>OZ010700.1:12928200-13363509 GCA_963932265.1 Thymelicus lineola | reverse complement strand
GACAGTACGTACGAGTCGAGCCGCTGCTGCTGCACCATGTAGCCCGTCGGCACCGGCGCCTCCAGCACCGCCATGCCCGAGCGGGGGGACTCTGACGACAGCGTCCAACTAACAACCAAATACACCAGTTACATTTTACAAGGTTTCATTATTATTATTACATTTTGAAATGTGAAGTCACGAATTTTAGGACCGATCCGAATCTACTAGTCCCCCCCCCCCCCCCCTCCTTTTAAACACGTGATTTAATGGATGACCCCTATTTATCGTTGAAGGTATGTTGTGTTAGAGACTCGAGCTAAGAAACACATTTTTAAGTTACCTTAGAATTAAAAGTGAACCGGATTAATTGTATTCTACATTTTGTATTCTACAGTTATTCTATTTTTAGACGAGACTTATATGATCAACAATCCTTAAATATTAATTGAATTTAGTTTCAAAGAATAATTAGTAATAAACAGAAATTAGTTCTGGCATTAAATTATTGGTCTTCAATTTTTTTTATATCAGCCTATCATACAAATAATTCAAATAACCATACGACGGTGTAAGGTTTACCAAATAGCACTGATCTAAGTAAGTTGACCACCATATTCCAAGTACCTAGCGCAAGTCTGGAACTGGATGTGCGACTGGTTCCTGCCGTAGAAGTATGCGTGCGAGCGCAGGTCGAACGCGCGCACGGGCGGGTGTGTCTGGAAGCGCTCGTTGTCCACGTTGTACTGCACCGACATCTGCAGGATGGCGAAGCCCGCGCCGCGCGCCGTCACCTTCACCGTGCCCCACGCTTCCGGAATCTGCCCGGACACGACACAACATTAAACAAATACATATATAAACAAATACCTTCAATTCTTCATTCCTTAAAGTGTAGTGCCAATTTCAATTTAATGTTCAAATTTTTATATTTATAACTGGTTGTGCTTTAGTTTTCACATAATTATATTAGTGCAATTGCGGTGCATTTGAAGAAGAGAGATGGTTTTCTTAAGAGAGTGCTGATTTATTTTAATTTATATCCATGCGTCTTATAGCAAACATTGCTAAGACAAATAAATAGGTCGGTTTCAACATTAGTACACCCTAGAAAACTAACATTATAGTAACATATAGTAATCTATATGATTGTTTTCTAGGGTGTCAGTAAGTCGCGGTTTCTGAAACAGCTCGAAGGACCATGTGTCTCTGTATGTGTGTGTATGTATGTGTGTGTGTATGTATGTATGTATGTGTGTGTGTGTGTATGTGTGTGTGCACAGTGTACTCACGTCAATGTACTGCATGACGGCGAGGTTGTCGTTGCGCACCCGCAGCGTGCGCGTCTCCCCGCGCAGCGCCACCGCGTCCACGGTCACCGTCAGCGAGGACACGTCACGCAGCCGCTTACGGTTCGTGTACTCGATCAGCGCGCGCAGCGCTATGTACGTGTCCTGCGTGGTGACAACACACCACCATTAACATTATATTATACTATAATATAATTGTAATAATGGTATTAATTAACAATACAATCCCTCCGAGGGGCCCTATCACCAGCGGGCCGGATTTAGTCTCCTCTTACTCTCTATTTACACCCATCCGGCGTGGGATTGGGGTAGTGTTCTAGTTGCCCCAATACGGCTAAATTATTAGAAGTGTTGTTTCGTAGTAGCAACAATTATACTATGGTTAAACAGAACTCACAAAGTATGCTAGTACTGTATCAACATGATAATGATGATATGACAGCATCAACAATGTGTGATCAAAAAGCCTTAGCCATTATAAGAATTACGTGATTGACAAATTATATTGTATATTATTTTCAAACCTGTGTAGAAGCCCAGCCGCCATCTTTCAGTCTCTGTGCGTTCAGCCACATCACTATTGGCTCGTTATTATCCTGCACAAAATAGTATTAATACATTAAAAAAAAATACGTAACAAAACTACAACTAACAAGGCTATAAAATAGTAAACAATGAGTAAACTAAAGTTTATAAATTCCTTAGAAAACACAAGTAGTCAAGTAAAGCTGTTAACTTAATTGTTCAGAAACATTTTTCAAAACCATTTTTATTCAGTGCGGACGCAATACTGCACAAATTCAACAACAAAACAGTTTGTTATAAAAGTTTTACGTACTGGCAACGTAAGATTAGGCATGTTTTGATGTTTCTTTAGAGTGAGACCAAACGAGCATTATGGTTTGAGCTGTAAGCATCGAAAAACGATTTTTGAAGTGAAACTTCTTTAAAATCGTTGTGATTTCAAACCGGATGCAACGGAAAAAACGACAGGTAAGAGACACAAATACAAAAATGTGTAGGATGAAGCCAGGAAAGAATGAGACAGAAATATACATACTATAAGCATGCATATAATATAACTGCTAATTTCGTCGTTGAATCTAATCAGGACGTAGGTACACAATACCTGATGCGCAGGTGCGCAGTATTTCTTTTTTTAGTTTTATTTTTTTATACTGTTTTTAAATACTTTCAAATGCTCTTTTAAATATTTTCAAAGAATTTATCAACAAAAAATAAGAATTTTTTAATATCTGTCCATCGACCGACCGATTGTTGTTTCTTAGTTAGTCGCTAGATGGCGCGCTACAGTAATTTTGTGTAAGACGGCTGCTAGATGGCACTTAATAATTTACGTGTTGTTGTCGAGGGGTATAAGCCCCTTAATACGTCAAGCGCCTTAATACGTGCTTGTATTTGAGCATTTAACGTGTGTTGGTGTAAAAGAAAACTACGTGAGCTACTGTTCACTGTATGCGGCTGCGTATTACAGCTTTTTAGTAAGATGTCAGCGTGGTGTGTTATTATTTAACTGTGTGTTTGTGAGTATTTTTATATCTTGTTTAGTTTCACTTCTATCGTGTGTGAATCGCACACACACCTTTTTTTTCATACTTAAGTCCTGTTTGTACCTACCACAGGGGGATGCAAGATAAGTTAGGACTTTAGTACGAAACTGACGTATTTCACGCGACTCAATAAAAATAAGGACGCACCCGACCAGGTGGACTGACGACCTGAAGAAGACAGCGGACATCCGCTAGATTCAGAAGGCTCAGGGACCGGTTAGAGTGGCGCAAGTTAGGGGAGGCCTATGTCCAGCAGTGGACCTCCAAGGGCTGATGGATGAATGGATGGATGAATAAACGCTTGTTTGGCCTCATCCTGGCGACGTTCCTCATTTGACGACCCGTGTGGCGCAATGGTTACCATGCCGGATCGCCGCGCCAAGGGTCCTGGGTTCGATTCCCAGTGAGGCGGTGGTTTGAATGATGAGTTTGAATTTCTGTTCTCGGTCTGGGTGTGAATGTCCTTGCCTTGTGTGTTGTCCATGGCACCCACGACACAGGGAGTCCTAGTGTGGGGCTAAGAGTGTGAAGCGTTATTTATTTATTTAGCCTTATTGTGACGTGTTTCAATACATGTCAAGTGTATTGTTAGGTCGCGTTATGAGTGTGTCAAGTGTCACGGTCTCACCTGATGGTCCATGCAGGCGAGCAGCGCGTACGCGGTGGCGGCGATGTTGTTGGAGTCGTACCGGTAGGGCAGGCGCGGCAGCAGGAACGGCTTCTGGTTCTCCATCTTGTACGGCGGCGGCGGCACCGGCTCCTTGCCCCAGTACACCAGACCGCCTGCGCACATACAACGGTATTACATATGTACCTTACTTACTCGTACATACCTTACTTCACGTCTCATTACGTAATGTAATGAGACGTGAATTAATAGTTTCATACTACAGTCGCAACTCATTTTGTGTCTCCGTGAGGTACAAACACTACAAACAGGACTTTAGTATGAAACTGAATACAGCGTATATTATATCGTAACTCATTTTCTACGACTCAAAAAAATACACTCGTATGGCTTCAACCTAAGCGCCGACGACGTTTCACATACGCGCGTTCACTCTATACACAGGCGTACCGTGTGTTTTGGCCTTAAAAGTTACAGGTTGTAGTTATACTACGTGGCCGCGTTGTAGTTTAATGGGTGATTGCTTATGAACATAATTTCTTGAACGCTTCGAATTTGCAAAGCTGACGGTCCCAATTGTTTTAAAATTTTATTCCAACAAATATGTACTACACATGAAATTTTAGACATAAGTATAACAGAACAGTGGGACTGTACATTTTCTATAGTAAGCACTGAGGAAATGGATCACACTCAGTGACTGCTATGGGAAACTACAGCACTGATATTCTGTGCGAACCATTTTGGTACACAGTCCAATTTGATCGACTACCCACTTGACCACGGCCACGGCCAGTACGGCCACATCCCACATTACCTTCCGACCGCTGCCGCCGCTTGAGCAGTCGGTACGCGTGCTCCGCGCTGGGCGCCTTGGCGGCGGCGAGGGCGTACGCGACCACCGCCAGCGCGTACGGCTCGCCGAAGTCCTGCAGCAGCTGCAGGTGCCGCTCCAGCCACGCCACGCCGCGCTGCTGCGCCGCGCCCACGCGCGCGCTCAGACCCTGCACGCACACGCACACACATACACACGTTGAGATGATAGTATTCCCCGTGTTGCAGCTGCTATACTCGTATATGGTAAAACTAGCTGTGCTCCACGGTTTCATCCGCATTACTTTGTGGACTAGTTACTAAAATATGTATATAGCCTTTAGCCTTTTTTTAGCGTTCCTGGATAAATGGACTATCAAACACAAAAATAATTATTTAAACACAAAAACAATTAGAATCAGTAGTTCCTGAGATTAGCGCGTTCAACCAAACAAACTCTTCAGCTTTATAATGTCAGTATAGATATGTATTGTTCGCAAAGTTCTTTATTAGTAATAATTTAATAACATTAATTTGTGGATAAGATAATGGAAAATTCATAACAGCATGGTACAGTTACAATGTTGCAAGTTAACTAACTTAAAGGATCATGTAGACAGAATACATAAATATTTGCCTCCTGTGAGGTAGGGTTTCGCGCTAAAAGATGCGCTGAGATTTTTCGTCACCATTTATTCTCATCACTGATAACATTTTTCGCGAAGATAATAGAGTCAAATTATTAACACCTTAAATAACAGCGACTTACCTCCCGTATACCAATATCCTTGAGGTTCTTGACAGTCTCCAGAGTGATCACCACCTGGGCTGTCAGTGTTATGTTCCGCTGAAGTATTATCGAGTTGTTCATCTGTTAATCACATTGAACATTCATTGGTTAATTAAACTGCATCATATAAAAAGAAATACTATAAATATATGTGTAGCAACCATACAAATCACCCTCAAAAATGGTCATAGCTACCACCATAATATTGCAGAAGGCTTGCAGAAAAAGGTTTGCAGAAAATATTTATTTTCACACTACTAAAGGCTACTGTGATAATGCAAGCTGCATATTCTATATCTCATCTACGAAGCAATCAAATTCAAACACCAAGATGTATTGAGTGCATGGAGTATAGAGGTAGAAGGAGAGCCATCTAATATGAGGGAAAAGTTGAAAAAGTGTTCAGCTGTTTATTGAAAATAGAGGTTCCAATAATGTCCATTCTAGAATGGCGCTAGTGTCTGAGAAATAGAGCGATATGAATATATATGTAGCTGTTGTAGTCGGAGTGAAGTTTGCTGAGTTATGCTACCTGTAATGAATGGCGCTAGTGTCTGAGAAATAGATATTCGAATATAGCTGTTGTAGACTGCACCGCAGCGCTACCCGTAATTGGACGCGTTTTTAAGGACACTTTTCATACACAGAGATGGCCCTCCTTCTATACCTTGTGCGCTGTAGCGCTGTGCGGGTGACAGGTGTCTATATGACGTTGACATCTGTCATTACCACATATAAATTCGTCTATGGCGTTACGTTATACGCATAAGACTTTGCTTAGTTTTTCTTTCCAATAGGTTATTTGTAGATTAGAACATTCTGGTTGGGTTTAATTTAATTTACTTAAATAAATTAACGATTTAATATATTACGAATATGGTATAGCTGAAAAAATACTAAGTCATAATTTGTAAATCGCGGTAACTTTCAAGAGTAAAACGCACAAGATATACCTATACTCAATAATTGAATGTATGAGGCATGAGCGAGTTACCTCGACGCCGAGCTGGGTGGCGGTCTGTCTGTAGAGCGCGCTGTCCTTGGGCACGGTGATGGTGCTGTTGTCGTTCCGGTTGGGCAGCCAGGTCACCTCGTAGAACGCGCCCTCCGGCGTCTGGTGCTCTAGCACCCACGACACCGCCATCGATATCACCTGCCGAGTGCCGAGCGCCCACATTACACACACCACGATTATATAACAGTAGCTGTTGCCTGTCGCTTCGCACGCGGAAATTATGCTTATTATATGTATCCCCTATTTCACACCCTTGAGGGTTGAATTTTGAAAAATCCTTCCTTAGTGGATGCCTACGTCATAAGAGGAATACGTGTGCGGAATTTTAAGTTTCCAGCCCTAAGGTTTGGCCCGTGTGTTGATACATCAGTCAATCACTTTTAACTTTTATATATACAGACAAGTGAACGATGTACGTTAGCATATTAGTTCATTGATACAGACAGATTAACACTCGGGATGTGGTAGCCGACAAACTAGCGAATGAGCCACCTGATGGTAATTGGTCACCGAGGTCTATAGAAAAGATCAATGGCATTGGAAACAACAAAAGCATTGCGGCAATGCTGTCCAGAAAAAAGCCAAAAAATTGTTGGCTCATTAACTCAAAATTAGATAATCGACACAGGTCAGCGGGCTCATTAACTCAAAATTAGATAATCGACACAGGTCAGCGAATTTGGGCGCGATTATTGTTTAAATGGTCACGCTTTATTGTTACGCCAAATTTTTTAAAGACCTATTTCTGAATGGACGTTAAACTTTGGTACGAGATCAAGCTTAGGCCTCCTCAATCACAAGGATTTGAATAATCGATAAGTGAAGAGTTTTTTCACACTGCATGCAAGAGAATAAACTGTAACTTACATCAGGATCAATGTAAATGAAGTTCTCCCACTCGTTGAAAGATGCGTCTTGGAATATTTTGGCGCAAAAAGACGTCAGCCACACACTGGACGCGGACTGGTTCCTGTAAACACCACGCTACAGTCACAGCTAGCATAAACTGATGTTATTTCATTTCAGCCAATTATTAAAAAAGGAAAAACTTTAAATTGCAGTTTAAATTGCCAAACATTGAAATTCTAAGCTCTTTGTCGATTGAAGGTCGAGTGATTCAAATCATCTGGTAATTCATTCATTATAGCCATTTAAATCTAGCTAATGTGTTGAGTAGGTTGTAAAACCAACTCAAAATTCTTTTCAAAACCGACATACATTATATGCGGCATTAGCCGCTTCTACATTGAACGAAAATTTTTTGTCGTGTCGTTCAACGAAGTTTAGCAAAGAACTCCTGTCAGGCTAGGATCTGCCTGCGCAGCATCCGCGCTTCGATTAAATATAATAAAAATATTTTATTTCGGATAAATTCCATATTTAGGATTATTAAAAATTGACCTCATAACTAGTGTTAGTACTTACATATTTAATTAATAAATTATATTAAAATTAAAAATTAATTAATTACATTACATTAAAATTAAAATTCAATTAAAAAATTTAAAATTAAATTAAAATAATTTATTTATTTTATTTGAGCCTGATTTATGTGCGGTTTCATTTTAATTTAATTGATTAATTATAAGGATAGGGAAGTGTGGAAGAGGAAAACATATTGCGCCGACCCCAAATAAAATTGGGAAATGGGCAGGATGATGATGATGATGATGAATTATAAGATATTTTTATAATAATTTTCAATTTTTTAACTATGTCATTATTGTACGCCTTTAAGGCAGGACATAGCGATCAATTTGCTTATCTGTAACATCTGTATATTACCCTGTACCTCTCAGATTAAAGAAATAAAAGGCAGATATATTCATCCAACTAAAATGTAAAGCTACCAAAGCAAATACAAACTAAAAAAGCAAATACAAACCCGAGTCAGTACTAATGAAAGCGTCAAATAGCTTGCATGTCACAATTGTCAAAATTTATTAAATAATTTTCTCAGATAAAATGCCGTCTTGCAATTTTAAACACTGCTAAAGTTGTTCCCAAAATCAAGCAAAAGAAGATTAGATATCTTTTCACAGGTAACTGTTCATTATTTTATTATTTATTTATAATAATATTTTTGAGGTGCGCTCGGAACACAAAACCTCGACAGTTATTCAATTTTATACCAGCTTTATATGAAAATCGATTACCCTAAATTAGGGGAAATATGCATGGGTTATTTGAACACTGATCGATTATAAACTTATAAAGAAAAAAAATATTTTAAAAGTAAATAGTTGTATTTATTTAAATCTAAATATCAGGAAATGCAGCCAATGCATAAATACCTGTCGCTGGGTTATTACAAACATAAGATAGATTGTACAAAGGATTAGAGGGAGAAAATAAGGATTTTAACATAGGTAAACCGCGTTGATTGAAAATATCACGTTTGCCTACGATAAAATGCACGATTGAATGAAAATATTATATTCTATTTTAGTTCCTGTTTAGCCTACTCAGTAAATTATTTTATTTTGCAGATTACCGATAAATGCTATTATACGAGATAAATGGGTTATTATTATTCCTTAAAGTAGGCAAGATAATGATTGGCCATCCAAATTTTGTTTTGTTTATTTATTGCATTTTAATGAAGTTGACGTATATTATATATGTCGGAGAAAACCCATCCTCTTCGACATCATCGTTAGCGGTCATAGGACCAGTGGGCGACGTCTGGGTAAAGTGCGAGCACAAAACATAATATTCGCTCTCTTCTACTCCACCATCAGTGGATGGCCATCTCCGACATTTCATGTATTTTAATTATAATAAATGTATTAAAAATTTGGTATTTTTCAATTAAAAATAACTACCCAAAAGAGAAAAAAAACCATAAATTAAAACAATTCAACATATTAAGTAGTAAGTAAGAATTTGACATATTTAATATCTATACTTTTTGATAACTAGTAATATAATAATAAATAATTTGCCAATTTAATTGTGCATAATATTTCAAGTTGAAAATATGGCAAAAAATATTTACTAAATTGCGGGAGATTGCGACTTTGTTTTCAATGTCTGGCAACTTACACACACAAAGAAGTATGTGTCTCTACGATGCCATTGCTAGATGTCAATATGGTTGTCATGCACACATAGTGAAAAAGCGGCTTCACGTCATTCGTTGCATTTCTTTGCGAATGTTATATCTGCCTTTTATTTCTTTAATCTGAGCTGTACCTATTGTCCACAATAAAAATATTAGGAAATAAAAATATCACCGCTGTGCCGGTCGGAGTGGGGGTTGTTAGGTTATTTTCGTTACGGAATTTCTGGATTCGGTCTCCACGCTCAAGGCCCGCGATAGAATCTATGCAATAGCTTAAAAAAATGATTAAAATTATTAAAGCGTGACGTCACCCTACGACGTCAGCAACGTCGCCACTAGTAACGTACCAGTCGCTGCGGAACAGGCTGAAGGAGCCGTCGGGTCGCATGAAGGACATCTGGCGCTGGTAGAGCGTGTTCATGTGGTAGAACGCCTCGCGCTCGAGCGTGCGGTTGCGCTGGTTGATGAGCCGCATGTACAGCGTGAGGTACATGTTCGCTGCGAAACTGAACATGTTCTGCTCGCCGGATTCCTGGGACACACGACGCGATATAAGGCAAAGTCAAAGTCAAAATATTTTATTCATATAGGTATCACTGATACACTTATGCACGTCATTTTTTAACAATGCTAACGTGTGACTGAGACATAATACGCTGCGTACTTAGCATTGCCGAATTATGTTACTTCACGCAGCCTTCTGCGCTAAGTTCAGACGCACCAAGATACAGAGGCCATACTGTACACATAGTAATAAACAACAAATATAATTTATATAAATCCAATCAAATGCTCATTAAGTACATATTGAATGGTTGGTTTAGAATAGAATAGAATAACTTTAATTCGCCAGTTTACACAACAAATTAAACTAAAATAACAAAAATGCATGCTATTAAAAAAACAAAATAGACACTAGACACTTTCACGCCCAAGTCTCCAATCTTGAATCCGCCTTTTCCCTTATACTAAACAATTAACCTTATACTATACAAGACCATTCTAAAGCCATTCCTGAAACCAACTACCAACACTCACCATAGGCAAGTCCAGCAGACTGGTCGCATTGACGGGCATGGTGGGGAACAGGGGGCCGACGACGTCCCCCACGACGGACACGCGCGCCAGGTTGGAGCCGAACACGTAGTAGCGGTCCACCTCGTACGGGATCACCGGCGTATCCGTCACATTCACGTGCATGTATTGGAACACGTACGCGCGGTTCGACAGGTCGAGTAGCACTGACTGGTGGCGGTATTGGGGCACGCCGTCCGCCTGGAACATATTAAGACTGTAGATATTGATAGAAACAAATGGAAAAAAATCAGGCTGTAGATGTTGATGACTGAAATATTAAATCGGCCAAAGTGCCAGTCGGTTTCGTTCATAAAGGGTTGCGTTGCATACCATCGAGTAATATTTAACACACACATATAGTAGTTACGTATTGTATATAAACATCGAGCAAAGACGTCGAACCGCGGAAAACGGATGGACAGCAAAACCTTAGTGATAGGGACCTGTTAGCACTCCTTGAGTACAGAACCCTAACAAGGTCTCACGAAACTACGAAAAGCTGTCCTTATCCGTAAAGAAGGGTATTTTTCAACAACCAATGACTATTATAAGGGGTCATTTATTAATTACTTAAGGCCAATTTTTGCCATTTTTGAGTGTTCTCCTCGGGATCCTTACATAATTAAATGGCCCTTAAGCCCCCATACCTCAACAGTGATAGTCTTGGAGGCGCGATGCTGCCCCTGCAGCGTGGAGGCGTGTATGTGAACGGTGATGTCGCCGAGCCGCGCCGGCACCACCGGGATGTGGACGACCGTAGCGTCGCCCGCCGGGATGTACACGAAGAACTGGTGCTCGCCGAACGACGTGCGCGGGTTGTACGACCGGACCTGTCGCAAGGATATGTCACGTGTATCCGGATCCGGCCGGAGTGGTGAAAATCCGGTTGGATTGAAAATGACACCGGATTGCAATCCCTCTTATAGTCACATGCACGCGTGCACGTTGACACGCACACGCATGCACGTAGACGCGTGCACACGCATAAGTACATATGGAATCTTATATGTACTTGCGCGTACAAATTTGTTTCATCAAAAGTATACACTATTAAAATAATTCATTCACAACTAAGAAGAAGAATATAACTAAGTAATTTTAGGTAATAATCTCGGTTGTTTGTTACATTATGAGTAAAGTAATTTTACTGAAATAAACTTAATAGTGAAACTTGATCAATAAATCTGAGTTACAAAATTCAGGAAATATTACTAATGCAATTTCGATCACAACAGCTAATCACAAACATGTTATGCACGGCGGGTTTATTATTCAAGGTCCCAAAGTAGTGCACCAAACTACAGAGGAGCAACGAGGTGCACTATTGTGGAGTGCCAATAGCAGACTTAATGCTAAGCGTATGCTAAGATGCAGGAGACGTGGCTGAAACTCGGCGCTAATCGGCTGTTATTTTGCTAATAGAAATCTTGTGCTTGTTCACACATTACAAAATTCACTCTGTACCGCACTGCTAAGCGCCGTTCGCTCCATCCATCCATCCATCAGCCCCAGTCCACTGCTGGACATAGGCCTCCCCTAACTTGCGCCATTCTGACCGGTCCTGAGCCTTTTGAATCCAGCATTCTTCTTCAGGTCGTCAATTCACCTGGTCGGGGGGCGTCCTATGCTCCTTTATCCGAGACGTGGACGCCATTCGAGGACCTTTCTTCCCCAACAGTTAACGATCCTTCACACTATGTGGCCAGCCCATTGCCACTTCAGCCGGCTTTCGGCTAAAAAATGTAAAGTATTATAAAGCTATCCTCACAATGCCATTCTCCTCGACGTGCACGAACTTGTAGTCCGGCGACGCAGCCAGTACGACCACAGCCTCGACCGCCTGCGGCTGGTAGTTGAACACGGCCACGCGCAGGCCCAGCTGCTCGCCTTGCCGGCAGCGATCCGGACCCTCCACTTTGATGAAGAACGGCAGGATGCCCACGTACTGCGGAACGTTGGTGTTAGGTTAGGTAGGAGTTTTGGTGTTCCGATATAGGCGTTAGGATTTAAGTTGGAATACATTTAACAATTACCTAAACATTTTTCTTTTATTTTTTTTAATTTACCCTAGAACTCTACATGACTTTGTGTTCAGTGTAAAAGAAACACTAAAATATTTTTTTTATTTCCAAAATATTTTTATTTTTACACGCTTTAATTTTATGTTACAAACACTTATTTTGAGTATGTTAGGTATATTTCTGTATGTGTGTGTGTCCGTGTGTTTATTTGAGTGCGTGCGTACATGTGCGTATGCGCTCGTATGTGTATGTACATGTGATCAAGAGGTTGCGTTTAAACAATTTTATAGTTATGCACATAAAGCTAAATGATGTTGGGGTAATCCAGCGCCAATCACACTTACTATAATAATTTCTTACTTTACAAGTCGCTAGATACCAGCGTATATTATTATTATGTAATGCGTAGTCAATTTACACATCACGGTGTACCGGGTTCCATCAACACCATAAGATACCTGGCGTTCGTCCACAGTTCAGTTCTCGCCTAGTTATCTACCCCGCACGAGTAGACTGTGGAACAAACTTCCTGCATCGGTGTTCTCACCAAACTATGACATGGGGTCCCAATGCATTGGCGCCACGAGGCTTTAATCTTCAATGGATTCGTTCGATTTTGAAAGGAGAACGGGGGCTCAATATTGAAAATAGATCTCCTGGGCGGGACACACATTTTGTTCGAGATGTCTTTTCTATGATATTATACTTCAATGCTAGGTACGGTACCTGTTGCGGCGGCGTCATCCCCAGGCCGAGCGTGGGCGACATGCTGAACGCGGAGACGGTCCACCGGGCGGGGCCGGGGGGCACGTCGCACGTGAACACGTAGCGGC
The DNA here is from genome assembly GCA_963932265.1 of Thymelicus lineola. NCBI lineage: Eukaryota > Metazoa > Arthropoda > Insecta > Lepidoptera > Hesperiidae > Thymelicus > Thymelicus lineola. The sequence continues at coordinate 13,350,408 of OZ010700.1, read as the reverse complement.
CGTGCGGGCCGATGTTCACGTCGCGCCACACCCACACGTTGTCGTACTGCCGCTGGATGCGGTTGAACCGGAACTTGCGGAAGTGGGCCAGCGAGAACGAGGTGTCCTTCTCGCCTGAGGACGAGGGGTTTGGTTTATGTGGGGAAATTTATTTGTTAGCTTAGATACAGCTATTAGTTTTATTTGTAATAATCTATCGCAATACAACAGAAAGTACCATCTATAGCTAATCTCAGGAAACTGTGTAGGCTCAGGTACTTCGCAGTATACAGTATACTCTTTTTTAATAGGTCCCATAACCGTATAGGCATTATGTAGGTATTAATAAGTCTCTTGCTTATTCCAGCCTACCTATAAAATCAGAGCATTAAAGAGCAGAGTGAACAATAGTGAGCTATTAATATGTATGCTAACCATTTTGAACTTCATCGCCACTTGCCAGGTAAAATTGTCAGGTCATGTAAAGCATAGTAACCGTCGTTCAATGCGCCGGGTTCTGATAATTATAACCTTAATTTACAATAATAAAATTTTAACAAAAAAGAACGACTTCAAATGAAGTACATCCTTTCCAATTACAATAAAAAAAACATCGAAATCGGTTGGCATGATATTGAGTTATTCGTCCATTTGTAGCGCACATACTTAAAGCAAATTTAAGACTTATGTGGTTTTCTCCTGGATGTCATTGTCAGATTTCGCTCAAATTTAAATGGGACCACATGACAAGCACCAGCTTTCGATTAAAAAAAGAATCATCAAAATCGGTTCACCCATTCGAAAGTCCTGAGGTAACAAACATACATATTTGAAGTCGGTTAAAAAAACCACAAGTATCTCACAGCTAGCCTCGTCGGTGCGGTCGGGGCAGTCGGGCACATCGTCGCAGCGCTTGTCGAGCGGGTAGCAGTTGCCGTCCAGACACTCGGCCAGCCCCAGCGACGCGTTGCAGTTGCTGAGCCGCCGCGACACCGCCACGTCGCTGAACACCACCAGGCCCGCGAATCTGATCACAACACCACTACATTAAGCAAAAATGCAAACCAATAACCCATAACTGTCCCACTGCTGGGCTCGGGATCTCCTCTTACAATGTGAGGCGTACAGGCCATAGTCTACCACGCTGGTCAAGTTCTGATTGGTAAACTTCACATACCGTTGAAAACATCATGGAGAACTCTCCGGTGTGCAGGTTTCCTCATGATGTTTTCCTTCACTGAAGCAAGTGATAATTAAATTGTAATAATATATGCACATAATATTTGCAAATTAAAGGTGCATGCCAGGATTTAAACTCCGGCCCCTGCATTCGAGAGACCAAAGTTCTAACCACTGCACAACCACAACTTAATGAACATTACTAAGCGCTTTAACTTCCCTTCGGGATACCCATGCAGGCGGTACTATCAGGTGTATTAAACACATGCTTGAGAAATTTTTAAACGGAATTCTTGAACTAAACATTTTTGTTTTTTATTTATTAACCATTTAAAATAAAACAAACACTAAATATTACTTCACACAACAAGAGATAAGTAGAAAACTGCATTGAATCACAGATTTATAACATGCATATGATAATAATATGATGTGATGATATTAAAATGTGTGATATGCCGGGCATTTCATGACAGCTGTCATTTCATGCTGTCAGTTCATCGAAGGTACGTACTCGAAAGTGCGGTTAGCGTCGATGCCGAAGCTGGAGGAGGGGAAGTAGACGAGCTCGTCCGCGTCGCCGAAGTGCGAGCGCCACGTGTACGCGAACGTGCCGTTCGTCGACTCGTCGAAGTACGACATCTTTGATATCACCTGTACAAGATAAACGTACGTATTATACTGTCATTGAAAGACATGTCCAATACTATCTATTTCTTAACTTTTTGTTTTTAAACTCCTTAAACAGCGAACTAAATTCCCAATTCAAGATATTCATTGTTTTCATCACCATCGCCCCAACTCGAAGAGTCACTAACGGTTACTTTAATCGCTCCTTATAATAGTAAAGAACCACCATACAAATGTACTAAGGAAATTGTACTAAGGAGCAATTTAAGTAACCATAAGTGAGTCTCGGGTTGGGACGTAAATACCCTTCCCACGTCTTCCAAACCTTGTCTATATTGGTGAAAGCCCTTATATATACCTTAGCATAGGTGAGCTCGTTCCCCGCCTGCATGGTGTAGAAGGCGTGGTCGATGCCGGACAGCCCCACGTACGCGCCCGGCTCGCCGTAGATCGCCACCTCCACGCGCTCGCCCGTGCGGTGCTTGCGGTTGTTGATGTACACCGTGAACTGACACACACACGCACACACACACACACACACACACAGTCAATATCATCATTATAATGTGAGACGGAGAATTGGATCAGTTAATTTTTTGTTTCATTTTTTTTTGGACTGGACAGTTGCTGTTGGCTCTACCGGCCTTTGCAACTTTAAGCGGACAAAACGAATAAAAAAATTTGCGGCAATCTTTTATGGTTGGTGTATCTATGTCTGTGGTTGGTGTACAATTCTGTTATAAAATACCGAATTTAATATCTGATTTGCCGGTACAATAGTTGAAGAAATATTTAGAATAACTTTTAGGCAACGGTTACTGTACTGTAGACGAGTATTTAAATGACAAAAATGCATCGAAGTGACCAGTATCAGAATATATTAAATTATTTTGAATTCTGACAGAATTTTTCCCCCCGTCTGTCTGTATTGTAGTTTGTTTTTCATGGCACCTACGGCACATTGAGTGTAGTTTTGGGCTATGAGCGTGTAGCGTTCTATCACTCGAAACAAGATATAATACATCAACTCACATTGTTCCTCGATATGCCGTTGACGGGGAAGGTGAGCGAGTCGGCCACGACGCGCGCGCTGCGGTGCGACGCCCACACCACCAGCGTGGCGACCGGCGCCATCTCCGCAGACAGCACCACCGCGAACGTGCGCACGCCTTCCTGCACGCACAGAACACAACGATCAACATCGGATACCACTTCTCAAGTCTCGCACGAATTTTTAACGGACTTCAAAAAAAGGAGGAAGTTCTCAATTCGACTGTATTTTTTTTATGTTTGTTACCTCAGAACTTTGGACTGGGTGAACCGATTTGGAGGATTCTTTTTTCAATCGAAAGCTGGTGCTTGTCGTGTGGTCCCACATAAAGAACGAGATCTGACAATGGCATCCATGTCAAAAGCATATAATTCTTAAATTTGCATTAAGTATGTGCGCGATAAATGGACGAATAACTCAATATCGCGCCAACCGATTTCGATGATTCTTTTTTTATTGGATGTACTTCATTTGAAGTCGGTTATTTTTTTGTTAAAATGTTAGATTATATCAGTCTTTTGGTATAATCGTTCGGCTACATGAAATGAAAGATGTTGCGTGCTCGTAATTCCGTTGCAGTGATTTTATTTTCAGTCAGTGTTGCCATACAAATATACCAATTTGCACAGATAAAAAAACTTCGGTACCCGCGCAATTTCCTACAACGTGCCTGTAACCGTGGATAGAACTTCCTGCATCGGTATTTACACTAAGCTATGACATGGGGTCCTTCAAGAAGCGTGTCTATCGTTTTCATTTAGGCCGGCAACGCATTGATGATGCCCCTAGTGTTGCTAATGTCCATGGGCGGCGGTGATCATTTACCATCAGGTGACCCATCTGCTTGTTTGCCTGATAAAGGCATATTTTACAATACTTTTATTACGCATGCAGTGTTCACATTTAGAAGGATGTTCACTATAATCAACTGTACATTATGTATTTATTTACTAAGTTTCTAAGTGCAATGTCCAGTTTTGTGAACCTAATAAAATAATAAAATAAAAAACTTTAAGTAGAGCGAAAATAGCGATGTACTCGCAAAATGGTCGCGATCTATGTCTGCGCCCGTGATATTTGCCAGCCGAGAATGAAGACGTAAAGATGATACTGGCTCTCAAACATCCAACCGGAACACGACGACTCTTTGGTGGCTATCTCAACTAAGACTAATTTACGGGTACACTTTATTTCCAACTAGAAGTATAGTAAAATAATAATGATTACTAGACGATGCTAGCGAGTTACCTGCATAATTTCCTGTCCACTGGTGAGAATGATGCCCTTAGACATGACGACGTAGTTGAACGACTCCATGTAGAAGTTGCTCTGCACGTGGAATATTATGTACTCGCCCACCTGACAAACAACGTCTTAATGTAATCATTATTAACACCTCTCGTATCTACTATAAGTACCACAAGTAATTTAAATCAATACTTCAATAAAAAATAGTGCCATAATTATTTACCACATAAGACTCGTCCAAATAAATTTCATGACTTGTCAGTATTCTGTATACGTGGTCAATTTTTCTATTTTAACAATTTAAAAAAACTTCAAACAGTTTTATTTTCACTAAATATAGCTTAAAAACAACTTGAAAGATAAAGCTTTCGATCATAAAACCGCATCAAATTCCGACCATTCGTTTAGGAGATACGATGCCACACACACACACACACACACACACACACACACACACACACACACACACACACACACAAACACATCAAACTTATAACACCCAACTTTTTGCGTCCGACTATAACTATACTCGTGGTACAATAGTGGTATCCTCGTGTCACCCACCCTGGCGTCCGTGGTGCTGGTGGCGACGCGGATGTGGCGGTGGTCGGGCGAGTGGTGCGCCACGAAGTGCACGTCGGCCGAGGCGCGCCCGCCGAGCGCGTCCGCCAGCTGCGCGTTCAGCCGCACGCCCGTGATGCCGTTGAGGACGTCGCGCGCATTCGGGTCTTTGTCTAGTCCTGGGGTCAATGATATTAAACTATAGATACGTTATGCCCTTACAAATCAACCAAAAATTCTGTTCCCACCGAGCTACAACACACACACGTTTATCTTTTGTTTCACTACACCGATCACCTACATTGGTAAGTTATGTAAAAGGGATGGCACTACTAAAACCATAATAGTAAAAAAGACAGCTAGACGGCCTCACTCAGAGGCAGCTATCAACTGTCTGAATTAAAATCGCTACACTTGTCTAAATTCGACTGACATAATTTCAGCGCCATCTTGGCATATATTGTATATAATATCATTGCCTGGGATCAATGGTTTACTAGCGTATAGAACTAACACCGATGGTCGCCCAATAATGACTTGTATTGTATCCCCCCTGCGGCACAGATTTGTTCGCGATACATTCTGTTCTAGTACATTAGTATTAGTATATTATATAATACTTCCATGTTTATTGTATGCTAAATTAAGTCTGTTGTTTTGTCTGAAGTCAATTAGGGTTAGAGAGAAATGAAGTAGATTTTTTAAAATTCTGTTAACACAATCTCCGTTCTAAATCATGGTATCAAGCATGGTAGGGTTCGTTTAATATATTTGTGAAGAAAAAGAACAAACACCAAATGTTACTTGAAACTTACTCTAGAAAAAAAACAACTAAATCAGCATTTAAATCGGTTAATCTGTTTCTGAGATTAGCGGAAACTAATTTATGAACAGACAAAATATTTTAAAGTTATTTTTTCCGAGGAAAAAATATCTAAAAATAAAGTATTCAACAACCATAACACTTTTATCAACTCACTAATTGCCAAGAGCCCTAAGCGACAAGAACAGTTCATTTAGGATGTATAGCACATACTACGTAGAATACATTAAGTAGTAATTAAGTCTATATTTACTAACCCTAGATGTAAGAATAAATGCTACTAACAAATATTGAACATTTAACCTGAACTGAGCGTGAAACAAAGAATTATTATAGTATAATAACTCACTGAGCAGTTTATAGAGGTCGAGCTTGAGATGCCAGACGGCGTCGTGTCCGGGCGCGAGCGTGGGCCGCTGCGGCTCCACCCCCCCGCCGCGCCCCTCCACCTGCACCGACACCACCAGCGACACGCCCGCCGCCTGCCAGCGCGGCAGCGGCGACCCGTCGTGGTACGACACCACCATCTGTTAACACCAACACACAATGTTACCGCCATGCGACATGCCCCACCAACATTAATAACTATAAAATTTAAAATCCCCCCATTTTTGACGTGATAACGTCTATTAAAACGATGCCGGCCATACGCATGAAAAAGCATGTCTCATCTGTCGCGTTACGCGAGCGAGCGAACAATGGAGAAAGCGCCATCTATGAACAAAACTATACATATACACAATTAAGTCAGAAAGGAACTTGCAGAAAAAAAGTTTAGTTCAGGAGTTCTAGATGGCGTTGTAGTATAAAGATAAAAGTATCTAATTATGAGTAAATATCCAGAGATAATATTATATTCGAGCACTACTTCATCAATGTTTTGTCATGATGTCACGTTAATCTATTGTCTGTAAACCGACTTTATAGACAACCATTTTTTATTTACACTAAATATAGCTTAGAACGATCTCCATCAGGAAAGCTTTCAAACAAAAAAACCGCATCATAATCGGTTATATCGTTTAGAATCTCAGGTGCACAGACATACACACAGACAGGTCAAAATTATATGATAACACCCTTGCGTCGGGGATTAAAGAATTAAGTACTGAGCGAATCACTTATTTTTCGCGTCTCTGAACAGTGATTTAAGTTTTGTCAGTTTTTGACACATGAAATGACTAACTTAGGCAATAAAACAAATTCAAATAAATATGGAATACAATAAAGAATATGACACAAAGATTATTATAATACTACTTCATTTTTTTTTAAAGAGCTGGTAAGTGGCTATCGCCGCCCATGGACATCAGCAACACCAAAGGCATCACTGATGCGTTGCCGGCCAAGAAAGAAAGAAGAAAAAGAAAGAAAGAACTGGCACTCAAGCCCCCAGTCGGAACACGATGAGTCGTTTGGCGGCTGACTCATGCTCGAGGGTGGTAGCTATCCACCCTGGAAAAATAATCCCTCCGAGGGCCCTACCACCAGCGGACCGGATTTATATTTTAGTATTCTAAGCCGCCCCAATACGGCTGCTACTTCATAATCCATAATGACGCCTTTCCTCTAATCCAACCTTCAATGGCTACAAAATGATCTTTATATCTTCTTCCATCAAACTATTATGTCTAGAATTGCAGCACAGGTAAGTAAATCCAACCAAGACATGGAGCCAAGTTTCTTACACTAAGTAGGCGCTTCTCTTTAATTCACTCTAGAGATAAAGCACATAACAACTTACATAAACATCAAATGGCATAGCCGGTTTGAACACTTGTAACGACCCTCCAAGGAAGGTGACAGCGAGCGAGGAGTTGAAGATCCTGGCGATGGAATAGCCCTCGATGACCTCGTCGAGGAAGGGGTCGCCAACCGACGCCGTGATGATCACCTCCACGCCGTCCAGGGTGGGGACGAACTGCGCCAGCTCCGACATCGGGTATTTGAAGTCGTAGGTGCCGTTGAACTGTTATGACAATTTCCTTTTTGTTACTTATTATTTATTAACCTGGTTTGACTTACGTTGGTGAATTTTTAAAGGACAATATACTACACAACTCTCTTCTATGTAAATTTCGGAATAAAATTATAATAATTTTCATGTTGAAGCTGTGTTATCATAAGTATTATTATGTGTCTGTTTATTTAGTTTTTCCAATTTAAAATTACAGCTATCATACACAGATAACTAATATACTAAAGTTTTCTCACTTAAGTTGCAAACAGACAGACGGGTGGATATAACGAAACCATATGACAGAACCCTTAAAGCTGGTCATACACAATCAAGTTTACTTGTCAAGTTTGCAGTTTGACTTGATGCGGCATTCAGTTTGCATGAGATAGCTATATAGCCAGATAGCCATACTGTGGCCATACACCGTCAAGTTTACTGGATGTTGCGTCAAGTCCGCTGCAAACTTGACAAGTATACTTGATTGTGTATGATAATCATATAACTATGTAATTCTAATAAAACCGCACAAACGACTAGCGTGGCGTAATGGTTACCATGCCGCATCGCCATGTTAAGGGTCCTGGATTCGATTCCCAGGAAAGTGGAAATTTGAATGATGAGTTTCAATTTCTGTTCTAGGTCTGGGTGTGTGTTCTTGTCTGTGTGAGTTGCCCATCGTGTGTAGCTTTATTATTATTATAATACAAATACTCACAAATCTCAAGTAGGGCAGCTGGTCGTAGTAGGGGTTGTTGGTGTAGTAGCCGGAGTAGGTGCTGGCCGTGCTGTATGTGTTGTAGTTGGGGTTCGGGTTGTTCGGGTCTTGGTTCTGATTCTGGTTCTGGTTCTGGGTCTGCTGCTGGATCGCGAACTGGATGGGGTCCGGCTTCGGCATCCAGAACGGGTACTTCTCGTCCTGTACACAACGTCATTTTTGGTATAAAGACTCATGTATCTGTACTCAGGCTGCCTTTAAGGTACACAAACGCACATGAAAAACAACCTATTCAACATGAAGCATTTTGTTTCTTACATATTAACACTCGGTTCAAACCCTACTTTAGTTAAGATCAAACTCTAGATTCAAGCCAACAAACTTTTGTCATAGCTGAAAACATCACAGAGCACCACTAAGCTATATAAATTCTCACCATCTCATCTCTCATCATCTCTTGAATACTAAACAACAGTATCTTCATATACCATGAACAAACAACAAAACAAAACCCGATGCTCTGACACAGCATTACATTACAATAACCACAAACATTTTGGTGGGGCCACAATAGATTAAGTCTGGTCGCAGTGGCCCCTGGGATGGTTGTGCTGGGGCCAAAAATTCAAAAAATAATAAACATTTTGAATTCAAACTGTTACTATGGATGTTATATGGATATGAATGGTCATGGTGAGACTCATGGATCACACTCACAAAGTTGAACATCCTAGTGTAGACCTTCTGCTGGTCGTACCACCAGTCAGGCTGGTCGATCTGGTTGGGCTGTCCGGGGCGCTGCGGATGCGGCCGCCCAAACTCGTCCAGCGGGCCCTCGTACTCCGGAGAGTAGCCACTCTCGTTGTACAGGTACGGGTTGTAGTTGGGGCGCACTGGGGAATTAAATATATTGATGAATTGCACATTCCGTAGTTATTAGGAAGAGTGGATTTTTACTAAAGTTGGGGTATTACCATGTACAACAATATTCAGCTGCAGAAATTTTTTTGCAACCAATAAAGTGCTCGAATACAATCATACCTGATTGATAATACGTAAAACAATAGAGATGCCAGATGAATGGTGAAAGCGAATAATTATACACTTTCAGTTTTCAATTTTTCGCCGTATTAATAAGTCATGCTTATCATAAAAAAATGCATTGTCATCAGAACTGTAACATAATGTACAATTCAACTCCTTAGGATAAGAGGAAGTAGGTCTAATTATGTTTACAAGATTTGACCCACACAAACATGGTAAATTAAATATAACCATGTAGTAATTGACCATAGCATTGCATCAATGTTCATTATTTATTGATCTTAGGCATCAATGTATTAATGTTGAAGGCACTAGGCAGCCGGGTGTGCGGTTTCCGGTGTGTGAGGATTGGAAACTGATTGGAAACAATCCTTTCACATAACATCACATTATTTCACATTTTTTTCACCTTTGCACATAATTTCAAAGTGCAAAAACGTTCAAGTTATGGCAGAAAGTCAAATACAAAAAGGTAAATCCTCCGTAAATAAATCCTCCGTTTTAAATTGCTTTTATTGATTTATTTATTCTTTATTGCACCTTAAAACATAAAGGATACAAAAGGCGGACTTAAAGCTAAAAGCATTCTTTGCGGGAGAACAAAGAAGGCCTTTACGTACCACTAAACTATAAAAAAAATAACTCTAAAATATTTTAATCCTAAACAATTTGAATAAGTACAATGTTAAAATATTATAATACAACTCTAAATAGTTTTAATGTAAACCTAAATAATTTTATTTTTTAAACCTAAACTATTACAACACATCCCTAAAAGGTTAACAGAAACCTAACTCAGCACACAAAATAATCTCTCAACGACTCACCTCTAGTATACTGGTCGCCCCCAGTGGGATACTGCGAGGGGTAGTGGCCTCTATTATTGAACTGCCCCTGCAGGTAGTGTCGCGGCCGGTACTGCGGGATGGGGCGCACGGTGGCGCGCAGCGTGAGGTTCCCGCGCACGGGGGCGCCCGACGTATAGTTCGCCATGATGCGCCCGTGGATGAACGGCTCCGTGTTGAAGAAGAACGCTGGCATTGTTACGTTCACCTGGTGGATAATGATGGGGTGAAAAATTAGGGTGGGGTACGAGCTCAGGTGTTTCGTCGTCGCTTCGAGGTGTTCTTATTGAGAATGGTAACGAAAGAAGCGGCAAGAAAATCCCAAGGAACTTTTTTTTCAGTTTCAGAATCAGTAAATATTATCTAATAATCACTTTTGTTAAATGGAATCATTTTTATGTATGTAGTCCACAGCTTTAATTATAATGACTAAACTATGTGGGTAATTCACGTTAAGCTATATAATACGGTTAAAATTATATTGTTGTTCAAAATAAATAGATAGCCAGTCGACGGCTCCATACCTCAAACCTGGTCTGGTAATACTCCTCGACGAGGAACTGCGCCTCCTCGAGCTGGCCCAGCGCCTCCACGCGCACCGTCCACTCGCCGAACTGCGGCTGGTCCGACAGCTGGTACTGAAGGCTCACCGTGCCGAAGTTGCTCTGGGAACACACACCAAGTGTTACCACGGTGTTGTAGTGATACAGGGTTGCCAGGATACAAGACGGGGGGAGACCCCGAGCCCCCCCCCCCCCTTTCAAATCGGTCCAAAAGTAATGAATGTAATATTCTTAAGTCAATGTCGAAAGTATTGATATCCATTATTTCTCTTAAAATTACCCCAGCATTTCTAGTAATTTCTATGGAAAATCCTACAAATTTTGTGAAAATATCTTTTGCTAAAATATTACACGTAACTGAACAGCTTTTACACTTACAAATACATAAAAAATAAAGATTATAATGCATACAATGTACGTAGGTACAATTAATTATGCATACCTACTCATTACAATATTTCAGTCGATCTACATTAAGTCCATTCACACGCCGCATATGGCATGCATAATACCCCATAGCGATTGGAACACAGACGGTGTCGATTTGCATATTGTTGTAGACAGCGCTCCATAAAACCTGGCTGCTGGTGTCATACTGTAGCTATCACATATCGAATATGTTTATAAACAGACTTGCATTATGCATTGTGTGTGGATTGGAATAGAATACCAGATGATGTTGCTACTGATTTGGATTTATAGACAGAGTTGAGGTTGTGAAATTAGTTTTATTTAATTTTTCTCTGTCGACAGCTAACTCGAATTCATCCCCTTCCCCATAAGTACCCCCCCCCCCCCCCCGCTCACCACCTTCAAACAGCCAATTTTGTAATACACAAATCAAATCCTATTCAACATTTTTATAATGCTATTAATAATTAACACAATGTGTTGATTTCATTGATGATTGATATCATCATATTCTCCAAAATATATTATATCCCATTCATTACAGTTAGATGGCGGGTCTATTTTCTAAAATAATCTTTTGCCTGTTGGGATCAATTTTATGAGATTAGATACATACCTGTCTAGAGAGCCATCGTTTCATAATACGTCCGCTGGGGTCCAAGATGTATACATCGATCGCTCGCCCAAACGCTTTCAACTCGGTGTTGATCGGAATCGCGCGGAATCGGACTATAAACAGAACACAATTTTTAACACTTGTGTAATATCGTATGATTCAAAAAATGGATTAGGCAGCTCAATCCATCCTCGAGTTCAACTTCCTCTGGTCATTAGAGCCTACGCCTCTTGGAGCTCATCTGCCTGCTGGACTATGTACCATCCAACTTAATAATGACGGTACCACAGAACATCTAATAATTAGTTAGAAAGGAATTGTGGGCAAGGTAGGCGCGCCAATACTGTGATCAAATGCGCACATCGCACAAAAACACGCGATTGCGCTGTTTAGTGACTCGCAAACTCCAACGGAGAAAAGTACTGCAAAACACTGCGACTTAATTACCTAAAAATGCCTTCATGTGCGGTAATTGGAAAAAACTTTGTTTCGGAGGCCATGATGAAATATGAGTCTGTCGACGGAGTAAGTAATTTCAATCAAAAAGTATAAAAGTATATAATGAATAAGTATACCTTGCGAAAATAAATACCGATAAAAATTTATCGACAATCAATCCCTAGCTACAGAGTCACGCCTACTTCATGCACACATAACAATCCTCGTGCGTATTTGTTCATTTTCGTTAGTAGTGTTTATTGAAACGGCGACAGCGGTTCCCATACAAATTACGTGCTATGCCCCTTCTAACTAATTATTAGATGTTCTGTGGACGGTACCTTTTATTTACCAACCCAGTTAACCAACCACCCTCGTTTACGATTCAAGCGCGAAAAGATTTTAACGAATTTAGATTGACTTGTAGAATTACTTTAAAAGCAGATTCATTTCATTCAAGTCGGCGACGCAGGGTGTACAGTAAAACTCAAAGGATTATGTTTATAACCCTATTGATACGTTGTAATGTGATTTTCTTTAAATTATATTTTTTTTACAAATTAAACTTTAAAATGTAAGTAGACTGACTATTCCGGTAGATATAAAGTACAGCAATACTAGCCTACTTACTGGCCTAGTACAGCTCATAGGTTTCTTTAGGCTAATCTTCATATGTATGTAAGTCTGGATGTTTCAATACTATACATAGTAACGGTCACCATGTCACTAGCGAAGTCTCCCCAGCATAACAATAAGAATGCTTTACAGTTTAAATAGCAGGAATTGATGCTTAATTTAACACACTAAAGTGAGAGTAGTTTTGAAAAAAGGTATTCAATGAAATGTCACAAATCAGAATCAATCGAACCCGTACAATAAAAGACAATAAACATTAATATTATTATTGGTATCTTAAAGGAAAGAAGGAAAACTGTCTCTCAAGCTCCCAGTCGAAGTCGTAGTTTGGAATTTGGCAGCTGACTTAAACAAGAAGGTGGTAGCTTACCAGTCTGCCCCTGCATGTAGACGGGCTTGTCCATCTGTATAAAGATGGTCATGAACCGGCGTGAGAAGGTGAGCTGGGTCTCGTTGACGAAGGCGTGGCCGCCGAACGGGTCGTCCAGATACAGGCCCTCCACTCGCAGCTTGTAGTCCCCGGGGACTGAGGTAGCTGGCACCTGGGTGAGGAATTTGGGCTTAATGTATGAAGACAAGGGATAGCCTTATAGTGTGAAGGACTATGTGCTAGGAAGACCTTTTAGATACTACACAAAATTCCTACACCAAAAGTTATAGCAGTAATGTGCAAATTCTTAATAAAGTATTTGTTTCAGTGAGATGTTAAATTGCATAGAACTACATAACTGTATCTGTGTAAACACACATATACAGTGATATACAATTTTATTAAAAAGAAAACATGGATGTAATATGTAAAAGAAGGATGTGATAAATGGAGAAATAATTGTTGATGATTTGCATTGTGCTTCAAAGGTTTGCATTAGAGACTAATCTATCAATTATTTTGCTCTTAGGTTTTGTGGTTTAGTTGATGTTGATAGTCTATGTAGATTGTAGATGCAATATATTTACTACTTTATATTATAAAGATCACACACCTTCATATTCAAAATCTCAGGTACACCCTCCTTAACTTTTGCTGTAACATCAGAAACCTCTACGCCATTGCAAGATATGGAGGCCCTAATCGTCATCAGAAGCCTGGCTCTCAGGATGTTGGCAGATATCTTGTAGATCTGGCCCGGCCGCACCATGCGGGAGGCTACTATGAAGTATGTGCTGAAAGATTTAATATATTATAGGAATAGTAATAAATAACATAATAGAAAGAGTTGTAACCTTATAGTTTCCTTGTGAAATTTAACAAGGAGAGTAAAATGAGTATTTCAAGCCATTAACATTCCATTATGTAAAGTGTAAACTGATGGATTAACAGTGGACAAGCAAGCATAAGGTGAAAAAAAAGGTAATGCAAATTAAACTTCTCAGTTGATCAAAAGTTTGTTTGAATTATGATTGACCTAACCCATCCAAGTATGAAGCAATAACACCACAAGAGAATAACAAATAAAATAAATTGCTCTATTACTTTGAAATGGCCATATCCTATTTGGATGTTATTTTTCAACAAGTATGAATAATACTCACGCTTCATTGATAATGACACTCTCATGCTCCAACTCGGGATGTCGGAATGAAGTGCTGTATGGGGTGCGGCCCATGTCCCAAGTGGGCCGCGGAGTGTTATCAGCACCAAAGTTTTGATTCAGGTCATTCTGGTTACTGAACTGATTGTATCTTGGATCTTGACTCAAAGTGTTCCTATTTTGGTCATATTGCTTAGGGTCATACTGATTCCTATTAGGAAACCTTCTGTTTGGGTCATATGGGTTGTCATATCGTGGATCATTTGCATTGGCATAGTCATTTGTTGGGTTTGGCTGGTTGTCTGGATTGTATGTGGGTAAAGAGTAGTCCTGTGTAACACATACTGGTAGAAGTACTGCTAATAAACTTATTTGTAACAATATGAGATTCATAATTCAGTCTTGGTTTTCAGTGTCCTGCAACAAAAGATTAAAACATCAGAAAAACACTTAACATCATAGCAGTTTGCTAGTCTTGTATATTTGGAGCATAATAATATGATAACTACGATATAATTTGTTTAACTTCACCACAGTCTTAATGGATATTACTAGATATCCTCAAATAGTTCCTTAACTTATATTAAAATCAACAACCATTGCTATGGAGAACAAGTGAAACAGATATTTGTTTTGGAAAACAAGATATTTATTGTTAAATTTTAATCAGGCTCTAACCTTTTGAAACTTCATTCAGGTCCCATAACAAACAATGTATGTTTCACACTTCAATGGGTTTAAGTCCACTCAACCAACAACCATGGGGTTATCAAACCGGGCTCCAGTTACACTATAGAAGCATTCCTGCACCTTGGTACAGATAATGCAATTAGATGCTATTAGATTAACCTGGACTCAAATATCAGATACCTATTGACTGAATGCCAAGTATTGTGTCACGTCTTGTAGTTCATTGTGTAACTACTTACGTTCTACGTTAATAATTTCACGTACGAATATTTTTTTTATAACAGAACTTAAAAATAAACAACTCAAACAAAAATCAAAATTAGCAAATAAACAGTCAGTTCGAAATAAACGTTCGTTGATGTAACTTACTTCATTTGTAACAAGACAAACTTACAATAAATACTGTAATATCAGATTTGTTGTCATTTAAAGGTGCAGAAAATGAGTACAACTCCTGATTAACCCTGTTTTTAATTTAATAAACTGTTCATTTACCTAACCTGGAGTTCACGCCCATGGAAACGCCTGGCTTTTGTTGTTTACCACTTAAACACATTAATATTTGTGTTTTGAACTTCACTGTTAAAAAATCACTTATAACAAAGGCAATTTATGCAATACAACTTGAAGAATTCATTGAAATTTTACCTAATTGTAAGAAATAAACAAGTAACGTACAATCTCCTAACTCATTTCATTCATACACGAAAAAAATCGCCGTTCGCGCAGTCGCACCACGCCCGGCTATTTGTACCACAGACTAGCAAGTCAGTGTTGCCAACTCTCAAAAATATTTATCCCTACAACTGAATCAAAAACCATGGATGTATTAATCTAACTGGATGAGTAATTTTGTAGAGGTACCTGAAGACGGATGACGTCATAACCGAAGGACCATTTTTCTATTGTGTCCATGTTATCTATAGTCCCAGGATATATAATTCGATTATGATTTTTTTAATGATATAAAAATATCTAAGATGAATATTATAAGTAACGTAATTGTGTGGTATGTTGCAACACTTCACCAAAAAGTTAATGCAATTTTTCAGTGTGGCGATTACGGTCATCGGGGATTTGTGAAGACTGTGGTCATCGTTTTTGTTTGTGTTGCTTAAAAATGTGGTATTGTACTGTTGTCAATTATCAGTGAGAAAACGATTAAAGAAAATCAGTCCAGGTCTGTGGTCCAGGTTCATAAGCCTTTTCATTACCACCTTGGACCTTATTTTCACTTACCATCAGAGGGCCTATTCGCTAACTTTGACACTTACAGTTGTCAACCAAGTTTTGTTGTCAACTCAAATTTGTTGCCAACCGAGGTGTCGATAAAATTGGTATTCTGTATCTTAGTGAGTGGACATCGAGTCACGGTGCCTAACGGTGCCTTTCGAGTTCCGGCATGTTGGCACCACTACTTTTTATCGATATCACCACAGAGTACTTAATCACTACGTTGACATGACAGATTACGTCATCGACATTATCCGGAAGATTTGAGTTTACGTATTAGATTGTATATTTTTAAAGAAAAATGGGTTCTTTTAATTTTGTACGGTTTCATTCGTCCGCACTCTTGAGATTTGACATGTTTATGATGGGCTTTGGCGCTAAGTTTAAGTTCACTCACTAAATGTTTGAATTTAGTAGAACTTAAAAAGAAGTATTTTGTGCAAGTGTAACTGTACATTACGTATTTAGAATTACATTAAATTAAATAATTGATTCAGAGTTAAATAAAGTCATCAAGTGGGATGTTTCAGTAAAAATGTACCTTAAACCTTAACCTATTTTCCGTACATTGCTTGCAGCTAACAAAGTGGCTAGTGATGTGCCAACTCGGAAAAAACACGACTCGAGTAAACTCGAGTTGAAACTCAGGTAACTCGAATTGAACTCGAGTTAGCAGGAAGAAACTGAGTGTATGATTTGTTACAAATTATTTTTTTACATATTTGATCTTCCATCCAACTCTCGAGACATGAATTTTTTGGAATTTTGTAAATTAATTTGATTAAAACTTGCTATTTATAGGCTAAAACAAAACTCAAAAATATCAACTTTGCTCAAAACCTGCTATTTACATAGTTTAAACATATTTTATCTTACGATTATAGAGTTTCTAATCATAATGGTCTATTTGCTTTATTATTTCGTTTACTTGATTGAGATGTTAAACAAAAGTGTTGTAGAGTTGTAGAGTTAGATTGTTTTTATTTCATACGTTAGACAAGGACGCCATTATGTTTATTATTTCGTCTTTTAAACTATTCCATAACTAAATTTTTCGGTAGTTTCGGAGCCTATTCAATGCAAACAATCAAATCTTTCCTCTTTATAATATTAGTATAGATATATATCCAGAGTTGCCAAATGCCCACTCTACAGTTTTAACTGTAGATTTACTGTTTTTTCGTTAACTTTTTTTATGCTTTGAGCACGCAAATGAGCAGACGGGTCACCTGATGGTAAGTAATCACCACCACACATGGACATTAGCAACACCAGGGGCGTCACCAACGCATTGCCGGCCAAAAAGATGACGATAGACACGCTTCTTGAAGGACCCCATATCATAGCTTAGAGGGAACACCGATGCATGTAGTTTGTTCCACAGTTTACACGTGCGAGGTAGAAAATGACGTGAGAACCGGACTGTGGACGAACGCCAGGTATCCAGATAGTGTTGATGGAACCTGGTACGTGATGTGCGGTGATGAAAATTAACTGCAGGTAGTAAGCCAAACAGTTCTTCAGAACATTCCCCATTGTACAGACGGTAAAATACGCAGAGAGAGCCTACATTTCTCCTCAACTCAAACGATTCTAATCCGTCTGTAAGCTTGGGATCGTCGAATAGACGAATAGCTCACCGTTGAATTCGATTGAACGGATCGACTTGGCCAGCTGGAGCTCCGGCCCAAAGGTGGGAAAAGTCCTCCATGTATGGTCGAATTTGCGCCTTATAGAGCATCAACCTGTGCTTAGGCGTGAAGTACTGCTTAGCTCTATTGAGCACTCCCAATTTCTTTGCGGCTAGTTTGGCTTTACTAACCAAGTGCTCCCGAAACTGAACTTCATTCGAAATGTCGACACCAAGGATCCCAATGCTTTTAGAGATGTTAAGAGGAATGTTCTGGAACTGTGTTGCTATGACAAATGGGGTTTTTTAGCGGTTAACGCGCAAACTTGTGTCTTTTCGGGGTTGAGATGGTCGAGTTCAGCCACAAGTTTTATCCTCTTCTCCTCAATCTGCACCCGAGAAAGATTTGCTTGGCCTGTATAATGGGCGTCACCGGTACTGTCATCAGCATAGCAATGAATATCACCGATATTCAGCATATCATTGATATGCATGATGAACAATGTGGGAGAAAATACAGAGCCTTGTGGGACGCCAGCATTTATGGGCTTCGTAACCGAGCATGTTCCGTCAACGAAGACCTTGATGCTCCACTCCGATAAAGAATTGGCAATCCATTTGCACAATTTCTCGGGTACTCCGTAGGAAGGCAGCTTAGACAGTAATGCCTTATGCCACACCCTATCGAAGGCCTTCGCAACATCCAAACTTACAGCCAATGCTTCTCCCTTGCTCTCGATTGCTTCTGCCCAGCAATGAGTAAGGTATACTCAAAGATCGCCAGCTGATCTGCCGTGGCGGAAACCGTATTGACGGTCACTAATCAGCTGGCGATCTTCATAGTTTTTAGTTTAAACCTCCAAATCTACAGTTTTTTTCTTTATAATACTAGCGCCATCTATTTTATTTGCTGCGTACCCAAACTAAGGAATAAATAGTCAACCATCACCATAAAAACACTTTAAAAACAAAGTCAGAAATTAAAAATTATTGTGAGTTCAATGCTACCGATGACCATTTAAAGAGATTTTATAAAAATATGTACGATTTTAAAATTAAAGATGAAACTGAAAATCAAGAGTAGGTATGTGCAAATTGAAAACGAGGCAGTTTTAGTAGAAATTGTGTAGATTTTTTAAGATTTAAAGTTGATTTACTAATACAAGTATAATTTTCTTACTATTTTACGTTGTTTTTAAGGAAAGCTGTAGATTTACAGTTTTCTAAGTAGAATTTTACAGTTTTCAAACACAAATCGTACTCTCACTCTTTCGCTTGATTCGTTCATTTACGGCCAGCCCAAACACGAGATTCAACTCGAGTCATTAGTAATCTGACTCGAGTTAACTCGAACTAAGCACAACTCGAGTCAACCCGAGTTAGTAACTCGAGTTGGCCATCACTAAAAGTGGCTTTAAAGTGCTAATTTTGGTTAGAGCCAAGTGTCCTTTCCCCTGCCGGCTAAACGGTTGGAGTTGGACAAGTGACAAAATTCTCAAAAATAGGTTATAATATGATGAATTTACAAGGAAAACTATCACGGCTATGTTAGCATTACTTGCCCGGCTTTTTAGTTTCGTTTCATTACCATTGTTACTCATATTGTATATTGCTTTTTATTTACACAGAAGAGGAAGAATCAATGTTATGTTAGCGCATAAATTGAACATTACCCTAGCTATATAGTTAATGCTACTGAAGTAT
Organism: Thymelicus lineola; assembly: GCA_963932265.1. NCBI lineage: Eukaryota > Metazoa > Arthropoda > Insecta > Lepidoptera > Hesperiidae > Thymelicus > Thymelicus lineola. The sequence goes on along the minus strand of OZ010700.1, from coordinate 13,330,920 downwards.
AATTCCGTATATGTTAATGTTATAAAAAGTTATGTAATAATCATTAAGTAGGTAACTAAGTTTAATTTAGTTCCTTGAAAAATTCTTTAAAATGTGATTTTTCAATAGTTTTTTATAGGTTTCAAGTAATTTAGCCTATTTGATACTTTTAGGGAGTTCATTTCATACAGAGCAAATTCCAATTAATATTAATAAAATAAATCAAATTATTTCAAATTAAAATGTATTTATTTATAGTATAAGGTACACCAACAGCCTATATTATGTTATAATGGTTACAATTATTTTTTTAATCTCTGAATGACGTGAGTCTCACAAGTACACTAATAAATAGAATAGAATACTCTTTATTGTACACACCAAATAGTAGTAATCTACATTAGAACATAATATAAATAGCATGTAAAAAATGTATATAAATACCTTTACACAACATTAAGTCACAATGAAACTTAAAGCTATTTAAATATTTATGCTGTTAAAACAATGAAATTATAATAATACTAATGCAATATATATTCGGTATTAGTAATTATATAATTAAATTATGTATACTTACCTATAGGTTTAAAGGTAGGTAGGTATTCTGGCACGCACCTCTAATTTTCAAATATTATGTGCGTATTACAAGTTAATTATCACTTGCTTCGGTGAAGGAAAACATCGTGAGGAAACCTGCACACCTGAGAGTTCTCAAGAAAGTTCTCAAAGGTGTGTGAAGTCTACCAATCCGCACTTGGCCAGCGTGGTAGACTATGGCCTATACCCCTCACATTGTGAGAGGAGACCCTGAGCCCAGCAGTGGGACAATTATGGGTTGTTGCTTTGCTTTGCTTTTTATAGGTATAAAATATATAGAACCATTAAGAATTATTGAATTAAATAATTAAGTACCGAAATCAAATTAAAATCATGTATCTTTATTTACAATCCATAAATCAATTCAATTAAAATCAAATTTGAATTAACAAAAGAGAAAATTAATTTAGGTACTCGTACCTACATAGGTTTATGTAGTTTTTAACCACTTTAATACATGGCTCTAAGTTATAATAAAAAAAAAACTTCATATTATCTAAACACTCTACTATCGAGTCAACAAAACTAAATGTTTCTTTAAGCAGTTCCCATTCTTGTCAGTATTTTATAGTATATAGACTACAGTGGTTGTGGCTGGGAAAGCTTATCACTAAGTCAAACTAATAAACTAAATTATGAAAACGGAAAGAAAACAGACTCATAATCTATATATAATTTTGTAATGAAAACAGTTCTAGAAGTTAAAATATTTTTATAAAATCATTAAAATTGCATACATAGGTACTTTAACAACACTATAGTTGTAAATAAAACTCAAGACATGCAAGTAAATTAATTTATTCTACTCTTAGTTAATAATGTGCTATAATTTAAACCTGAAAAAGAGCTTAAAACTAAATGTAGTATAATGTGAACCTGAAAAGCTTAAAACTAAATTTGGTGGCCGGCAATGCATCAGTGATGCCTTTGGTGTTACTGATGTCCATGGACGACGATAGCCACTTACCATCAGGTGGATCGTCAGCTCGTTTGCCAGCTATTTCCATAAAAAAAATTCACTTGCTCGGAAATGGTTCCACGATGTATTATATTCTCCTTGCATCTCATAACCTATCAACAAGAGTATCCCCAGTGCTGTTTGGAATTGCCTCTATACTCGAATGTTCTCTCAAATGCTGCATTTGCAGATCTTAGTTAGTTTCCTCAACCTGCAGCTCGGGCATGGAGACATTCTGCATATTTGCTATATTATGCAGAACAATACATGCATTAACAATCTTGCGAGCAGTAACAGGATCATAATAAAGTACTCTGTGTGCCAACAAACATCTCCAACGGGCCTTCAGTACTCCAATGCAATGCTCCACAGTGTTTCTGACCTGACAATGAAGATATGTGTAGTGTTCTTCTGGCGATCCTGAAGCTGCACCTAAAATAGGTGTCATCATCCAAGGTCACTGTGCATATCTAGAATCACCTGCAGACAATATATTTAAAACTGTTTAATGATCATTTCACTGCCGAAAAACCAAATAATAGTTTGGGTCAATGCAATCTTACCTAACAGCCAACACCACTCTCCATTTCTGTACAGACATTCTAAATATGATTTTATGGGGCATTGATACCAAACAAACGAATCGTGTGATGCCCCACCAAACGAAAGTTGCATCACAAATCTGAAATAAAAAATAAAACATATACTAAATGAAATCATCACATTTCCTACTTTGGATTGCATATATTTATGAATTTATTAATAAATAATCTACCAAAGTGCCGTCTATTCCTTACACTAGCTAGACCACTCATTTGACTTTGACATCTCTGTGATGTGATAGTTATGCTATGATCCTGAATGATGCACTATGTATAGATATCACTTTCAATTTTAGGGTTTGGTTGGCATTTATTTGATACTTGAATTACCAATGTCAGTTACATACTATTCAATGAATGATATTTTTTTCTGTTAAAGAAGGCTTCTTCATGGTCCTTAGGTCTAATTAACGCTACATGGGTACCATCTACACACCCAATAACCCCAGGAAATCCAAATTTCGCCATGAATCTGAAAAAAGGGCATTAAAATGAGACCAAATAATTGATTTTAAATCATTGCAAACCCAAATAATGCACTTATTTAAATTTACTCTTTCATTATGACTTCTCTTTCTCTTCGGGAAAATGGGAATTTTATATATTTTAAAAGAACTTGTTGAACATTAAGTGCATTGGTTACTTCTTTAAGGCACCTACTAAATGTCGGTTGGGACATGTTAAATAATGAAGAGGCCCCTACATTCCTCTGATATGATCCACTTGCATAAAAGCTTAAGGCTGCAAGTATCTGCAATCAGCCTAGGAAAACATTGAAGGCATTATAAGACTAACTCCATTAACATTGTATATTTTATTATATGAAAAAATTAAGATGAGCATTCACTTTAAGTTTAGTGGGAATAGCGGTCTTCCTTCGAGTTACTGGTAAATGAACACTTATTTCGTCTAAAACTTGAAGGAATCCAGACTTAGAGAGACGAAAGTGTGCAATAAATTCTCTCCGGCATTTCCAAGAGATCATAATATATTACGTTTCCTTTCCTCTTCAGCAATTCCCAGTAAAAATGCACGAGCCATGTTTAACAACAAAAAATTATAATATCACTACACTGTTTTAATGCTACATCTTTACTGTTTTAATCGTAATAATAACAGTGCCGATCATATAAAACACTGCTCTAAAGGAGTTCCTTTCAAACAGCCACTGACATTTGAAAGTGGATATTGATTTGATGTCCACTGAGCTTACGGAATACCAAATTGTAAAATATCGATACAACAACTGCTGTCAAAAAGCTTTACGGTGGCTTTCAAATCCACTCAGTGCCTATGACGTCATCTCGGTTGATAACTGACGTTAGCGAATACGAATCTAGTAGTTTGACAGCTAATTGTTCGTAACTTCGAATAGTGATCATCACTTTGCGTTATCCACCGAGATACAGAATAGCCCCTCAGGTGGAATTGTGGTCAAGCATTAACTTATTAGTGTAAAAAAATATTACAATAAAAACAATTGCAATATTTTAAATTCAGTAATTTTGAGGAAATTTTAATAAAATGTTTTATATTATATTTTTTTACCACGAGAAAAATTACCAATAAAAAACATTCTAAAGAAAACTTAGAAAAATTATGTCCTATTTTGATATGGTTCTTTAAAATGTTTTCTATAAAATGTTACTGAACCATAATTATGCCGCGTACTGAGCATTGCCGAATTGTGTTACTGCGCATCCTTCTGCGTGAAGTTCAGACGCGCCAAGATACAGCGGCTTTATTACGAGTATAGCAAAGATCATTGATAAAAGGACGCTGACCTCTGGAGGGGCGCCGTTAAAATCAAAATTTCGTTCAAATGTTAGGGGCTTTTTGAACTCCGACGGGCGTGGCGTGGATTTAGGTGACGGCATCCCTCAAGTAACTAAATCTTAAACTTAAGCAGGTACATCTCCATTCTGCTAATGATTTTCTTTCTCAAACACAAAAGACAAGCGGCAAGCCGCAGGTGTAGTAAGGTGTAGTAAAAAGGTTGATGTAGTATAGTACAAGATGTTGAGCGCCAAGACCCGTAGCTGTGCCCGTAGGTAGCTGAGACCTACCTGCGCAAAAGAACTTTTTCGGGTCAATTTGGCGGTGAGGTGAGGTGCGGGACACTGGGCGTTAGCGGTAGCGGCCTGCGTCATTTCGTGCAATGTGATTGGACCGCCAAATGACTTTAGAGGAGTGCTTGTCGTAATTCATTCTCTGAGCGTCTCTTGTGACAAATGAATCACTAAGTTTTTCGCCGAGCGCTCAACATCCGTGCTGCCAACTATAGATACAACAAATGGATTGGATATATTACTCTATCTGGATCATAGACCATGTAGAGGTACCTGAATATCGATGACGTCATATCGGAATGATCATCGAAGAATTATATCCTATTTCGATATGGTTCTTCAAAATGTTTTCTATAGATAATTTTTCTAGTTGTAAAAATTATAATATTGAAATACATAATACATTGTATTAATTTTTTTCAAAATTACCGAATTTAAAGTATTGCAATAGAGGCAGACGCGATATCGATGCCGTACTATCTCGTCGCACGAACGAGACGACCGCGTCGACACACACTTCGGACGTAGAGTCTGCCTACAGTTCGACAACGTACGGTAAACTATATTATCATTCCATTTTTATGTTTTTAAGCCATTATAAAAAATCGCAATCGAATGTTATATCCTGGGACTGCAGATAACATGGACACAATACAAAAATTGTTATTCTTTATAACGTCATCGATCTTCAGGTACCTTTACGTCAAAGTCAAAATATTTTATTCATATAGGTATCACTGATACACTTATGCACGTCATTTTTTTTGGCTTTTCGAAAGGTGCTTTGTCGTGAAGGAGAAGAAAAGCCTAAAGAAACTCCTCAGCACATCTTTTAAAAAAAATATTACAAAAAAAGATAATAATACAAAAGTATTTACTATTCTGAGCAGAACTGGTTGCAGAGCTGGTCATTTCCATGCGTCTTTGTCATTTAAATACTCTTCTACACTATAATATCCCTTGCCTAACAATTGTGTCTTTACACGTTTTTTGAAAGTTTCTATTGGCAAGTCACGTATTAATTTTGGGATTTTATTATAGAAATGTATACCAAGCCCTATGAAAGATCGCTGCACTTTACTTAGGCGGAACGAAGGCGTAACTAATTGATGCATTCTTTTCGTATGGCGATTATTCATATCAAAATTTTGTTTATACGCGTTTATATTCTGCCGTATAAAAACTACTTTGTTAAAGATATACTGGGAAGCTACTGTAAGTATACCTATTTCCTTGAACTTTTCACGCAAAGATTCCCGAGACCTAAGTTTATAAATAGCCCTAACTGACCGTTTCTGGAGTATGAAAATTTGTTTTATATTGGCTGCTTTGCTCCACAGCAAGATGACATAAGACATAACACTGTGGAAATAAGCAAAATAGACTATCCTAGCAGTTTCGACGTCTGTATACTGCCTTATTTTCCTAACAGCAAAAGCAGCCCTACCGAGTTTTGTCGCGAGATTTGTTATATGTGGGCCCCATTGAAGTTTACTATCTAAGGTCACCCCTAAACGAAATTATATATACGAAGTTATATATCCCTATACGAAGTTATATATCCCTATACGAAGTTATATATCCAGTTAGAGTAATATATCCATGGATATAACCATGCATTTCTTTCAGTTTCAGTATGAGTATCAGTTATATATCCAGTTAGAGTAATATATCCATGGATATAACCATGCATTTCAGTTTCAGTATGAGTATCTTCCTTAGCTAGAATACTTCCCTTTTCTAAGTTATCTTCAAGGGATGCACTAAGACATCCTGTTCATTTATAATAGCATTGAAATCCAGAATACTAAATTTGGATCAATTAGACCACTAAGTATATACTGACAGCCCTTCAACGACTAGAAAAGGCTAATGAACCTGGACTGATTTTCTTTAATCGTTTCATTCGTTATGAAACTATGATGCTAATTAAAACAATAATGTTGAACTTATAACACCCTTCAACTTATAAATAAATCCGCCCAGTAGATAGTTTTATTATCATCATATGATTATGAGCACCGTTAATTTAAAATCTATCCCATGAGACATGCTAATTTTGGTTAGTCAAGTGTCCCCCCCCCCACCCCTCCCGCTGGCTAAACGGTTGAAGTTGGACAAGGAAAAAATCTCAAAAATAGGTTATAATAATATGATGAATTTACAAGAAAAACTATTATGGCTATGTGAGCTAAAGTAGTTAATGAGTAATAGTCAATAAACTTACTACTTTGGAACCCTACATTGCGTGTGGCTTGACACGCACTTGCCCGGTTTTTTTTAACTTGTATTTGTGGCAATGTAATAGACTATTTGATTAATGACTGCACATTCCACATACATGTTTTAACCGACTTCAAAAAAGGAGGTATTCAATTAGACTGTTTTTTTATGTCTGTTACCACAGAACTTTTGACTGTGACTGTCATGTGGTCACAATGAGTGAGATCTGACGAGTATTTTTGAGTTATTCCTAATTTTGAAGTCGGTTATTTTTGTCAAGAATTATACACAAGGTTTGGTATAAGGATAGGTTGTTGCCCTCTTGTTCTGTCAAATAAAAAAAAACTAAAAATATTACTTAGGTATTAAACTGCAATATTTCTTGGGAGATGGGTGTTGTGTATAAAAATACATAAATGTGTGAACCAAATAATAAGGGCATGATGGAAACTTTGAAAATAAGGCAAGATTTTATTATCTCCCACTGCAAGGTTTACAATCGAGTGTGTTTGTACATAGGCACATACAGGGATAACAAAATAAAAAATATTCTGATTGATGAAATTCTAATTAACCACTGAATTCTCCACAAGTTAGCAGGATCTCATAAACAAAGGATTGATAAAAAAAATCACAGGAGTGACAGGATATAACTCATCAGACCGCATAACGATCAGCTAGAGCGACAATATAATATACTGTATGAGACGAACAAGAGAGTCCATTGGGGATGGGGAGCTCCGGGGCCTCCACTCCTCACATTGAAAAATCATCGTCCGCCAGCATCCAATTTATCTTTTGACAAATAAATCTGTACAAAATATATTAAATATATACTCTGTAATGCTAAAAACTGTAACGCTACCTCATCAATAGTTCAATCACGATTATTAAATGATTTAAAAACACAACTCTCCACGTGCAAGAAGAACAAACATTAACCTATCGGCGTCGCGTCGGCAGCGCAGGCGCAGCCCGCGCGGCGGAGACTATATACAAGTCAACTTTGTAAAAATCATACTCCTCAGTCTCTCACGAGGTACCGCTGTTGCATCTGTCTCAAAATTCCGTTGCATTAATTTCATACAGTCTGTGGTCTTACGATCTAGTGTCGCGTGTCGCGTATCGCGTCCTTTGCTTATAGTCCGTGCGTGGCTTCATAATATACATAAGTTTATTGTTAACATGTAGCATGTCGGGCGGGAGGGCGTTAGTTCCGCTCCGACTCGTCGCAGTCGCGGGAGATGTGTCCGGGCTTGCCGCACACGTAGCAGGTCTTGGTGCCGTCCGGGCAGTTGCGCGAGATGTGGCCCGCCTTGTTGCAGTTGTAGCACGTCTGGCTGGAGTTGTCGCGCCCGCCCTCGGGGCAGTTCCGCGCGATGTGACCCGTCTTGTTGCAGCTGTAGCACGACGGCTCGTCGGGGCTCTGCGCGCACTCGCGCGCTATGTGCCCCGTGCCGTTACACCTGTACACAATACAATACAATATACATCATATATCGATTTGTTATCGCCGCAACACGATTTTGTTAAAACTTATAAATGTGAACACCTGTTAAAACTTATAAATCATTTAAAGACAAGAGTAATTTATAAGGTGACTTTGAAAATACATATTGCTCCTACAACGTAACCCCTTACGAGGTACAATTTTAGAAGACGAAGCCATTAACAATTCTAATTGTATACTAATCGCGAGCCTAAAGCTAGCCACGTGTAAGGTCAGTTCAGTTCGATCGGGCGAGGACACGAACACCGATGTTAAGGTCAAGGCGAGACAGACGGGCAGGTGCGGCGTGCGGCGTGTGTACTTCATGTCATGTTAAACTTGTTTAGTACGTCAAATTTGGTTAGTGATTTTTTGCACTAAATCCTATATCTTAAGGAAACAAACACGTTGCTGATGACTAATAACTTCATTAATTCTCGGAACATTACGTAAGGTAGAATGGATTCTACAATAGTTTATGATTAGCTCAAAGTTAACAGTTTTTGTTATTGAGGCTGGTGTCGTCTCCTAGGACTCCTACGACAGTGACCACACAATATGACAGTGCCTACTCATACTGCAACCCAAAACACGCAAAATAATTTCACATGTGATTCTCAAAAAAGGGTGGCCAAAAAAAACGACACAAGAGCACTGTATGAAGTTCGCCTTTTGTCACATCTTTTATAAGGCACGATGAAACTATGGTCAGCGTTCCCCAGACCAGACGCAGCCCACCAAGCGTCCAAGCACCAACTGGCCAACACCAACCTGTAGCAACGGTCGGCTTCCTCCTTGCAGTCGCGCGCGAAGTGGCCAATGCGATTGCACTTGAAACACTTCTCGCGCTGCCGGTTGAACCCAGTGTCGCGTGAGACCACTCCGCCCTGAGTGCACTCGCGGGCGAAGTGTCCCGTTCGGTTACACTTGTAGCATACGCTCGAACTCATCGCTGGAACAGAACACAAACAAGCACGGTTAATAAGATCCCGATGCCATACAAGGTGTGCCTAATCTTCACGTGACCTTATTTACCAACAGGTTTTACTCGGCAAAGCGTATTAGTGTTGGTAGTAGTGATTGTGTAGTACTGATTGGTATTAATAAATTAATAGATGACTTGCCAAAATTAATACGTGACTTGCCAATAGAATCTTTCAAAAAACGTGTAAAAACACAATTGTTAGGCAAGGGATATTATAGTGTAGACGAGTATTTAAATGACAAAGACGCATGGAAATGATTAGCTCTGCAACCAGTTCCACTCAGAATAGTAAACTTTTGTATGATAATATCTTTTTTGTAATATTTTTTTAAAAGGTGCTGAGGAGTTTCTTTAGGCTTTTCTTCTCCTCCATGACAAAGCACCTTCCGAAAAGCCAAAAAATGACGTGCATAAGTGTATAAATGATACCTACATGAATAAAATATTTTGACTTTTGACTTTGACTTTGATGAGCACTGTATTCAGTATTAACATGCACAGTTCAGTCTAATTGAATTTGTAATAAATCTTGGTTAAATTACAAAAAACGCTAAACTTGCTAAACGTAATATTGAATGATTCAAATTTTAAAAAATTTAAAAACATTGATACATTTTTAATTGATGCGATATTAGCAAGCCATGGAGTACACATGGAGTTAAGTGATCGCTGCCTTTAAAACTCATAACCAACTTTGTGATAAATGTATTTAATTTAGTATTGGGAGCTAAGACGGCACGCCTCATTTAAGTGTCACTCGTTCTAAATGTCGCTAACCCCTACACCCTTCCGAGACCCAAGGTCGTTTGAGGCAACTTATTTTACGGCAAAGCAGATGCGGTCGCATAATATCACCCCGGGCGAATCATACAAAGGTTCTACTAGCAACTCGAGAAGCAAAATTGAACCCTATGTTTTAGGTGTTAGAACTTGTATTAATGCTGGCGGGCACCGCAGGCGACACTGCAACAAGCGTGCTACTCCGAGAGCAGTTTGCATGCACTTAGGGAACAGGATTGCCAGTTGGCTTGCACGTGTGTTCACGGCTCCTATCACCTGTCTGTGCACTTGATAAATTGTATAATAGGGATGTTGACTAATTTTAGGATTCAATTTTATTTTATAGATAGAACCTCAATATTCACGAAAAAAATATTATAAAAATAATAATCTTCAATTTAAAAACAAAAATTGATAAATAAAAATCATTATCAAAGGAGAATGCCCATAGCCAGTACTCTTAAAAAAATAATTGTGTCACAATGATTTTTGGATAAAAAATTTAATTAAAATATTTCAAGTATTGTATCCTATTTCCTGAAAAATCCTTATTGGGAATAATTTTCTGAAATTAATAAGTAACTTTACTTCCGTTTTACAAAAGAAAACCATTGGGCCATTTATGTTTGGATAAGGGCCAATCAGGAATCTTTTAAGATCCTTCGGGCCAATAGGTTGCATTGATTCGATTATAATTATGATACAACAGTTATGCCGGGTCCACACGCTTGGTGTTTGCCGCAAACACCAAACACAGCAAGCAACACCACAAACACCGATCACAATCACCCATTCAAACAGCGCATCCTCACATTTGGCGATTGGCGAACATGTATGTCAGTCTATTCCAAACAGACGAACATGGCGGACGACGAACTTGTTGCAGCGATTGCTTTTGGGTTGACCTTCTTTTACTTTATATTAAAAATCAAATAAAAAAGAGAACATCAAGGAAACGAAGACGTTGGTGGATGACCAAAATTATTTTTATTTACAATAATACTTATCCGCGTCCATGCGTCATTAACTTTATGCCTATTTTTGTGATTCACATGTTTAGGAGTTCAAATACATGGCTCATTTTGATATGCTTCTAAGAACGTTAGAATTGTATCTTCAGACCCATCAGTCATTGTTTTTTCTATTTTAGCACAAAGACTAGATTTTACTTCCGCTTCCCTCAAGCTCTCGTTTAGTAATGATTGTTACCAAGCGTTTGGACACAACGCAAACTGTTTGCCGAACATCCTTTGATTTGTGAAGGAAAACCGACAACGATGCCGATTACTGGCGAACACAAACACCAACAGGCAAACAGAAACAAACACCTATCCACATGTTCGTGTTTGTTGTTTGTTGTTTGCTGTTTGCCATTGTTGGCCAAGCGTATGGACCCGGCTTTATAGTTTATTATATCCATGACAACAAACTAGATGACGTAAGGTGACTGTCAAATGAATTAGAAAATTATTATAATCAGCCAGGAGTAATAGTGTTCTGTGATTATAATACATTACAAACTACATGGTGATTGGGGACTGTCAAATGAATTTGAAACTTAAAAGATCGACATTACATACGCAATCGACTTTAATACGCCTACATAGAGTCCATATTACTGTGAGTTTACTATAACCTAAATACAAATTAATTTTGTTTAAAATCTCTTATTTCCTAGTATTATCATTGACTAAAGTTAGTATGTGTAATTTATTAAGATAACATAATCAAATAAAGGTATTTTTATCAAGACACAAAAATGTTAAAGTCAGTACATTTCTCCATACTGAATGGGCATTCTCCTTTCTCACCAAAAACGTCACGTGACGTCACTAAACTATATTCAATACTATCTGTCTACTAAGTTTGTTGAATTTCCATATAAAATAGTTCCAATGACGTCATATTCTCAAAATGGCGTTTGAGGTCACGTGACAGTGAGTGCAATTTTTAACATTTTAAATTAATGATATTTAATTTATTGTGATTGATTTCAATAAAAGAATCATATTTTAGGAATTTAAATGTTACCACTAATATTTTAGACTAATTATATTAATTTATAATTAGTGTCAACATCCCTATACAAACATCTTGCACTTTTGTTTCATATGATATAACTTTTTGAAATCCTTATGATGACCTCTTTAATTTGATATTGCACTATTCGATTTATATATGTACTTAAAATGAACGTGTTTGAATGAAAATACTTTCATTTTATATGCAATAGGTACTCACAATTATTATTTTATAATACCGATATTTCGACCCAGTTATATGGATCATGGCCATAGTGAGACTGCGGTGGGGGGATAAATACTTTCATCCGAAGTAAGATTCGAAGATGAACTTAATTATAAAACCGTTTGTAAACGGTACTTTATAGAAGTGCCTTTAAAAGAAACTATGAAAACTATATTGTGTTACGGTAAAACAAGGTTGCGGTTTATCCTAAAATAAACTGATTATATTATCTGGATTGTAATGTGTATCATTTTGTCATCAATATAGAGATTTATTCCTGTTTAATTTGCCCAGGGGACAAACTCTTCTGGCGCCCTCGCTACCGCCGAAGAACTTTTATAGAACAAAAATGGGTACATACTGGTAAACAAACAAAATCCAAGTGCTACAGTTCACATGATAAAAAGGTAACTGGTGAAAGTTAAGAGAGCAATGATTTTCCCACAATTTTGCTATTTATTACTGCCTAAAATAGTCTCTCCGCTTCAGGAGACCTTTTCCTTACGTTCAAATTTTTGTTATAATTGACAAATTCCATGTTGGTCAACATCAGCTGTTAGTCAATAAATTTTACCTATTTTTAAAACTGATATTGATGCTACACGGTTACTAAATAATAATTTTGACGTTGGATAACGTAATGTTATTAAAAGAATTCTTAGGTTTGGTATATTATAATTATGATAATGAATTGCCTATTATGTGGATATCTATTACGATAAAATTCACCTTGATAATGAACTCGCCCACTTCGAAATATCATGCCTCAAGTGCGTTGCTAATTTGCATGTTTGTCGATAACAAAGATTAAGATAAATAGATTCGATCAGTGACAAGAGATCATGCATTTGTCAAAATATCGCGATAGTAATGTCGACCTTGGAATGACTCGGCAACTGAAAACCCGCCCGGTCATTCCCCTGGCGCGTCTTTGGGCCAACGATCGTGAGGCAGCGCTTCCATTGATTGGAAAGTAAACTTGCTCACTCGACAGCAAAAAAGGCCAAACTGCAGACTGTCGACTCGAGGCTCGACACGACCCGCCCGATCAACGGATGCTTTAAATATCTTAATCATGAAAAATTTGGTTTCACTTTAGGCTATAGCATAACTGAGTCTTTTATTAATTAAATAATACGTATAAAACATAATAATTCGTAAAGAAATGTTATTTATTGTTTGCAGTGGCAACGGCAACACCGGTGACGTCTTGACCCTGAGACTGATAACGGTCGAATGGGGCAAGATCACGGCGCAGGCGCGCGGTGTCGGCCGCGGGCCGCCCGCCCGGTTAGATTGCTGTCAATTGATACGCGCAGTACGGAGCAATATAAACGATACAGGAAAGGGACCAATACAAATTAATAATTGAGCCAACAACGTTTTACGACGTGGTACTCCGCCATTAGATCTTGTTACAAACTACGTATTATAAGTTAACAACCTGATAACAACTCAAAATAAAAGCGTTTACTATTGGTATACTACATTTTGATATGTACATAGCTATTTTTAAATAAGTCATTGTGCTGTTGGAACTTGAAATACACTATGATAACCTTTAAAAGTATAAAATACTTGTTTCAAAGTTGATAATAAGAAATAACACCTCAACACTTATTATGAGACCTCATCAAGAGGGTCCCTGTAAAGGACCTTTGATGAGTACAAGCCACACAAAATTCATACTATTAGAAAATTGTGATATTGAAAGAATTTGCTGGCTAAATATGAGGCTCGAAATAAATAAAAAATGTGTTTCATTGTTTTTTTACACTGAAAACGTATCACAATGTCTAATTCATTAACTTATTTGAACAATGAATAATTTGCTTGCACGTGATGATGAAAGTTTTCACTACAATCATTTCATTGAGGCTGAACAAGTAGGGGACTAGAGAAAGTAACTGTGAAAGCCATTATAGAGCAAAATTACAATAAAAAGTTTGTTAAAAAATGTGAATGGCTCTAAATTGTTACCTGGCACACCATAGTGAGGCATCCTAACCAAAGTTATCATTATCAAACTACTGAATCAAGTGTTTAATATATAAAACTATATAACTTATATTTCTCTTATAGTATCTTTACTAATATTATAAAGATGAAAGATTTGATTGTTTGTTTGCATTGAATAGGCTCCAAAACTACTGAACCGATTTGAAAAATTATTTCACTGTTGGGAAGCTACACTATCCCCGGGTGACATAGGCTATGTTATATATTTTTTTACTATTTTTCCCAGAGCGAGGACGATTTCCTAGTATAAGATAAAACTAATGCCCAGCAGTTGGATGGTGATGGGTTATAATGAAAATGATGATGAGAATAAGATATACTACAATTTTTTTATTATCCTTTAATTTTAAATGACTTGACCAGTAAGAAACTGTTGTGTAAGACTTATAAATGGACTGATAATAATATGACTCATGTAAGTGATGTAAGTGCAAGATATCTCACCTAATTATGTGTAGCAGATTATGAAATTATATAAAGGTTTGATAATAAATAATAAATTCAACACAAATAAAATATCATATTACATGAAAAAATACTATAAAAATCAATAACATGTTCTAGTTGGTCATGTAACTGTTAAAAATGTTTTAAAATATTAATAACTTTTTATAACCATGTGTCAGTAGGTCGCATATTTTGAAATTATGTATAGCACAAAAAACATTATGAGATTATTGAACTTCTGTTATCTGTGCCCCTGGTTTATACAAATAACAATTTTTAATGACATTTCATTGCACAAGTTTAATCAGTACTGTGTAAATATCAGTCGGTACAATATCAATGTCAAGAGGGATGTATTTGTATAGATTTCAATTGTCTGTAGTGGAATGAGCATTCAGAAGTATGCTCAATAGCTCCTCTACAAGGAGGCTACTGCAGCATTCTTTGGCATGGACTGCTAATTTATTTATTTAATGATTAGGAAAAAATAATGTGACATTATTATACACAGCACAAGTGAAATGTAAATGGTAATCATTAAAATAGATACATTAATTTTAAGAAATTGGCAATCAATTAATTAGGACTTAAGAGACAGTAGACAGTAATTAATATGGATAACCAACAATGACTGCAAGAAATGAGATTCATGATACCTTAACTATATTGACCCATAATACAAAAATAACTTTATCAGGTTTTGTCTATAAGTTCATTTCATGTAAACTAAGGATGTAATTAAAGAAATATTTAGAAAAATTCAAGAAAGTTGATTTCCTACAAATAGGCCAAGACATTTTGTGGTATGGCCACAAGTACTTAAATGATAAACAAATGCATATCTTATAACTAAGTCAGATAACAGAAGAACAACAAGTGCTTATCAAAATAAAATATCTACTATTTACATAATAAATTAATAAAATCATATATCCCACACAACCAACATAAATGCTAGCAATATGGATTCTAGTTTGCCTAGAACTATCAATTATTCCTAAGTCCATAAGGCCAAGGAACTCATAGTTGTAATGATCTCGGTTGGCCTAATGACATTACAGATGAGTCAGAGATTGCATACTTCAATCATGTATATTTCAGCCATTTATTAATGAATTTCAATTTTTTTTGGGGCTTTATTACTTTTGATTTATATTTGAATTACATTACATTAAATATAGTATTTACAACATCATAAAGCTTCTCCATTGCAATATTAAATATTAAAATTAGACAGTGGTGAACCTTTAATAGATTATATCTACATGTATTTTATATAACCCTAATTCTTCATTCAGTGAAGGTGTTATATTAATTGCAACCTGGAAAGTGGAAAATCACTAAAAATAAGATGCAAATAATACTAAGCAAAATCTATTAACATTGGACAGTTTGTACATGTGTAATGGATAAACATGTTGAATATCACAATTAATTATAAAGAATGAAAGATTTCAAAATACAACAGAGTATTTTACTTGACAACTTTAAAATAACAATATGTTCTTCTTTACTTTGTGAGAAAGGTAGCAGAAAACCAAACTGAAAAATGTAACAATATTACTAATGAAACCAGCAGGCTTAACTGGAGATAGTTTCTATTGTGGGTAATAACCAATCCCCCCTAATCAAAGATCATCACACATACATTCAATCAAATGCTAACATGCATGCATCATTGTTTAAGTCTTGCAATTTATGTTATACCTTTTTTCAGTTAAACAAATAAATAATTCATTAAAATTTGATAAGGCATGGTTGTCTATGATACAGGCTTCAATAAGTTGAGTTTTTATCTAAGGGTAAGACACCAATAGAACAGTACATTGCGAGATACCACATATTGCAAAGTTTTGTGCAAGTGCAAGCAAAAACATCTTATTGTTTACTTTGTGGAGACCAATAATAATAATTGTCATTACTGTTTCTAGTCATGTCCTATGAGTACTGACAATACAATAAGACAAGAATGACTAAAAATATTATGTCTATCTGTAGTTCCAGTAATTCTACTAATATTAAGTTTGTGAGAATGGATACATAGATGGACATTTGTTGATTGGATCTTTGATGCAAACTGCAGAACAGATTTTGATGAAATTTAGTGCTAGACAACAAACAATAATTAAAAAGATACTTTTTATCCTATTAAATGGAGAGGTGTTTATAACCAAGTACTCAAACAGAAAATCAACGAACTAATGCTTAGTTTTTAGATGTAGTTGTGTATGGGCATAGTCGTAGAGTTAGAGCTTTGATTCAAGACCAAGATCAAGGATGATCCTTGCTATTGCATTTAAAAGATGAGATTTACGGTATTAAAAAAAAACAATTAAGATTTATTTGCTTTTAATTTTTAGATTCAATTCCAGAAATATGTAGGCTCAAACTACATGATAATTCTATGAACACAGACAGCTTAGAAAACAAAAAATTAAATCTACTGCATATAGTATGATAATACAAGAAGTATTACAATGTTAAACAACAAAGTTTATACACAGGAAAAATTTTAAATGGCAATGTGGCACTGCAAGACAAGAACATATCGCCGTATTAAAGCTAAAACCAACTAAGTCGACCATGTCAGGGGAAAAATATTTTAGAGTTATACAATTTTTTTATATAATTCAGAGGACGTACAGACTCATTTTTATTCGTATTCTTATCGTTTTATCTTCGGATCTAAGTGCTTTAGCTTTAAATTTATTTTACCATTCAAAAGTAATTTTTCTAAGTCAAAATATGTAAAAAAGTGTTATGTCCCCAAAACTTTAGTTAGTCGGTAATACGGCGATATTTTCAATGAAATTCTTTTATTATGCAAATAATTATTGAAAAGAAAATTATTACAAAAACAAGTGACGGTTAACATGGTAGGCCTATTCAGCTATTCCTTTGTTATTTAGTAGCAGGCAACAGGCACTACACATTGAACTTTGAAGCTTCACAACATCCAAGCTCAACTATAGTGAACGCAACTGATATAGGGCTCTATTTGAAGAAACAAATCATGGGAACGGTTTCGTCGTAGTAACTGAACTTTCCCACATTTTATGACATCGAGATGCGTCATACTTACGTTGACGCAAACTAAGAAAACGAACGAATCACTAGGTACACGGTGACTTAGTACTGTGCGCATGTGAAATCTATTGAAACATGATTGTCTTCGTGACTATTTACTTGCGTAGATACCGAGACATGGTAAAAGCAACACATTCCACAATAATTTACCTCTAATAGCTATGTGTGTCAGGAGACTCGCTGTCAAAAGACCACGTTCAATAAACAACCTAAACACAGAAAACTTACTTAAAAACAGAAAGTTTGCACTAGAATATACCACAGGAATGTGCTTCGTGGTCACATTCCATTGTGAAAATAGAAAAACACACTTGCAAGTTACGTACGCGGTATAATAGCCTAACCACGTGTAGGATACCGGTAGCGCGCGGTTCAAAGATCGTTCTTTCACTTTACACTTACCGATTACTTAAGAAACTTTCTTGAGCACTTAAAACACTAATATTTAAATCGCCGGATGACGAAAACAAGATTAAACTTAATGAATTAAATGTAATTTACGACGTTGTGTTTGCAAGGAAGCCAGCCACCATCACTACGATTTCGTAAAAGACATTTTGAGCATAGACACAATAATAAAAAAAGTTTGAACGCGAACGCTACATCCATAGAGCATAGTATTTAAGGACAATGTTTGATGGCAAAATTCAAATTTTATATAAAAATACGATTATTTATCAATATAAAATTTATTTATAAATGTAAAAAAACCATAAGTGGTACAAAATAACAAAGGTCTTTAATATGAGGCATAATTATTAAGCTACTTAGCTCAATATTTATCAATATTGATCCCACTCGCCAATAATAGTTTGATTTTGAGTAGATTAATTCTAGACTGATACTCATGTAAGAAAGATTTATTTATATTTGGTTAGAATCGTCGTCTTCAGTGAAATTCCCAAATATTCTCAATGTTCTCAGGGTTTACTATGCCCATGGATATAATACTCTAACTGGATACATAACTTCATAGAGATACTTGAATACGGATGACATTGTAATGAAATGACTATTTTTGTATTGTGTCCAATGTGTTTAGTCCCAGGATATATCATTCGACTGTGTTAAAATATTTTTATAAGTGCGTTGCACTTAATATAAAAAAATGTACCGTAATAAATATTATTGTTCGATTTCATTATCACCTTCTACAAAAATAATCATATTAAAAGAGTTTTCATGTAATAAGAATTATTTTGAAGAAATTAATAAATAATAAAATGTGTTAATTCAATATTTATTTAAAACATTTTGAGGAACCATATCAAAATAGGACATCATTTTTCTAAATAAGTGTGGACACCCTACAATTATGAAGGACAACCTTAATCCGGCCTGTAAATTGGTCGAACAGTCATTCCGTTGTGACGTCATCCACCTTCAAGTACCTCTACGAAGTTAAGTATCCAGTTATAGTAATATATCCTAATATAATACTATATAATGTCTGTGGACCAGTAGACATAAACACTATTTTTCTAGGTCTGTAACAGGCTGTCAAGATGACATTGACAGTAATTTGTTTTTGATGTCAATGTTTCATCTCTATGGTATGGTGCATAGATTAAAGTATATACTAAGTATGGTGTTAGACGTTAGTTTGTCCATGAGCATACTCAGCATAGAGTAACTTTGTGTCCATGAGTTTGGCTTGTTTTGCATAAGTTTCACAATAAGTGAACATTTATTTGAATTACACACTGGAATTAAAAATAATGCTAAGTTTATTACATTTAATAGGAAATATAGTAAACATTTGTAATATTGTTATATTTTAAAACAGAACCTTAAACTATTATCAAGTACCTAAACACTGTTATATATTCAAATTGATAATGTCTGGTGAAAAGAGGCCAAGCAGTCCAGCTGTTGAGGAGAACACTGAGGATACAGAAGAAGCCGAAGGCTGGATAGGTCCAATGCCTTCCGAAGCTGTCCAACCAAAGCCTAAAAAAAGAAAAGGTAGATACTGTTAATGTGTGTACTTATCTTCAAAATTTGGTTAATATTTGTTGGAGGGTTCTTTTTGGTATGTCTGGACTTTGGAGGAGATGGGCTATTCAAAACACACTCACTTCATGTTATTCTATATTGTGAATACTGTATAATTACACTTTATAATAATATTATTTATTATGACATTACAAAATGTCTACACCGGTTCGTGTCTCAGATAGAAGTCTTTCTTGTCATAATAGAACACATTCTATTGTGACACTATTTGAATATATTAATATTCTAAACACCTGACATAATGTGCAAGTGTTGCCTGCCAGTGCAACACCCTACACAATTAAAACTCCTACACACCCCCTCAACACTTGCACACATTTAACCCCTATATAATTTAATCCATTATACCAAAACCACACAACTCACTAACTTTCATAAATTAACATTACCTTCCATACATGCCTAATTATACATTCAAATCTCACAACCACTTACATTCAATTACTTCCACCTAACTCCATTTCAATTCAGCCAACAACTATCAACTAAACCTTTCAAACTAAATACCAACTTTAATGTTACTACTATAAATCCCTTTCTCACTTGTCCAACTCATACTCGACCAAACATGTACTTTCATTCACCTGTATAACGTCAAGAACCTTAACTTCTTGACTCGCCACATAAAACATCAATACCTATAATCATCTTAAACTCCTTCTCGACTCCATACATAAAACAAAAGTTAATTTAAAATTATCTCCTTCTCGACCACTCAATACATACAAATATCTTATAATAATCTTAAACTCCTTCTCGACTGCTCACTACATAAACTTTTATAAGTTTATTTAAATACCTCAAACTCCTTCTCGACAACTCACAGCATAAACTTCCATAAGTTTATTCAAATACCTCAAACTCCTTCTCGACAACTCACAGCATAAACTTCTATAAGTTTATTCAAATACCTCAAACTCCTTCTCGACAACTCATAATATGAACTTCTATAAGTCCACTTAAAACCTACTACTCCAACTACTCAATAATAAGTCAACTTCAAATTAAATAAATAAACAAAACATCAATCCCATCCACTGTTACCATTCACACTCAAACCAGTCAAACTCAACACCCATAAACTACTAAATACAATTCCACACAAATTTAGACTCAACACCCGAATTCGAAAAACACATACAACATACAACCTTTCACTATCCCTTACAATCTTTCACTTCCCAAATTTTCTTTTCACTTATATCCAAATATCAACAGAGATTATTTTATTATAAATATCAAAACAAAATTCCAAATAACTATTAAAACAACAATAAAACAAAACTATAAAAGAGACATATATGGATTTTAAAACTCGTATAAGTATACTTTCTATCAAATATTATTGACTTCTTGTAACTATTGTTTTTATGATGTTCAATCAATGAACAATTACATTCACTATTCACCCCCTTAATTGTTTATTTATTGAAATTACCAACACCCCCTTAATTATTGAATTATCTTTGTCTCTTTTTAGTTATATTTATTATTGTAAACAACATTTAAATTCCCCTATAAAACTTATGTACTAACAAAAAAACAACCCATTTCCCCCGAAACACAATAAGTTCACTTTTGAAATAATTTTCTTATCTACCTTGACTGATGGATGTTGCTCCACCAAAATACTCGGGTAGCTGCAATCTCTCACATTGTTCATATTAAATTTCTGTAGCTATTGACCAGTTTTCCTTGTCTTTTGAATTCATTGCTTCGAATGTCAATAACGAAAATTCTCCATCTTCCATTCCATATCCTCATTACTTCTCGAATTCTCCACCAGATTTCCATTTGTTAATCTGCTATTATTTGTTCCATTTTCATTTGATTCATTGGAATTTATTTCATTTTCATTTGTTCCGCTGTCAATTGTTTCATCTTCATTTGTTTCACCAAATATATCTGTTTCTTGAATATTTACAATTCTTTCTCTTTCTTCTCGATTTTCATTTCTTCCTCTTTTATTTCTCCTTATACAAACATCTTCTCGAACTTCATTAATTCCATTTCTATCATTTCTTCCTATATCACCTTCTCGAATTACATTAACTCCATTACTATTATTTCCTCCAATATCACCTTCTCGAACTTCTCTGACTTCATCTTCACCATTATATTCATTTGTGTTTCTTCTAAGTATCCATCACTGGTTGCTATGCTTATTTTTATATAAACAACTGGTATCCAAGGTTATAATGTAGGCTATGTAAATCACTGGTTTTTCAATAAATTTTAATCTTTTAATATTCTGGGCCCATAACCTGTTGGAGGATTCTTTTTGGTATGTCTGGACTTTGGAGGAGATGGGCTATTCAAAACACACTCACTTCATGTTATTCTATATTGTGAATACTGTATAATTACACTTTATAATAATATTATTTATTATGACATTACAAAATGTCTACACCGGTTCGTGTCTCAGATAGAAGTCTTTCTTGTCATAATAGAACACATTCTATTGTGACACTATTTGAATATATTAATATTCTAAACACCTGACATAATGTGCAAGTGTTGCCTGCCAGTGCAACACCCTACACAATTAAAACTCCTACAATATTAATTCTTTTTAATTCAGAGTAAATAAGAGGACAATCTCTTGAGGTATATTAGTAGAGGTGATCTATAATTTAATCTGGGCTTGTCTAATTTATGTTTGTTAGTTCAAGGGTCTTGCTTAATTATGTCAAATGATATTAGACGCTCATACATACACAACTCATAGTTTGTTATTTCATCAAAGAAACAATCTATTTATTTGATACTAAGAATAATGTTCCCTATTTTGTTTATAGTGTTGGAGTTTGAATCTCTTTATCTGGAGAATTTGCCCTCATCTGAGACGTACGAGAGAAGCTACATGCATAGAGATGTGGTCACACATGTTGTGGTCACCAAAACAGACTTTTTGATCACCGCTAGTCAGGATGGACATCTTAAATTTTGGAAGAAACAGGTATGGGGAGAGAATAAATAAATAATAAATTCTACTTTCTAGGAATATTATATACTATCGATATAGGAAATCGCCCTTGCTTCGCTTCGTGAAAAATAGTAAAAAAAAAAATATAGCTGTCACCCAGGGATAGTAAAGCTTCCCAACAGTGAAAGAATTTTTCAAATCGGTTCGGTAGTTTCGGAGCCTATTCAGAGCAAAGAAACAATCAAATTTTTCCTCTTTATAATATTAGTATAGATATGAAAGTTTATATGTTTGTATTTCCATCATGTAGTAATGGGCATTGTAAATTGAAACTTGGCACAGAGACAATCCATGTGCAGGTAAGGGCAAGATTAGGATAGATTATATCCTGGTTTTTTTTTTTTTTTTGTTGCTTTAAGCAGGCAAACGAGCAGGCCAAGAAGATGATGATAGACCCGCTTCTTGAAGAACCCCATGTCATAGCTTAGAGGGAACACCGATGCAGGTAGTTTGTTCCACAGTTTACACGTGCGAGGTAGAAAATGACGTGAGAACCGGACTGTGGACGAACGCCAGGTATCCAGATAGTGTTGATGGAACCTGGTACGTGGTGTGCGGTGACGAAAATTAACTGCGAAAATTAACCCCATTATACAGACGGTAGAATACGCAGAGAGAACCTACATCTCTCCTCAACTCAAGCGATTCTAATTCGTCTGTAAGCTTGGGATCGTCGACAAGACGAATGGCTCGCCGTTGAATTCGGTTGAATGGATCCACTTGGCCAGCTGGGGCTCCAGCCCAAAGGTGGGAGCAGTACTCCATGTGTGGTCGAATTTGCGCCTTATAGAGCATCAACCTGTGTTTAGGCGTGAAGTACTGCTTAGCTCTATAGAGCACTCCCAATTTCTTTGCGGCTAGTTTAGCCTTACTAACCAAGTGGTCCCGAAACTGAACTTCATTCGAAATGTCGACACCAAGGATCCCAATGCTTTTAGAGATGTTAAGAGGAATGTTCTGGAAATGTGGTGCTATGACAAACGGGGTTTTTTTAGCGGTTAACGCGCAAACTTGTGTCTTCTCGGGGTTGAAATGGACTAAATTTAGTCTGCCCCATTCCGAGACCCGCTCCAGAGATGTCTCGACTTCAGACACAAGTTTTATCCTCTTCTCCTCAATCTGCACCCGAGAAAGATTTGCTCGGCCTGTGTAACGGGCGTCACCGGTACTGTCATCAGCATAGCAATGAATATCGCCGATGTCCAGCATATCATTGATATGCATGATGAACAGTGTGGGTGAAAGTACAGAGCCTTGTGGGACGCCAGCATTTATGGGCTTCGTATCCGAGCATGTTCCGTCAACGACGACCTTGATGCTCCGCTCCGATAAAAAACTGGCAATCCATTTGCACAATTTCTCGGATACTCCGTAGGAAGGCAGCTTAGACAGTAATGCCTTATGCCACACCCTATCGAAGGCCTTTGCAACATCCAGACTTACAGCCAATGCTTCTCCCTTGCTCTCGATTGCTTCTGCCCAGCAATGAGTAAGGTATACTAGGTAGGTATATTTTATGTTCCCCTGGGATGATTTAGAATGTATATATGTTTAACTAGCTTTTTCCTGTGGCTTTGCCTGCAGTAGTGATAGATTTTTGACAAATCCCACTGAAAGCCTGAACTTTTCGAGGATAAAAAGTAGCCTATGTGTTAGTCTCATTTATAATATCAATAGGATTTCATAAGATCACTGTCTATTGCTCTTGCTTTAATGACAGTTTTCTACTGCACAAGTCTTTTTTCTCTTTCTTCTTTTTTATCTTATAGTCTGGGTAACATGGTGTTGTTCACATTGTTTCAGGAAGAAGGCATAGAGTTTGTGAAGCACTTCCGCTGCCACCTGGCCCCCATCAGCCACGTGAGCGCCAACAGCACGGGCACGCTGCTGTGCACCGCCTCTACTGAGAAGACTATCAAAGTGTTTGATGTTGTTAACTTTGGTGAGTGGCCAGTAACTGATAGATCTAACTTAACAAAAGGTAACTTTTGTTTATTGGCACAGGCAAATTATTGGTTATATTACCCAGTTCTATTTGGAGGGATGTTGCAGGTAATGTAAAAGAAATACTTATCTCTGTACCAGTCTGTGTTGTGGGCGGCAGAGACAAAATTAATCATACATTACTACGACCCACAACCGGAAGACCATTTCATACTCTCAGTGGAAAAAAGGCATAAGATGAAAATTGCAATTTTTGAAAAAAAATTAGCATGCAGCTTTTGTCCCTCTTTCCAATCATATTAATAAAATGTCTAAAGCCAGAAACCTTATTATATAGTATATATTGTATTATATGGTTTTAACACTGAATGATTTGTGTGTGTTTGAAATACATGTTATAATATGTTACGGACATAATTATGTATGGTCTTTCATAACTTGCAACATACCAACTTAGTGTTGGATTAACACCAAATTTAATTACATGAATAATTGCTAATTCATGTATATATTCCATTTCAGATATGATCAACATGATATCAATAGAGTTTGAGCCGTACTGCGCTGAGTGGGTGCACTCCGCTGGGGACCCCTTGTCAGCTTTAGCTATGTAAGTAGGTGCATTAATATCAACATTCAATTTAATTGTAACTGTATGGAGTGGCCCCTATCTGCGTGGCATGCCATGTGGCACCGATTGACACGACTCAATGTGCTATTCATCGAGCTACTAATATTAATATAATAATAGCCTTTTTTTTCAGATCAACATAAAGTAATGAATTTCGACTTAATCTAGTAACTGATTCTTGCTTATTTTCTGTAGATCTGATTGCCAGTCAGCAAAGGCCTCCTCCAACCTTTTCCATTCATATCTATCTTGCGCCACTCTACTCCAAGTCACTCCAGTCACTTGTTTAATGTCACACATAAAATCACGTTACTGAGAGGAATATTAGAATAACACAAAATATTTTCTCCTATAGCTCAGACAAGAACAGCAGCAAAATACACATATTCGACGGCACCCAGAGCACGGGGACTCCGCTACACACGTTCGAGCTGCACCATAGCGCCGTGGCCACCATCAGGTACAACCCTGTCTTCGAGGCGGCCGTGTCGGTGGACCGCGCGGGCATCGTGGAGTACTGGACGGGGCCCAAGCACGAATACAAGTTCCCCAAGCAAGTCAAGTTCACATCTAAACTGGACACCGATCTGTTTGACTTCGTCAAGAACAAAACGTATCCTACAGCGCTTGCGTTCTCGCCAGATGGCAAGAAGATGGCGACTATCAGTTTGGATAGGAAGGTAAGTTATAAAAATAACGTTATACAAATTTCTTAAAGGAATATACTTTAGCAGAATAGCGAGAGTCAGTAGTCATTCCTGCCAGATTGTTTACACTCAAATCATTCAACTCATGTAGGTATTTATAATTATGAACGTCAAATATTTTGAATGGACCACGGTTTTGGAAAGCCTTATTGAGAGGAGAATAAACGGCGAAAGAAACTCTTCAGAACATGTTTTAAAAAAAAAATGTGATGATACATCATAGTGTATTTCCAGGTGCGAGTGTTCCACTTTCTGACCGGCAAGCTGCACAAGGTGCTGGACGAGAGCCTGCAGCGGTTCCAGGAGCTGCAGCACCAGACGCAGCAGCTGCCCAACATGGAGTTCGGTAGGAGGTAGCGTAGTTCACACACAGTTGCCACATCTAGCGATTGTATGCACATAATTATGTGACAGGGATGTGACGATATTGTACCCATATCTTGAAATACAGGCCAAAAGCTTAGTTACCACAGAATATAAAACGTTCAAGCTATATTGTGGTGAGAAATAAATGAATTTATTATTATTAATATATAACATTAGCGCTCTGCTCGCGGCTTTGCTCACGTTTTCTGGGATAAAATGTAGGTACATTGAAGTATATTGTCATAGAACAGACATCTTGAACAAAATGTGTGTCCCGCCCGGGAGGTTCGATTTTCAAAATTGAGCCATTATTAATTATAGTTATTGAAATTATGTCACTGTGTTCTTCTTTTATAGCTTATAAATTAATACTTGAATACAATCCCACGTGGCGATGTAGTCTTGGGTGGTAAGACGCACTAACTTAGTAAAAGCTAAAAAGTAGATAGTGACCACCCTTGAGCATGAGTCAGCCGCCAAACGACTCGTCGTGTTCCGGCTGGGGGCTTGAGAGCCAGTTCTTTCTTTTTTTCTCTCTTTCTTGGCTGGCAACGCATCAGAGATGCCTTTGGTGTTGCTGATGTTCATGGGCGATGATAACCACTTACCATCAGGTGGATCGTCAGCTCGTTTGCCGGCTATTTCCATAAAAAAACGTATTATTATTAATTCTTGCGTTGAAGACAATGATATTATATACAAGATATGCCAAAATGGCGCTGAAATTATGTCTGTCGAATTTAGACAAGTGTAGCGATTTTAATTCAGACAGTTGATAGCTGCCTCTGAGTGAGGCCGTCTAGTTGTCTTTTTCACTATTATTGTTTTAGGAGTGCCATCCCTTTCACATAATTTACCAATGTAATAGTAATTGATGTAGTGAAATAAAAGATAAACGTGTGTGTGTTGTAGCCTGGTGGGAACAGATTTTTTGGTTGATTTGTAAGGGCATAACGTATCTATAGTTTAATATAATTGGTTGAAGACACCACATAACACATGATATAATAGTGAGTGGGGTACAGAATGGCGACGGAGCGCGAGCTGGAGAAGTCGGAGGCGGCGCAGCTGGCGAACATAGTGTTTGACGCGAGCGGGCACTTCGTGTGCTACGCCACCATGCTGGGCGCCAAGCTCGTCAACCTGCGCACCAACCGCTGCGCCGCGCTGCTCGGCAAGCCCGAGAACCTGCGCCCGCTGCACCTCGCGCTCTTTCAGGTATGGGGGTACTTGTACCTTTTTTTACATGAAATAAGTTAATGTTTGACAACGATCCCACCTGATGGTAAGTGGTGATGAAGTCCAAGATGGTGAACGCACTAACTTAATAAATGCCTTTTTTATGCATTAAACAGGCAAACGAGCAGGCGGGTCACCTGATGGTAAGTGATCACCGCCGCCCATGGACATTAGCGACACCAGGGGCGTCACCGACGCGTTGCCGGCCAAGAAGATGACGATAGACCCGCTTTTTGAAGGACCCCATGTCATAGCTTAGAGGGAACACCGATGCAGGTAGCTTGTTCCACAGTCTATTCACTCTACCTGTATTGCTATAGAATACTCACTCCGCAATATCACTTAAATCAGAGGTTCCCAGAGATTTTTCTCATAGACCACTTTAATTCAGCTGGTTCCGGTAGACCCCCTGCAGTTACATTTCTACCATATTCAAAGAACTCGACAAAAAACGTGAAGATTATATCTAACTATGAAAATTTGCGTTGCGGCTGAATTCCAACTACGAATTGGTTGTCGTTTTCGAAAAAAAGTGATTCTATCCAATTTTACTTTTTTGACATCTACTCGCAGCACAAAGAACCAATCAGTTCTCACTTATTTCATTTAGAAAACTCCCTTTTCTTTCTCCCGTTTCTTGCGCATTTTTTGGCAGCAACAACAATCTGTTGTATATGGATAACGGTGACTTCTATCAAAGTTTGTTCATTTGAGTGTTATGTATCGGTGGTTGGCAGCTGATGCCATGATGTAATGTTTCAGGGGCGTACCAACCAGTCCAAAGTGGCGACCACCCTGGAGATGGAGGGCTCGGAGAACCCCACGCTGCTGACGGTGAAGACGGACCCCACGCTGTTCTGCAGCGCCTACAAGAAGAACCGCTTCTACATGTTCTCGCGGCGAGGACCTGATGACATCAAGAGTCCCGACGACGACCGCGATATATTCAATGAGAAGCCTTCCAAGGAAGACATCATCTCTGCCACTGAGGGACAAGGTACGGTGTATGAAGGTGGTGGGAAATATGACAGATGCTTTGCAGTTTCTTTACATGTGATCAGGAGCTGAATAGGTGAAAAGAAGTAATTCTATAAGTTACTTGCTAAGGCATCAGTCCAGATTTGATAGAAAACTTCCATAGCGTCGGGGATGACGTTACCGTGTGATGATAGTGCAATGTCGTCACACACTGCTTCGTCTACTCAATAATAAATTAATAACCACCACAAAGTTGAAATGTTGGTTTAACGCGAAGTTGTTCAGGCCGATAAGGCCAATAGCAATTTTTGATACTAAATACTAGTTTCAAAAAATTATAAAAAACCCCTGCTATAAAAAAAACCTATCATGATATACCCTTTTGAAAACCTTATGATGAGCTTAATTTAATATCCATAATGCAGTATTTGATTTTTTTTATTTCACTAAGAACACTTAAGTTATCAAGACGAATCTAACGATATCTTAATTATAATATATAAATCCTTTCAGCAGTTTGGAAGATAATTAATAAAGAATTACATGCATACAAACATACATCCAAGATACGCGCGAAAAACAAACCTTCCTGGCAGTCGGGTAAAAATAAAAAATCATTTTGTTTGGCAGGTGTCCAGCGTGTGTACGAGCAGGCGATCCTGCACACGTCCCTGGGCGACATCCACCTGCGGCTGTTCGCGGCGGACACGCCCCGCGCCGTGGAGAACTTCTGCGGCCTGGCGCGCAACGGCTACTACAACGGACACGTGTTCCACCGCGTCATCAAGGGGTTCATGATACAGACCGGCGACCCCACCGGTACCTTGTTCACAACAATCTCTAATATCAATAATAGGGATGTTGACACTAAAAAAAAAGCAAAAGCAAAGCAACAACCCATAATTGTCCCACTGCTGGGCTCGGGGTCTCCTCTCACAATGTGAGGGGTATAGGCCATAGTCTACCACGCTGGCCAAGTGCGGATTGGTAGACTTCACACACCTTTGAGAACTTTATGGAGAACTCTTAGGTGTGCAGGTTTCCTCACGATGTTTTCCTTCACCGAAGCAAGTGATAATTAACTTGTAATACGCACATAATATTTGAAAATTAGAGATGCGTGCCAGGATTTGAACTTGGGCCCCCGCGTTCGGGAGACCAACGTTCTAACCACTAGGCTATCACTGCTGTTGACACTAACTGTACATTAATATAAAATTATGTTTCAAGTATTCATGGTAACATTTATACACCTAAAATATTATTATTTTGTCGTAATCAATCCTATTGGGATTTAAATATATAAATAGGATTCAATTTAATTTTATAGATAGGACCTTAATATTCACGAAAAAAATATTATAAAAATAATAATCTTCAATTTAAAAACAAAAATTGATAAATAAAAATCATTATCAAACCCACCAAAAACGTCACGTGACGTCACAATCCGTTATTCAATACTATCTGTCTGCAGAAGTTAGTTGAATTTGCATATAAAATACTTTCAATGACGTCATAAGCTCAAAATGGCGTTTGAGGTCACGTGACAGTGAGTACAATTTTTAACATTTTAAATTAATTATATTTAATTTATTGTGATTGATTTCGATAAAAGAATCATATTTTAGGTGTTTAAATGCTACCACTAATATTTTAGACAAAAATTTATAGTAATTTATAATTAGTGTAAACATCCCTATTGTTTAACCAAGTGTATATATTACACAAGATACATGAGTGTGGTGTGTGCACTGGGCAGGTACGGGCACGGGCGGCGAGAGCATCTGGGGCGGGGAGTTCGCGGACGAGTTCCGGCCGCAGCTGAAGCACGACCGGCCCTACACCGTGAGCATGGCCAACGCCGGCCCCAACACCAACGGCAGCCAGTTCTTCATCACGCTCGCGCCCACTGTATGTCTACTGTCTTGTTGTACTTTTTTAGCCTTATTACCAATGATATTATATGTATAAAAAGAGGTAGATATGCCAAGACGGCGCTGAAATTACGTCAGTCGAATTTAGTCAACTATAGCGATTTTAATTCAGACAGTTGATAGCTGCCTCTGAGTAAGGCCGCTATCAACTGTCTTTTTCACTATTATGGTTTTAGTAGTGCCATCCCTTTTACATAATTTACCAATGTAATAGTGATGGGTGTAGTGAAACAAAAAGTCCTAAACTTTTTTGTAAAATAAGTGACTTTGGCTTCAAGAAAAGCACATAGTCACATTGAAAAGCAGCGGCCGTCGCTGAATGTGACCTTTCTTAGTGCCACCTGCTTGGCACTGCGATTAATTTTTAAGCATAGTTAGTATTACTTTTACTTTTTAGCATATTGTTGTATCTATTGCAGTGCCCTGAAATCAATGTTTTTCTTTCTTTCCTTCAAAATTTACTTTCATACCGTAGTATGTAACACCTAACCTAACGCGTACCTAATGTCTGTGTGTGTGTATGTGCAGCCGTGGCTGGACAACAAGCACACGGTGTTCGCGCGCGTGGTGCGCGGCATGGAGGTGGTGCAGAGCATCGGCAGCGCCAAGACCAACCCCAAGACCGACAAGCCGTACGACGACATCCGCCTCGTCTCCGTCACCGTCAAGTAGACCTCACTACGTAGTGACGTCACCACCACACCCCCCACTCCGCCACTCCGCCACTCCGCCAGTCCGCCAGTCGTCTATAGGGATGGTGACACTAACTGTAAATTAATATAAAATGTTTAAAGTATTAGTGATAACATTGAAACCAGTGTTGCCAAGTAATTATTAGCTTGTCAAGTCATGAGTTGCTAAAATTGTGGCTAAATGTGTAGCCAGATCTAGCCAAAAAGTGGCTAACTTGGCAACACTGATTTAAACACCTAAAATATTATTATTCTTTAATCAAAATGAATCACCATATCACTGTCATGTGACCTCAGACGCCATTTTTGAGGATATGACGTCAATATCCGTATTTTATAAGCAAATTCAACGAACTTTTAATAGACCGCTAGTATTGAATATCGGTTAGTGACGTCACGTAACGATTTTGGTGGAAAATTGATATTGCTCTTTGTTTATCAGTGTTTGATTTTAAATTGAATATTATTATTTTTATAATATTTTTTCGTGAACATTATGGTTCTATCTATAAAATAAAATTGAATCCTAAAATTAGTCAACATCCCTATTGATTGGATTATTACTATTAATTAACATGTTGATTGAGAATGTGTTTTAGTAAAATGAAAGTCTTGTATGAAAGTTTTTTTGTTCTCAGACTAAGCTAAGACTCCTCTTATTTTTAGTTTGACGTATAATAATGAATACAAAGTCGATTCAATGTCAAGTGAAATTTCGATGAAAATCATTATTATTATATTACAATAATAATTATTCAGTTGTCCAACTAGCGTTTGATGACATGGCCTGTATTTGGAAGGTAGAGGATCAAGAACATGAAGTTGTTATATTTTGTAAAAAAAGATACATAATTTTACTAAACAATATTTTGTTTCATTACCATTTACCTACCAGTGAAAATCGTAATGGTAGCCTTATTTTTTCAAAACCATTGCCTCGAAATTACTGCGGAAGGAAGAATCGCCAATACGATCTTTAATAAATAAAATAAAATATAAACTTGACACTTAAATCTAAGATTACCTTATTTATTAATCTGAGACTTAAATTGGTGGTCATAGAATAACTTATATACTGGTCACAGATGATAACCGCCCTCGCTTGGGTCCGCATTCCGTATAGATTCCCAATTTATTTTAGTAAAATATAGCCCATGTAACTCAGAAACAAGCATCCTATTGATGAGTTTTTGAAATCGGTTCAGTTGTTTTTGATTTTTTATCCATTACAAACAAAAAATTAAAACTTTCCTCTCTTCAACCAACCACAGAATATAATATGATAATACCTACGCGGCGCCTGATCCATGGCCATCAGGCCTACGTATAATAATATTATGATTTCTATTGTTCATGAGTGATGAGAGACTGAGAGAGATGGCGCCATGCGCCACTTTTTGTTTGTATAAAATCATGGAGTATAGAAGTAGAAGGAGAGCCATCTCATATGAGGGGAAAAGTGTCGCAACTTTTTACTGAAAATATAGCTGTTGTAGATGGAGTGAAGTTTCAACATAACATGACTGTTGTATTCAACATAGCTGTTGTAGACCGTACCGCAGCGCCACCCGTAATTGGACGCGTTTTTACGGACATTTCCCATACACGGAAATGGCCCTCCTTCTCCGTTCTCTTCTATCCTCCGTGTATAAAATGTTCCAAGTGTTCCAACGAGCCTTTCCTTCCTTTTGTAATATTTTTTGCAAGCACGTTTTTTTATTGAAATAACCAATCAAAATGAAAATAAATTACGGCCAACCGCCCAAGTAATGTAATAACCACAGATGTTTCATTTCATAAATTCATACTGTTCTAGCTACAAGTATAGTAATCTGTGATCCACACATAATTTATTGTAACGCACATATTTTTCTTTCATATTTACCGTATGTGGTCGCATATTATGTCATCCACATCGGGCTGGGCTCTCATATCTATTATATATATAAAAGAGGACGTGTGTGTCCCTATATTTCACTTTGCAGCCAATACTGCACGTTGCAAGCGCATAGTGTGTATATGTCGCAATAAGTACGAGGCTCAAATCTCAGATAAGGGTGGTTGCAAGTTGATACCTATAAGGGTGTAGAAGATACGGGGTTGAATTGAAATAATGTGTTGAAACGCCTACTTTTTCGTGGGAGCAACGTTTTTTAGAGCCTCGTGTTGCTGGTAGATGACCAGGATGCTACCCACGCAAAATTATGATTTGTTATCTGTCGACCGTCGCTTGAATGCATTCATTATCTCTGTGTTTTTCTTACAGAAATTAAATGTGTGCTCTCGAAAAAGTTTTAATTATTCGCTGCAACAACCAGTTATTCCTCTAAAGAATTAACAGCATGTGATTACTAGAAATGTGTGATTATCATTAATATAAAAACATTTTAATTGTTCTAGATTTTAGAATGACCTAGAAATTTCTTAAATGATCTAGATTGTATGCCAATTTTCTGATCAATATACAATGTTCTAGAAATTCCTCCAATAATCCAGAAAGCTCCAAAATTAGGCAATGGAACTTATTACGCATCTTCGTCATTTTTTAAGTTAATTATAGTTAGTTATATTAGGTCCAGATTAGAAACAAAATTTGGAAGTATTAAGTTTTTTTGGAATTTCATCCCTTAAAGTTTTGAAGTTAAGAGGTCTTTTTATAGTGAAACTTTTATTACATGGTCTCAAACTTTTTGGTATGTGTGTCGCATGTCGCGTGACGGTCGGTTCTTAACTTATCGGTTCTCAGTAACGGAAGTACTTAGGATGACCTAGCTTTCAACATTTATCTGATTGAGTACGGGTGCTACTACATGATACATTCTGAAGGTCTGATGATGACCAGGTATATACTTATCGGTTCTCAGTAACGGAAGTACTTAAAATGATCTAGCTTTCAACATTTATCTGATTGAGTACGGGTGCTACTACATGATACATTCTGAAGGTCTGATGATGACCAGGTATATACTTATCGGTTCTCAGTAACGGAAGTACTTAGGATAACCTAGCTTTCAACATTTATCTGATTGAGTACGGGTGCTACTACATGATACATTCTGAAGGTCTGATGATGACCAGGTATATACTTATCGGTTCTCAGTAACGGAAGTACTTAGGATGATCTAGCTTTCAACATTTATCTGATTGAGTACGGGTGCTACTACATGATACATTCTGAAGGTCTGATGATGACCAGGTATATACTTATCGGTTCTCAGTAACGGAAGTACTTAGGATGACCTAGCTTTCAACATTTATCTGATTGAGTACGGGTGCTACTACATGATACATTGTGAAGGTCTGATGATGACCAGGTATATACTTATCGGTTCTCAGTAACGGAAGTACTTAGGATGACCTAGCTTTCAACATTTATCTGATTGAGTACGGGTGCTACTACGTGATATATTCTGAAGGTCTGATGATGACCAGGTATATACTTATCGGTTCTCAGTAACGAAAGTAGTTAGGATGACCTAGCTTTCAACATTTATCTGATTGAGTACGGGTGCTACTACATGATACATTCTGAAGGTCTGATCATGACCAGGTATATACTTATCGGTTCTCAGTAACGGAAGTACTTAGGATGATCTAGCTTTCAACATTTATCTGATTGAGTACGGGTGCTACTACATGATACATTCTGAAGGTCTGATGATGACCAGGTATATACTTATCGGTTCTCAGTAACGGAAGTACTTAGGATGACCTAGCTTTCAACATTTATCTGATTGAGTACGGGTGCTACTACATGATACATTCTGAAGGTCTGATGATACCCAGGTATATACTTATGTTGCTATTTCTTGCTTTTGATAAACAACGACACAGTTAGTCAGTCCGAAAAACTGATCAACGAGGATGATGCCATTTTAATACCCTAAATCGAATATTTATCCAAAAATTTTTAGTTAAATGTCTACAATAAGAAACAAAGTTTCACATATACCGTGGTTTCATAAAACCACACAATCTTTTTTTTTGTGTAAGCTAAAAAATTATAGTAATTTATAGCTTTCACAAAAAAAGAAACGTATACTTATGTACGCGCGTGAGAAGTTATACTTCTTTAGCATCATTAAATAAATATTTAACACTAAGTAGCTGTCTTGGCGAACTTCGTATCGCCTAATAATCAGTGAATGTACTTTGTTGGTACTTTTAACTTATAGTTTTAGGTTTAGGTTTTTTAGGGGAGTGGAGTGGGAGGGGAGGGGTAGCGTGAGGGGCAGGGGAGGGGAGCGGAGAGGAGGGGGAGGGGGAGGGCTAACGGAGGGGTGGGAGGGGGAGAGGAGTGGAGGAGAGGGGAAGGGGAGGGGGAGGGATAGGGAACGGGAGAGGGGGAGGGCACTTTAATAACGTGTTAGAGCACCAAAAAAATTTTGTTTTAATTTGTTTGTCTGTCTATCTGTTTCTCTGATATCGGCATCACATGAAAACCTTTAAACTGATTTCGACGGAAATTAGTTAAGTTGTTCCTTATACTTTGGGTCATATTTTAGAAACCTTTCTTCCCGAAAAAAAATAAAAGTTTTCCCCGGAAACAAGATGAAACTTTGTATGGAAAATTATTAATTAATATTTAATTATTATTTAATTAATATTTCCTTTAAATTTGCAAAAAACGTTCCTCCTTTAATTGAAGGAAATCATTTTTAAAATGAAAATAAATTACGGCCAACCGCCCAAGTAATGTAATAACCACAGATGTTTCATTTCATAAATTCATACTGTTCTAGCTACAAGTATAGTAATCTGTGATCCACACATAATTTATTGTAACGCACATATTTTTCTTTCATATTTACCGTATGTGGTCGCATATTATGTCATCCACATCGGGCTGGGCTCTCATATCTATTATATATATAAAAGAGGACGTGTGTGTCCCTATATTTCACTTTGCAGCCAATACTGCACGTTGCAAGCGCATAGTGTGTATATGTCGCAATAAGTACGAGGCTCAAATCTCAGATAAGGGTGGTTGCAAGTTGATACCTATAAGGGTGTAGAAGATACGGGGTTGAATTGAAATAATGTGTTGAAACGCCTACTTTTTCGTGGGAGCAACGTTTTTTAGAGCCTCGTGTTGCTGGTAGATGACCAGGATGCTACCCACGCAAAATTATGATTTGTTATCTGTCGACCGTCGCTTGAATGCATTCATTATCTCTGTGTTTTTCTTACAGAAATTAAATGTGTGCTCTCGAAAAAGTTTTAATTATTCGCTGCAACAACCAGTTATTCCTCTAAAGAATTAACAGCATGTGATTACTAGAAATGTGTGATTATCATTAATATAAAAACATTTTAATTGTTCTAGATTTTAGAATGACCTAGAAATTTCTTAAATGATCTAGATTGTATGCCAATTTTCTGATCAATATACAATGTTCTAGAAATTCCTCCAATAATCCAGAAAGCTCCAAAATTAGGCAATGGAACTTATTACGCATCTTCGTCATTTTTTAAGTTAATTATAGATGACCAGGTATATACTTATCGGTTCTCAGTAACGGAAGTACTTAGGATGATCTAGCTTTCAACATTTATCTGATTGAGTACGGGTGCTACTACATGATACATTCTGAAGGTCTGATGATGACCAGGTATATACTTATCGGTTCTCAGTAACGGAAGTACTTAGGATGACCTAGCTTTCAACATTTATCTGATTGAGTACGGGTGCTACTACATGATACATTGTGAAGGTCTGATGATGACCAGGTATATACTTATCGGTTCTCAGTAACGGAAGTACTTAGGATGACCTAGCTTTCAACATTTATCTGATTGAGTACGGGTGCTACTACGTGATATATTCTGAAGGTCTGATGATGACCAGGTATATACTTATCGGTTCTCAGTAACGAAAGTAGTTAGGATGACCTAGCTTTCAACATTTATCTGATTGAGTACGGGTGCTACTACATGATACATTCTGAAGGTCTGATCATGACCAGGTATATACTTATCGGTTCTCAGTAACGGAAGTACTTAGGATGATCTAGCTTTCAACATTTATCTGATTGAGTACGGGTGCTACTACATGATACATTCTGAAGGTTTGATGATGACCAGGTATATACTTATCGGTTCTCAGTAACGGAAGTACTTAGGATGACCTAGCTTTCAACATTTATCTGATTGAGTACGGGTGCTACTACATGATACATTCTGAAGGTCTGATGATACCCAGGTATATACTTATGTTGCTATTTCTTGCTTTTGATAAACAACGACACAGTTAGTCAGTCCGAAAAACTGATCAACGAGGATGATGCCATTTTAATACCCTAAATCGAATATTTATCCAAAAATTTTTAGTTAAATGTCTACAATAAGAAACAAAGTTTCACATATACCGTGGTTTCATAAAACCACACAATCTTTTTTTTTTGTGTAAGCTAAAAAATTATAGTAATTTATAGCTTTCACAAAAAAAGAAACGTATACTTATGTACGCGCGTGAGAAGTTATACTTCTTTAGCATCATTAAATAAATATTTAACACTAAGTAGCTGTCTTGGCGAACTTCGTATCGCCTAATAATCAGTGAATGTACTTTGTTGGTACTTTTAACTTATAGTTTTAGGTTTAGGTTTTTTAGGGGAGTGGAGTGGGAGGGGAGGGGTAGCGTGAGGGGCAGGGGAGGGGAGCGGAGAGGAGGGGGAGGGGGAGGGCTAACGGAGGGGTGGGAGGGGGAGAGGAGTGGAGGAGAGGGGAAGGGGAGGGGGAGGGATAGGGAACGGGAGAGGGGGAGGGCACTTTAATAACGTGTTAGAGCACCAAAAAAATTTTGTTTTAATTTGTTTGTCTGTCTATCTGTTTCTCTGATATCGGCATCACATGAAAACCTTTAAACTGATTTCGACGGAAATTAGTTAAGTTGTTCCTTATACTTTGGGTCATATTTTAGAAACCTTTCTTCCCGAAAAAAAATAAAAGTTTTCCCCGGAAACAAGATGAAACTTTGTATGGAAAATTATTAATTAATATTTAATTATTATTTAATTAATATTTCCTTTAAATTTGAAAAAAAAGGTTCCTCCTTTAATTGAAGGAAATCATTTTTCGAGTTTTTTGAAATTTTTCATGAAAAAGAAAAAACAAATTATATAATATTAATGTTGTACTTTTTTCAAAACCCGCTCCCGCCCGGATGAATGATTTGTTATTGTATCGTAGATTTCAGTATATAAATTCCTAAATATAAGTAGTTCAATATAAATTAACCTGTTTTTAAATTTTCTTCTGTAAGGGGTACAAATATGATTAGCATAATTTCCGCGTGCGAAGCTGCGGGCAACACAGCTAGTGATTTCATACAAGTGTGGCGCGACGGCGCATGTATGTTGTAGTTTGAACACAATCGAATGATATATCCTGGGACTATAGATAATGAGGAAGTTATGTATCCAGTTAGAATAATATATCCATGGAGGTACCCATGGATATATTACTCTAATTGGATCACAGACTTCGTAATGGTACCTGAAGATGGATGAAGTCACAACGGAATGACCACTTTTATACTGTGTCCATGTTAACTATAGTCCCAGGTATAACTGTGTTCAAATATTTGTATAAGTGCTCTGCACTTAAAATAAAAGAAATGTACCGTAATAAATAATATTGTTTAATTTAATAATTAGTTATACATACCTATTATAGTCCCCACGAACTAAAAATGCATATTTGTCGTTTGTCTTCTCAGTGACACTAGAGATGTACAAAAAAAATCGATTCACGAAAGAACCAATTTTTGCAACAAATCGATTCAAAATTGTAAGACTTTCTAATCGATTCAATAATTAAATTGTAAATTCTAAAAACCGAAACATTTAGATATCCACAAGTAACTGGAATGATACTGCTTCCATTGAGCTACTTAAGTTACTTTATCATACCTGTACGCTCAATAATTATTTATTTACGACTATAATAAAATATTTTTTTCCTAAAAAACTCACTGTTAATTCGTCCGCGCCGCATCCAGCGTATGAAATTTGGGTTTCGGTTGAATAATGAATATTCTAACCGTATTTTAATCAGTTCAAATGGCTGCGGTTAGAGATTATCGTAATAAACACTTTTGGTCATGTTCTTATAGAAGAGAAGAAATTAAATTGTTTAATTGTTAAACACAAAGAAAGAAATAAAATAAATTCATTTTTATTTTAAGTTTCGATTATAGTAATGTATCGATTATTATGGTTTTATAAGTGGTTTCATGCCGTCACATCACTTAACGTCAGTGTAGATTTTGTCATCTTCATATAACATTGATTCGACGCCTTATTTTTTTATTCAATTTTGCATAAATTTTGATGTGATAGGATTTTTACTAGATTATAACGTTTAATATGATTTATAAATAACGTCAATACGAATACGATACAATACGAATAGGGATTTTTAACAAATTTTGGCAAAATCCTTTGTTCGTAAGTAACCAACTATTTATGTCAATTAAATAATTATTCCATTTTGCTCAAAGACGTACGTACAAGGTTGGTTCATATTAATAAATGGCAGCTATCATTAATGCGTTCTAAGATAATTTTGAGTATAGTAACACCTGGGGTGTTTGAAAAGCCATATCAAAATACTACATATTGGGCACCTTGCAATTATAAAGGACAACGTCAATCCGGCCTGTGATTTGTCGAATATTCATTCCGTTGTGTCTTCAAGTACCTACCTCTACAAAGTTATGTACTTATTATGTATCCAGTTAGAGTAATATATAGGTACCTCCAATATATAACTAAGTTTGGCAAAGGGAGATCTCCCTCCAGGCGAGGTGTGTTGCCTGGGAGGCGGCCGAGCCCCGCCGAGCCCCAACCTCTACAAAGTCAGTGATTCAGATAGAATAATATATCCATGGTGACAACGAAGAGCCTCATATTTAGTCTGTGCTTGATTTACAAACGTGAATTCATAACGGTCATGCTAAGTGACTTATTGGAGCGAAATTTGAAAGTAATTAAATAATGAACATTAATAAATACTTGCGCATTGCCTTGTCTCAAACACTTTTCACTTGTAAAGCCATAGAAGTTTTTTGAAAAATCACAAAAATGTTTTACAACGTCCTGTTCGTTCACAATTACATTAACAGAATATATTATGGAGTCAAAAATCGAAATCAAAAGTTATAATATCCGTATCCGTTAAAGACAAATCATTTTACCATATTTTTTTTCAATGTAGTTTTTATTACTTATTATAATAATTCAATTTACTTCATAATTATTCTATTACTTTGTAATTATTCAATCACATTTCAAATTAAGTTTATTTTGAAAATTTAAATAAAAATGACTCAATTAAATATTTATATTTTAATTAGTATGAGAAATCAAATGATCGGAAGCACCGTGATTTGAGCTTTGGTCGCTCGCTGGGGTCAGCCATCAGCCATTATTTATTATTTATTTTCTTGTCCATCGAAAAGTTACTACTTACTGTGAGTTGATTATTGTTATTAATGTGTTGTGTCTCAAGTTTTTTCAAGAATCACAGACAGAGTACATTTTGTCAAGAATCAAGCCTGTGCCTGGAAGTGAGAGGTGCCGTATATTCGTCTTCTTAATAAAATTGTGAGTGACACTGGGTATATATAAATTGAAAAAAAGTACTTAAAATGGCTCCACTTTTGGCGCAATATTTTCTTCAAAAATTTTTTTTTCTCAAAACCTATAGTGTTCGAGTGGAGTTCGTTGAATAAGTATTCAAAAATGGTTTTTTGGTTCCTTTCATCATTTTTCATTTTAAGGAACAGTTTAGGATATAATAATGATTCAAAGTTGTTTAAACAACCATTCTCGCTTATTTATTAACTGCCTTAATAAATTTTTTCGTCTCACAAAGAAGTCAATAAATCCTAACTAAAAACTTCAAAGTAAAATAAAAAAAAAAAACAAAAAACCCGACTGCGTAAAAAAACTAAAAAGAAAAAAATTAAGTAATACTAAACAACTAAACCATTGCAGGATTAACAAATGGGACCCATTAAAATTTTAGAGGGCTCATCATCAGAGGGCTGCTTAGGAAAAAACAAACAAGGTTTGATAGGTTGAAGAATTAAATTTTTAATAAATTTTTTTATTGTAATTCAACAAACCTGTGTGTAAAGTCTCTGTGATTTCTTTACACATAATTTTTATTCATGGCCAAAGCAAAGATTTCTGTGTATTCTACATAGATGTTGAATAAAAAATAATTAAGTAGTTTGGCAACACACGTACACCCTCACACAAGGATTCCCTGTGGTAGGGGTGGTTTACATACAGAAAACAGCACAATTTAAAACCCAAAACCCGAGAACAAACATTTATCTGCCAAATAAAAATCTGCCCCAGCTGGGAATCAAACCTAAGACCGACTGCATTTGTTTATTTTTATTTATCATTTATTATCATTAAGAATAATTACCTGTTATTACCTTAACAGGTTTATAACCTGTTAATATAATAATTAAAATTGAAAGTTTTAAAAATTTAAAAGCTGATAGACGTTTATTAAACCTATACACCTAACGGGATAGCACACAATGTAATCAGTGTCTCAAGCTTTTAATATTTTAAAAGCTTGCCTTTAAAAATATTTTTTTAATTTTTAGTTTATTTTTTGACATCACAATATTAAATTGTCATCAAAAATTACTTGTAAGATTTGACCGGAACATAATGTATGTTCGCTGTGTATGTACTGTGTATTTATGTATACTGCAAGTTAAATAAAAGCTTGTAATAACAATTTTATCACTTGTACGAAATTGAATATCATTTTCGCGAGTCCTGAATCAATATGAATGAGAGTGACACGAATGAGGTTTTCGTTTTTATATTTTGTTCTAAATGCAAAATACTAAATTTTGCATTTAGACAAAATATACCTAAAGTTCTAGAATATAACTTTATGTGGGAAACAAAATATACTCTTAAAGCCTGACTAATCATATAAAGCTAAAACAAAAAAATACTTATTTATGCACAATAATCTGTTAAAACACTAATGTCTAAACTAATGATGCAATTTCGATGCACATTCCCAAATCTTATGCGATACTTGATTTTCTCACAAAATAATGGCAAGTACATTACGGCCTACCACGCAAGATCGAATAACCTACTGAGCACACGGGAAGATATGGTACGATAGTGTTTTGAACTCAGTTTTGAAATGCGTTTGGCGACGGTTTATTTGAAAAACAAATTGATTATATGTTAAGAAATCTTATTTTCTTTAAACTCAAGATTGTTGCAAAAATTAAATATCTATCATAAAAAAAACATATTCAACAGTGGGAGAATAAAATGCCATTTTCCTGGATACGTTTTTGTTTTAAAGAGCAATAAAATAAAGAAAAGTAAGCCTTTGGAACCAGTGACACTAATGAGATGTAGGGTAGTTTTATAGGCATCTCTTTTATTTACAGTGATAAGAAAGTCATTGTAACAGGCCCTTTAAGCGTCTCAAGGGAGTAGTTGATTAGAGTAATTTGAATAATGTTAATATTTACTACACGAGAATAAAATTATAGCAAACCGCTCTTCATCAAATCTACCATACCTATAGAGCATCCCGCGGTCGCTTGCCGACACGTTATGCAGAGTAACGTTCGGTCCGTTTTTATTAACTACTCTGTGACGGCAAGTGACAGCGCGGAGACGATAAGTAATCTGTGGCTATGGGAGTCGTGAAAAAGTTTGTCTGCCGCGTGGGAAATTTATGTGACCACCCTACGAATTATTGTAAAAATATTAATCACAGAGTACTTAATCACTACGTATATTAATTTTAGGGCAACCTATAGTTTGTTCTTTTAATTATATGGTGTCAAGTTATCAACGAATATTTTTATTCACCCTGACCTCATAAAATGATATTGAAATTGACCCAAGTACAACACGTTCAAACTATCTGTGGACCTCGCTGGAATTCGATGCCGCTCCCGCTTCCTCGGACCTCACCCTGTTTTCGCCTATCCAGTACCGTTTGCAAAGGAAGCGCCGACGCACGTGTATTATTCTTGCTTCGTAATCGCATTATTGTTTATTGTTTCTTTGTTTCTTGTTCTTTATTGCTTCTTGTTGTTTATTATTATTTAGTGTTGTAAGATAGGTGGGACGATCACGATACATAATGTAGAGCGGAATTTTACGCTCAAAGTAATCCAATTCTTTGAAGATGAAAAAAACACGGCTCTTTCTTTCTTTTCTTTTTTATTTTATTTTCTTTATTTGTTGTTACAGCGGCAATAGAAATATACACTCTGTGAAAATTTCAACTGTCTACCTATTACGGTTCATAAGACACAGCTTGCAGACAGACGGTTGGACGAACAGCCGGGGCTTAGCAATAGGGTCCCGTTGACACCGTTTGGGTACAGAACCCTATAAAGTACAGACTGATCTAAAAGTTGTATAAAATGCAAAAAAGTAGATACACACAAATCAAAATAATATTTTTAATCTTTACGTCTCGATTTTCTTTGCTATCTCTCCAGTTTGCATGACGTCATTGAGCCAGGTCCACAGATATTTTGAACGAGTAATATCGACGGGTGCGACGCATAAGGTCTTAACGCCATTTTTATTGAAAATCCATATTTTACATTATCGTAATTACGAATATGAGTTTTATAAATTCCTGAAATCAGAATTTTAATATTACTTATAATTAACGAGTTTTAGAAACGCTTATGGTCGTATATTTTGAAAGTTACCACGCATATAGTTGCATTTCACGGTACGACGATATGCGTGGTGCTATTGGTTCGTGCGAGATCAATCAAGGGCAGTTACGGCCGTCGTATGTCACTGACGGAGCACGCAATAAAGTATGACATTTATTTTGTAAATAATATGAATTCTGAAGTGTTTTACGTTATGATATCAAGTGAGTTGTGATATGTTGATTGTATTACATTATTATAATCAAAATGAACCACTTACGATCATCAAGAATTTTAAAATTAGCACTTAACAAAAATGAAAAAAAATACCTTCTAATGAATCCAGTCAAACTGGTAAGTTTTGGTTAATAATTGATTGTTTTTTATTAAATAGTTAGAAATCCTATCGCAATACAAGCATATAAGATTAGATTTATTATTATATTTAAGTGTTTTCTTCGATATTTATAATTTTAATCTATTTCCACGCATAACGTCATAATGTTATAGTTACGACGTTATGCGTTGTTTTTTCATTGAAGGTAAGGGTCGTAACTACTACTTACGACTACATACGTCGTTATTAAATAAAAAAATCTGTGTTCTTATAGTCGTATGTAGAACATACAACGTTATGCTTCGAACTCAATATTAAATAAGACGTTATGCAATTTTTTATTTGCTAAAATCATAAATAAATTTAATATTCTGTGCTATTAATAAGTTGTGGTGGTTAATTAAATGATATTATATCTTTTTTAGAATCACCTGTTTAGCTGAAAACCGAGCATAACTGGAATTTGTACGAGTCAATGGTCGAGAAATCCCTGACTGGGAGCGGTAATTGTAATGATGTCAGAAAATTTCCCAAGAAGTACGACTAAGCACTAAATAATTTATATAAAACTAGCTCATATCAAGACTTAATCCAACAATAGTACAAAGGCTAAATCTAGACGTAAGAAAACTTGGAAATATTCCTTAGCAAGAACAGAGCCTAATTCAGATAAACCTAATATTGTTTTGGTATGTAAAACGATGTTCCTCAATACTCTCTCTATAGGAGAGCGAACAGTTAATACGGCCATGTCGAAGTGGTTTTCAGGTAGGGAA
The DNA here is from genome assembly GCA_963932265.1 of Thymelicus lineola. Classification (NCBI taxonomy): domain Eukaryota; kingdom Metazoa; phylum Arthropoda; class Insecta; order Lepidoptera; family Hesperiidae; genus Thymelicus; species Thymelicus lineola. The sequence continues at coordinate 13,286,135 of OZ010700.1, read as the reverse complement.
TCTATTTCCCCAGACCATCGTGGCGGTTCGAGAGGTGTTATCATAGATGAAAAGATTAAACCAGGAGTAATAAAGCATGTAAAAATATTTCTACCAGTTGAATCACACTATGTGCGCAAAAAGTCTACAAAACTTTACTTAAATAGCCGACTCAGGTTTGCAAATATGTTTTCTCTATATAATGAGTGGTGTAGTAGTGAAAATATAACAAAAAAAGCTAAATCAGCATGACAATATTGGGGTATTATAAATCAAAGATTAAATATTTTTTATTTTACAAACCCAAGCAGAATATTTGTAACGAATATTATGTTTACACGTAAATAAAAATAATATGGCAGAAGAAGAAATTATTAAACAAAAAAAAACATATGATATCAAAAGAATTAGCAAGAAATTTAAAGGAAAAAGATTAAACTTTAAAAACAATTACAGCATGCTTCGATTTTCAATAAATTCAGAATTGTCCTCATGGAAATGTTGGTTTATTTTATTATAAAATAAAATTATTGGTCCCAAATGTTACAGTTTTTGATCTAGCCAGTAAAGAAGCATATTGTTGCATGTGGCCAGAGATTAAGTTGTCTGCTTAAACTTATTGAGACTAAAGTATAAGACGGCGGTAAGGAATTCATTTTTTGGTCAGGTAATTGTGCTGGGCAAAACCAAAATTGTATTGTGTTTTCATTTTATACTTATGCTCCTAAAAATATGGTGTAACAATAACTCATTTGTTCTTAGAGCGAGGACATACTCAAAATGAAGCAGATTCTGTTCATGCTTTAATAGAGCGAAATTCAAAAAATAAACTCATATATACGCCAGAACAATGGTATGCATTAGTAAGAAGGGCCAAAGTTAACACGCCTTATTATAATGTGATTGAGATGAGTATTACAGATTTTTATAATTTCAAAAAGTTATTGTATGGAAAAAACTGTATCAAAAACTCTAACAAACACAAAATAACTTGGACTAAAATCAAAGAAGTGGGAATAACTTCCAATGATCCGCATATATCGCAATGCTTTGAAAACGAAGAGTTATATATAACTTATATAACTTATACATTATATGACTTTATTAATTACCAGAAAAACCTATTCATCACGAAGAATTAATAACCAAGAAAGTCTTAATAATTGAGATCGCTGTTATTTAGATTATTTGCATATAACAACTGCAAATATGAGGATTTACAAAGTCTGTGCCGTGCACGCATAATACCGAAAGAATATAATAAGTATTATGAAAAATTGCCAAACACACGCCATACGATGAACGAAGAAAATACGGATATCGATTCATCTAATAATTTGTAGATTAATTAATTCTCGCGACATGTTTATAATGTTCCTTTCTAGTTTATTTGTTATACTCACGCTTTGTTTACTGCAGAACTTTCTTGTTATCATATAAATAAGTTAGTTTTTTTAATATCGTTTTTTAATCGTATTTGTAAACCATTAAACCCCGAAGTAACCCGGCGTAACTTGAAGGTAAGGAAATTTTACTGTACGCATATCGTCGTAACTTTGTCGTAACTCAATAACATAACTCTTGCATCCCTACGCATAAAGTCATAAGTATGTAATTTCAGTATTTTTCATTAAATTACAATTCATTTTCAATCAATGATATTTGTTTAAATATGACTTAAGGCACTACTAATTATAAGCTTGATTTAAATTCAAATTTCGTTCTCATTTTCGAGTAACGACAAAAGTAAACTTTAAATGCCCATACTCGTACGTAAAGTTGCCATATTCTGCATACGACCTTATGCGTAGGAGCCGTCGATATAAAGGTGGGATTCTTCACGACGCGACGCGACGTAGTCTCACTCAGAAACAGATTTGACAAAAACAATATTGGAAAATGATTGGAAACAGAAGTTTTTAACTGTTTCGATTTCGATGGAAGCTGTATTACCTTTACCTACCTATAAATTGATTTTTCTGAATAAGGAAGGACTTTCACCTATGTTGTTACAAAATGTTGAATCAAAGCGGCCTCACCTGAGTTCAGGATAACCAGATGGCCGGGAATTCCTGGACTGGGTCCCAAAATGGAAATTAGAGGAATTACAGTTTTTCGAATTCGAACCGTCACTGAAGGTGCCAGGTGGCAAGTAAGTATTGTCCGTCGGGTACTCCGTATCCATCCGAACGAGCTCGTGATTGTTAAAATCCTACGAGTAACTTAATACCAATACAAAATAAACCAGAATCCACAGAGATAAAGGTGGTTCATGATAATTGACCGGTCCTTGTTAAAAATAGCTATAGAAATGATAAAAACAATAATATTTGCAATACTTAAATTGAATTTAAGTAAGATATTACATATCATTTATTAATTTGGCGAAGAGAATAGCTACTTAGCAAGAGGATCATTAACAAAAATATAGTAGATTTTAATTATAAGTTTCGGAAGGTATTAATGAACGAACTATTTTAATTAATAGATTAGGTTAAGTAGGCTTAGAAATTCAGAATTATGATAAAACTAATTACAAAAAATGACGTGCGTAAGTGTATCAGTGATACCTATATGAATAAAAATATTTTGACTTGACTTTTGACAGAGTCCTCTACTATTGTTACAAGGAAACATATTTTTGTCGCCCTCTGTATTCAAATCGCTGATCTTTGCTTTAATTCTACACACACAGATGGCGCTACAGTGGTAATTTATTATTTATAAATTTTTTAAACACTCGATTACTCACAATAATTGTTAATTAATGTATGTGTTATTGAGCTATAAATATATTTATATCAGAGACTATTTGGTTCAAAAATAGTATACCCTTTGTATCTAGTTACACACATTCAATGCGCATTCAATATATTGGCTAAGTTATCGTACCTATTCCATCATTGACCTCTTCCGTCAATATGCAAACCCATGTCTTTCCGACTTATAATTTATAAATCTTAACCAGCATCATTATTAAAAAGTGTGCGGTCAATGGCAAACTTAGGGTAAAGGTGCGTTGATTACTCTCCCAAACATTACCACATGAAACTTGTATCGTGCGTTAGCAAAACCACCCATGAAACTTGAAAGTAATAAAACCCATGCTCATGACTGCCCTATCAGGAGAACTATTGAGGGGTGATAGCGTGTAAATAAATTATGTATTTAATTTCTATATCTTTATCTTTCAAACTGAAACATTTTGAATTCTAACTGAATAATTGTAAACGATTTTTTTTTTACCAGTAAAATAATGTGAATAAGGACTAGCTTGTTGGCGTATAAGTAGGTGCTTACTTTAAACGCCTACAAGAGTTTCATAAATGGAGGACTTTTACATGAATTTTATTTTCCTTCTGTTATTATTGCTGGACTTTATCTGTTTGGGAGTTGAGATAGTTGTATATTGTTGTCTTGTTCCCTCCTCTGTGTTGTCGTATCCCCCGCACCGCACTCCCCCTACATATATTTTCTTGCACCGCTGCTCGGAGCGGCTACCCCGCCTCCGCCTTGCCCCCAAATCAACTTGTTTCCATTGTTTAAACAAACGTTACATTTTATAAATAAAAATATTTATGATAGTGTGTGATATTTTGCATTGAAGAAAATGATATCGATATCTTTATATTTTATCTGTACAATTATGATTGCTGCCAAAAATTCAAGTTTTGTAGCCATTTATTGTTTTAAGTAGTTAATTAGTAATTTAATAAGTGGGGTTTAATTGTTTTTGTTTAATAACTGATTATGTAAATCAGTAAATATTTTAATTTTAAAGATCCTAATAAGAAAATTTTGGGCAACTACTCGTATTCTAACAATTATTACAGGTACATTGTTATCGTCAAGTAGGTAAATTCAATTTATTATTATGCAGTCATCTAGTCTATATTATATGTATAAATTTTCATTCATTTCTATTTTAGAAACAAGTCAACTTTGTACTACAGATTTTAATGTTATCTATATGACCCACATCTATTAATACAATATTGGGTAAGATTATGTACATTCAAACATTTGTTTAATTTAAAATAATTATTGTGTCGTTATCACAGTGGAAATAGTGCCACCGATTCTCGGTAATCGCACGAAGTCGTAAACAGCCCGCTGTGGCCTCGCGCTTCGTTACGATCACGTCGTCCAATCACGAGCATTTATCGCGTCATATCACGTCATGTTTAACCAATGAGCGTTCGTGTTTATCACGCGACATCCAAAAATAGCTTATCTGAGTCATGGAATAAAAGCAGTGGTTGTTTCTTAACAATGTTTAGAAACAAGTGGAACGTCGAGGGCAGTGGACGTGCGTCGTCGCATGAGAAAGTTTTCTTTCGTGCAGTGAAGTTCAGTGATACCGAGGCGTTCGGTGCTAACACATGGTTCGGCACTCCGGCCACGGGATGGAGACCACCTTCTATGACGAGCAGTACCCCATGAGCGGCCCGGTGGAAAACCTAAAACGGACCTTAACTTTGGACTTGGATTTCGGGCGGGGCGTGAAGCGAGTGCGATCCTCCGCGCCCGTTCTCTCATCGCCAGACCTCCAGCTTCTAAAGTTGGGGTCTCCGGAGCTGGAGAAGTTAATAATGCAAAACGGCATGATCACGACGGCGACGCCGACGCCGGGGGCGCCGGTGCTGTTCCCCGCAGCCGCGCCGACCGAGGAGCAGGAAATGTACGCGCGACCATTCGTCGAGGCGCTGGACAAGTTGCATCACGGCGAGCCCGCGCCGATCGGCCGGCGAGTGTACGCCGACCTCGACCGGCCCGTCGACCGCTACCCCACGCCAGTCGTCAAAGACGAGCCTCAGACCGTTCCGAGCGCCGCCAGCTCGCCGCCTCTCTCCCCTATCGACATGGACACCCAAGAGAGAATAAAGTTGGAAAGAAAGAGACAGAGGAATCGAGTAGCCGCGTCCAAGTGCAGACGGCGCAAACTGGAGCGCATCTCCAAGTTGGAGGAGAAGGTGAAGCTGCTGAAGGGCGAGAATGCGGAGCTGGCGCAGATGGTCGTGAGGCTAAAGGACAGCGTCGCGAAGCTCAAGCAGCAGGTGCTGGAGCACGCGAACGGTGGCTGCCACATCGATTCGCATTTCTGATCGCGCCGCCGCCATCGTCGCCGCTCCCCCACATTCCATGCTAGTCGCGCCCGCTCGGACGCAGCATACAAAGCGATTTGTGATCTTAATTTTACTGTGTAACATATAGTTAACTCTAGTGTAAGGTGAAGCTATGTTAAGGATGATGTGATGTTAAGTTTGAGAGGTCGTGTGTGACGGCAGAACCTCCGCTCGGATGAGCACGACGCCATCGGCGCTCGGCGAGGGATGTACTTAGCGAGTCACAAGTTATAGCTTCCATTGTAAGTCGCAGTTATAGTTTTCCTTGTATCAGTATTGCGTTGTCTCATAGAATAGTGTAGAAACTAGAAAGGATAATCGTGCAACGTCATTCGATTGCAGACTGAGCTGTTACCGCGACGTTGCCAGCTTTACGACGAATTTCTCGTTTCAGCGATGTTGCCGTAGTCGACTCGCTGAAGTGGGATTTCCATTGTTCATTCGTACGAATTGACCCGGCGGAGTGGTTAAATAATTATTGTTATATTTTTCGTCGGGTCCCAATCGTATGATAAACATTAAGCACAATTTCGTAAACAGAGCGAGACGGCGAATGATTTTGTTAATGCCGTTGAAGCGGGTACGAAAGGGATAGATATTGGTAAAGCTGGCAACGACGCATCAACACAGAGTGACGAGCGGATGTTCTGCTAATTAAAATTCCGCCTGCGCCGCCCTCGCGGAATGGCGGCCATGTGTTCGGCAGTCGGACGTTCCGAATCACGTTTTGTTGCACAAGGTTAACTTTTTTCAACACGACAATGGCGCCTCAATGCCTGTCGGATTTGTTCGATTTGCTCGTTGCGAGGGTTAAAATTGCTTGCGTGAAAGACTGATGGAGTGCATGTGTATGACGTTAATCTTATAAATATGTGAATTTCGCGAGAAGTATGTGTTGCTGATAATATAGAAATGTTTTCTCAGAACTGACCCGGTGCTCTTTAGAGGTCTTGTAACATGAGGCCGTCCGTTTAAAACATATTGTTGATGGACGAATGTGAGCGCATTTCGATTGTATTGTATGTTTACCAGGAGAGAGAGAGTGAGTGCGATGTATTTATTAGTGAGAATGTTTACCTATTAGGAACAAGTAGCAATCTCGAGTGCCTACGCTTTGTAAACTGAAGCCTATACGTATGTTTTTATTGTTTTTGTTACCATTATAGGAGCGACAGTGAAATTGTTCTGTACCATTGTCTTCTATAGGTTATTGTAAGTAATATTATACCAATTAACAAGTTGAATTGTTATAGACTATATTATGGGGGAGCTTGTCGCATCGAAACGATGTCCTCAGTGAATATAAAGAAACTGTCAGGAAAGCGGCAAGCGAACCTATTTGTATTATTTTTATACAAAAATGATTCTTCAGAATGTTAACAATAATTTGTAAGTTTATAAAAAATAAAGTAAAAACAGTTATACTAAAATAATATATTTCTATGAATTTAACAAAGAATATTGTTTTATACTGAATACATATATTGTATGATAAAACAGAATGAAGAGAAATTAAATTATGAAGATTATTATACCATTTAATATTCGCTTTCATTACCCCAATTACCCATACCGCAATGTCCCTGATTACCTATATTACAGAATATTTTAGATATTACCAACAATTTTTTGAAACAGACAACACTTCCTATATTATACCTACATAATATTTATCTATACCCACATAACAAATGGTTGAATCCATTTCTTACAGTAAAAACATCATTATTTTCGCCACTGCAATGACTTACAAGCGAGCGCGAGGGTCTAATTAATTACAAAATATTATCTACAAAGTAGGCATGGTAGGTACATGGTTATTACTGCATTAATTACCTTAATACCTGTTCAAAACTTGAAATTATTCCCAAGAACAATATTATGATTATACATATTCTTAATAATTGTATATTGTTACAAAATAATGACACTAATAATGAAATCAATGGTAATCGCACATCAGACGGAATTACTATAATTACAAAGGCATTACGTAATAAAGGTCAGATAATACGTACTACAACAAATACACGTGATGACTGTTCTCATTCACATCGATGGCTGTGATAAAAAATCTTCAATTATGTAATATATTATAATAATGACATCAGATACAAGCAAAACAACTGTGAATCAGCAGGGGTGACGGTCGGTACCAAAACAGATTTCGGCCTTCAATTACCACCATAGATGTTGGCGACATTTGCTGGTTTCCTGTGAATTCTAAAATTTCCTGTGCCAATTGGCAAGCGCTGATCAGTGACAAATGCAACTAATAATCCTTTGCGTGTACGTGGAATCGTTTCAGTAGGAAAACCACGATTGAGGATAACTTGAATTAAATTGATACCTCTAAATATAGTTTGGCTACAATTTATCGCACTCAAAAAACGCAATCGATTTGAAATGCTGGTTTCATAAATACATAACTAATAAGCGTTTAACTTAAAAACAGAGTGAAAATAAGAGATCTAACAATATGTTATAATTTTTAAATCAAAATTATCAAGTTCCAATGAAGTTGCATTAACAGAGCTAGTCAGATGCACAAGATTTATAAGATTTAACTTCAATAAACTAACAAACATTGAACGTTTAATATAATAGCTTGCAAATTTTAAATAAAATAAAAATATGGTGATGCTAAAAAAAACAGACAGTAAATAATTTTATTATAATAAAATCAACAAGATTCAAATCCCGAACTGATTAGAAACTGAGATTAGAAATATGAAAAAATTAAAAATGAAACCTCAAAATGGCTTATTAAAATAAAAAAATATAACCTTGCTTCGTGTATTATAGTTGTAGATAAACAAAAAGGAAACCTACCTGTACCTGCCGCTACCGTCGTTAATCTGACCTTCAAAGTGTAAATATATAGTACGTATATAATTGTTTATGCATATTTAGTGCTATCTGCCCGGTTTTTGTTCATCTAACAAAAATAAGTAAAAAATACGAGATTTACTTTTTGATAGCATCTATATTATCTCTAATATTATAATGATGACAATATTATGAAGGTCACGAAATCGTTGCCAAGACTACTGTATTCACCGGATGTCCGAATACTTGGTGACTACGTGAATTGAACGCTTCAGGAATTTATTTGTATAAATATTTAGGGTATTACTAACTTTGGTTGCTCATGAGTCTCATGACCGAAATATACTTTGTTGTTTTCGCAATGATTACTTACTTTTGAATGTAAAATTTTCTTTTGAAAGAGATCAGTGAATATAATATTAAATGGTTTAAGCTGATTGGCTTTAAACCACGAAGATAAAACTTTGCAGTACATACGTAAAATTTTATCTAACGTTTTGTCAATTTTATTATCAAACATCATTCGGGTTGCTGCAACCATAATAAATTAAATCAACTAACAGAGCCTTCAAATTCTACCTCAAAATAGTATGCTAAAAACAACTTTCAACAACAATGTTCCAGGAACAGTACCCTAATTCACGTAACTTTAAGACGCATCGATTAAGTTGCAGTGACGCTGCAATCAAGTTGGAGTGACGCTACAATCAAGTTGAAGTTTGGCGTCTAAACCGTATTGTCATAATTTTTTGACTGCGCGTCAACTGCACGCCAACTGCACGCAAACTGCATGTGAACTTCACTTCTCCTGCACGCATCCTGCGCGCCTGTCAAACTTTATGAGACTTCAAACTTCAAAAGTTTATGAGAATACCAATCAAACTGCGATCGGGAACACGCTATCTTGACGCGCATTATCAGAATACCTTTTTGTGACGTGAGCGCGCTTGAGACGCGCTCGCGTGACGCGAGCGTGTTTGACAGCGCAAGAGAATACGGAAAGTGTCATTTTGATCGGAACGTCGCTGCAACTGCACTGCAATCGAACTTCTTAAGTTACGTGAATTACCCTGCAGATTAGACAGAGCCGGTAAATGAATCCACGTGTTAGTTGATTTTGAACAGCTTTTCAAAAATCGACGATATTATGTGAATCTGAACTATAGTTACACTTGAAATCTAAGTAATGAAAATAAGTAATAAACCACTTCTCTTTCACTGAAAGGTGATCGCTTTCATGTCGTCTATATCGTCGCAATGTGGGTCAGTGTTCTGTGTCGTAGTGGTGGACAGGAGGAGGCAGACCTAGAAGCATTGTTCGTTGCGAAACATCGCGGATATTTACTAACAAACCCGTATTTATACAATACCCGTACTTGTATGATTAAACCTCGTCTCGCTGTTGTTCAAACACCCATATTTATACTTCGCGCTTTTAACATAAACATGTTAACGGCCAGGAATATTTTAGAATGTATTAACGTAATGTTACTAGAATCAATAGCCATAAAGAATTAAAAATAACTACGCATTAGCCGTTCCTAATAAACTTCCTAGTTTCTATTTGAGCAGTGGACGTTAAAATTATTGTTTCTTGTGTTTCATGGATACTAATCACATGTTTTAGTGAAAACGACCATTACACTCCCAACTCTTAACTACAGTTAAACTTTTATGGTCTCCCAGCGATTTATGACCTACCTCCAACGAGGTCTACTTTCACAAAATTTTCGGAAACGCGTGATAATTTAGACGCAAACAAAAGATAACGGAGAGTGAAAAAGGATGTTTTGTATATTGCATTAGATAAAACTTTTTGTTCTGTTTGCGAACAGGCTTTCAACTTTTAAAGTTGGAATAGTTCCAAGGAAACTACCGGCAGCGTGTGCGGTCGCTTGCGGCCGAACAGTTGCTTGAGTGACTCATGCTTGTAAAAAAAAACTTAAATCTTCTGTGACAATGTGTGAACGGAAATTAATGGATAGAGGCGTAGAAGACATTGTTAAAAGATTTGTTTGTAGCTGCTTCTTTCACCCGACAATAAAATATGGCAGATGAGAATAGTGATATTATGTACGAAGGCTGAAGCTGTATTTTTAATCGCGTCGTAATAGGACGACGGTTGTGTAACAGTCGCCCAATGCCCGCTTCTCATTGAAATACATGTTTTATTTTTATATATTATTCGTAGAATATTACATAAATTGGGAGTCCATCAGTACTTGTTATTTTTTTGTGAAAAGATTCTTAATGCATGTGTCAATGTATGTGACATGACTGAAAGACGGTACTGTAAATCACAGGATAAATTATTGTTCAATCTAAAAATTTCTTGTCTATTATACAAAAAAGAAGTAACTCATAAGATCCCGGTTGCTCTAAACGAACTGCACCATAACTTGACATCTAAAATACCTCAGTGAAGTTTAAGGTGTACGTATTTCTCTACGCGATCGATACAGATATTATGAAATCCCTAGATAGACGAGGGTGACCCAGACAGCATAGAGAATAAGCCGACTGAAGTGGCGACATAGTTCGAGGTACCGATGAATTCAGGGAAAAAATGGAGACCACACAGCCACAGGGTATCAGCCAATGATATTATAATGTATAAAAGAGGGTATCAGCTAGATTCATAAGCCTGAGGACCGGTCGAAGTGGTGCCTGTTAGGAAGTGACCCTCCAAAGGCTGATGAATATGCACGATATTTATTTTGCTACACAAAAAATAACGTTCACGTACGTTGAAGTCTACAGAGATACCGAGATAAAACTTATCACAGATTTTAAAAAAATCTGCGCTCCTTTGTCATTGCAGACATAGAAACATGGCAATAGGGCATTCTTTAAATAAAATATTCCACATTTTTATCGGCCTAAAATTTGTCAATAGTTACACCCAGAGACACTATAAAATTTTTCAACATAATTGAACGAGCTAGTCTCTCTGTAAAATAAGACAACAGCAAATAGTAGAATAGCACAAATTGAATGAGAAAACTATGAAAAGGGTGCATTGCATTGAACTGAAGCGTCAATTGGACGAAAAGCTCCAAAATTCCCACATAAGAATCTTAGATAGCTACTTGGGTGAGGAGTTCTACACAATTTAGGTTCTCATTTATTAGACTAACTAATATTAAAAAGTATAACGATGCCTATCGTTCAGAAATCGCTTGGCGATACTCCAATCGCCGCACGTGCCGGCTTGCTCTCGATAAAATAAATCAGCCAGATTCATTGCACTACCATTGTGCTAATGTCGTACGGCTCAAAATATAAATAGATTATGTAACAAAGATTTGTATACTCTATTGCAATAATATCGTGAAATGAACCCGTAATAACCAATTACTTACGTTCATTGACTGATTAGCTGGCAGCTAGTATGACACTGAAGTTGACTAAAGTGCTCTTCAACTAAAATGTAAATCTGCACTGGGGCGTAATGTTGGTAGCATTGAAATAAGTGTCTTTTTATGGACTAATAATAGCGGTGTTATTTAGTTCATCGAAGGTAATTTATTAGGAAATAATATAAAACATTACATTTAATATAACATTTTAATTGTTATACTCCTATTTCAAAATAAAGGACACTTATTTCCATGCTACCAATATTACGCCCAAGTGCAGATTTAGTTGAAGAGCACTATACTGCAGTTCCACTGATCCTTCATCTGATCCCGTTGCTTTGTCCGTTGTATTGTGCACGAGGAATTAGAGACCGAAAATCTTCGGAAGATCTAACTTAAGATCTTGCCTATTGGGCTGAACGACTATATTTCTTACTAAACGGAAGTGTACTGGGTACAAACTGTAAACTATGGAAGCATTGGAAGTTTGGAACATTTTGCGACTGCTGATTACATATATCCACCATTTCTCGACAGTAATAGATTTTTTGATAACGTATTTTCTGAGCGGTTTGTGTTTTATGTGTATTATAAAACTTTAATTTATTAATTAAATCTAAATGTCCCTATCCGTCCGGTCCGTTCCCTATACTCTATCCGTTACCCGTTGGTAAAAATTGTTCAGCCTTTCAGATGCGCTGTAGAATTAGATTTTAGCAACAACTGCATGCAAGAGGACGATAAGCATCCATAATTCCATACTAATTGCACCATTCAAAGATGTTAAAAGAGTTTCGATGATTTAGTTGATCTAAATTAAATTACAAACAACCAGTATTTTTTAAGTTTTCAATGTAGACAGACACTACCCCGTTAGCCTAGTAAAATAGATCATCTACAGATGATTCATCTTAGCGATTATACAGAAAGGGAAAACAGCGTAACGAAGTCGGGATGCTAAAAAACCACTAACGTAACTACTTCGAAGGAAAATATTATGCTGCATCACTTCGCAACCTTCAAACAAGGTAACGACACCAAGGGCATTCTAGGAAATTCATACTGTAGGTCGATCACGAATATTTGCGAAAAAGTATTCGTATCGTTGACGTAAGCAATTTGTATGACATTTTGCAAAAGCGCCCCTATCGTGCGTAAATGGTACTAAAATCGGCATCACGAATATTTGCGTTACAACTTGCGTATCGCCGCGTAATCGGCGTAAAGCTGCGTAACGCTACGTGAGAATTTTGTATGGAAAACGGTGGAAAACGGCAGCACGAATATTTTTTTGACATACGAACGCTAGCTGGCTATCGTCATCTTACGAATGTTTTTTCACGGAGAATTGTTGCGTGAGAAAACTTTCGTATCACTTTTAAGCAGTGAATTTCAGTGTTTTAATTGTTTTTAAAACTATATTGAATTGAAGTAAAAATGCAAGAAAAACGTATAATTCAACGTATCACATTTTATTATTACCTATTATTATTTTACTATCACGCAGCGGAGTAATGAAATATAGAGTAGTTTCTAAGGGAAAAATATTTGTTTATATGAAAATAAGCTTAACATTGTGTGAGTAATCCAATTACTAAAATAATAATAATATATTAATATGTTGTCATAATTATGATGATTGTCTTATTTAATTTGGTCCCAGCCAAACAAATTGCAAAGCAGATTATAATCACTAATTTGCTAAGTGCAATGAAATAGTATTTAAAATTGATATCTTCTTAGCAAGGCAGGTTTTAAAATCTAGTGCAATTAACTTAATCGTCTTTAAAATCAAACCAAAGAATTATCCTCAAAGTCAAGCTTGTGTGCATACCTGCTACTTAAGTGAAGTGAGAAATAGGTTTATGCGAAATAAAAATGCATTTCCTAATTAATAATTCTTCCATTAGTATCACAACATAATATTAGTTTTCTTTTATTAGTAAAATACCTAGAAACGACTAAAATATACACCATATAGGTAATTAAATAACACATAATACTTGAGGCGCCAAATAAAAGAAGATAATAAATAATTATATCTTTATTTCAGGCAACGAGGTCATAAATAAATACCTTACAAAATGCAGGCTAACATACTTAAACTACTATTACACGTCTTTTATAACTAAATCACTCATTTTATCACTGTTATTATTATTATTATATCACTATAACTTCAGGAATGTAGACAAGAGCTCCGTTTTTTTTTTTTTTTTTTGTTTCCCCTCACGGGAGGGAGGCAGAGAATGCATTTACGCATACCAGCAGAGCCGTCTCTGGTGGTTATGTGGAGACTCAATCCAAGGATGATAAAATATAGATATTTATGAAAAAATATCTATATCTATCGCCGCTCCAAGGATAATACCGCACTAAAAACTGCCTTAATGGTTTTGGTCGTACGACCTTAAAACCTTCGTCTGAAGCGACTCCGTTTGAAGAGACGGAGCGCTAGCGGCGCTCCCTAGGGAGCGTCCGCTGGGTGACTACACTTTGTGTTGTCGAAGAGGTAATTGTGCCATCGAAAGGATGAGCATCATCTGGGATTGAGTCGTCTGTGTCCTTGGAGGCGGCCAGGAGGCTTTCCAGGTCAGACGAGAGCTTATTGGGTGGGTCCGTGAGGACATTGCGCGGCCTTCGTATTTGATGGCCGGTGAGGGTGGGGGCGGTGTAATCCGCTGATTCCCTAATCATGGGGTTGGAGTGTGTTTCTGAGGATTTGAAGAATCTCTCAGAGAAGTTTTTCATGACTTGTTGTATTGTGTCGAGCTCTAAGTCTCGGTGGAGATCGGCGTTCCGGACGCACCAGTGTGCGCCAGTCGCTTTTCGACAGAATAGATTCTGGACTACTTGTAATTTGTGGACTATATTGGGAGCCGCATGTGCGAAGACAGGGGCGGCATAGAGTAGTACCGGTCGAATGCAAACCTTGAAGAGCGTTCGCTTGTTCCTGAGGGACATTTTACTTTTCCTTCCCAACATAACGTTGAGTCGGCTCATATAATAACGGGCTGTACTAGTCACCTTGTTGATATGGGGCCTAAAGGTGAGTCTAGAGTCTAGTGTTATACCTAGATATTTTGATTGTGTCCTCCAAGGGACGGGTGTTCCCGCGAAGCGGATGGGGGGATCGCTCAAGCGTCGTTGCTTGTGTGAGAAGCGGATTGCGGCACTTTTGTCCGCGTTGACTTCGATGCGCCATTTCTTGAACCAGTCTCCTAACTCGTTAACCGAGTTTTGGACTCTGGTAAGAACTGACGACATCACCCGTCCTTTGAGGTAAAGGGCGGTGTCATCCGCAAAGAGGGAGAGTTGAACCCCTTTCTTGGGTATCGGTATATCGTTTGTGTACGATATGAATAGTAAAGGGGCTAGCACTGAGCCCTGAGGGACCCCTGCCGTTATTAGGCGAGGGGAAGAGAGGATACCTTCGTGTCTGAAACGGAAGGTACGTTGATCTAGGTAGGAAGCCACGAGTCTGACAATACGGTCTGGAAGGCCAAGATAATGGAGTTTATAGATAAGTCCGGCATGCCAGACCTTATCAAAAGCTTTGGCAACGTCGAAGAAGACAGCGACTGTCTTATCGCGACGCGGGTAGAATCCACTAAGTATGTATTCTACTATACGGTGTACTTGTTGAGGACAAGAGTGTTTAGCACGAAACCCGAATTGGTGCGGAATGATCAAGGGAGGACCGTCCGATGGAAAGAGATGCTTTCTCATGCGGGACTGTATTATTCTTTCAAATACTTTACCCATTGCCTTGAGGAGGCTGATGGGTCGATGGTTAGACGGGACATTAAGGGGTTTCCCGGGTTTGGGAATCCCTATTACTATAGCCTCTTTCCACGCAGTGGGAAAGTGGCAGTGTTCAAAGCAGGCGTTGAACAGAATGACTAAAAGGGTAATAACCTGCTCTGGGAGGTGTTTGAGCGCCAGGTTGGAAATACCGTCGGCTCCAGGAGCTTTACGGGGTTTGAGTCCACGTATGATGGACTTGACCTCGTCAGTAGTTGTTTGAATGGGATCTGCGGTGACAGGGAGTGAATTCCTCTGACGGACTTCATCCTCCACCGTTTGAACATGAGACAGGGAATGGGGCTGAGTGCTGGGAGCACACTGCGTAGCAATACTGTCAGCGAAACATTCTGCTTTTTCGTCGTCCTCGAAGGCTATACTGCCGTCGGGACGGTTAAGTGGGGGGGTGTCTAACTTGGCGTCTATTCGAAGGTTTTTAGCCGTCTTATAGAACGCCTTGTGAGAGGGAGTTATGTCGCTCATGAGGGAGTCCCAATTGGAGTTCCTCAGCTCTGTAAGTAGGGATCGAACTTGACGCTGTAAGGCGTTAGCTCTCCTGCGGTAAGTGGGAGTGGGGTATAAAGCAGCACGTCTGAGCGCTGCATTTTTCTTACGAATGAGAAGCCTGGCTTCGAGCTGTAGTTTCCGGTTTGGGACCTTGACCACACGCTCGTTGTCGCGAAGGGCTGACTGTACTGTTTTAGTGAGATTACTGACAGTATTGTCTATTGTAGCCGAGCTATCGAAGTAGTCGGCTGAGATAGCATAAGGTGAATTGGGGGACTCGAACTCCGCTTTAAGCGCGTTCTTGTAACCATCCCAGTTAGTGAAAGTTCGGGTGACGGGCGGGGAAGAGTCTATAGGCCCTAGCTCAAGGGAGACCGGGCGGTGATCAGAACCTAGGTCGTCGAGAGTTTTTAATGCTCTCAGGTTGAGTGAGATTCCCTTGGTCAGGGCTATATCTAGAATGTCAGGTGAAAAGTTCACCTGCTTCGGATAGTGAGTGGGAGAGGAAGGGGATAGAATATTTATTCCCAGTTTGGTAGTAAGCTTGAAGAGCTTCTTACCGTTTTGGTTAGTTTTGTGGCACCTCCAGTCGGAGTGTTTGGAGTTGAAATCTCCAAATAGTATAATGGAGTCTCCGAGCGAGAGCAGTGCTTCTAGGTCGCTACGAAGAGGAGTTTTCTGAGGTGGGTTATAAACTGAGGCTATGATCAGGGACGGGTGTCCTGTCATGCCTAGTTTGACTACCGTGGCTTCCATGTTGATGAGTGGAGGGGTTTCTATTACAGAGCAATGTAAAGATCTTTTGTAGTAGATGGCAGTGCCTCCGCCCTTGCGGCCGTCGGCTCTGTCGTCTCGTACAAGAGAGTATTTGGGGATAGACAAACCCTTTTTAAGAGAGGGCTTGAGGTGGGTTTCTTGGATTAGCAATAGGTCGATATCCCTATTGCGAATAAACTCTTTAATTTCTAATATGTTAGAGTACAGACCGTGCGAATTGAAAGAGATAAGCGAGACGCCTTTAGGCCTCACTCGACCGGTAGAAGGGGGAATTGCGTTAAGCGCTATTGACATTACTTAAGCGAGTTAACTAACTCGCTGTGTTCGACGAGCACCATGGCTCGCTCGATGGGACTGCTAGCTGCAAGGAGCTTGCGGGTGAAGGCATGGATTTCATCCATGTTAATACTATTCAAGAGCTCCGTTGTAAAGCACAAAATAAATACTATATAATAGGTTGAAGTTCACTGCATTACGCGAATCCAACTTATGGTGGAGTAACAACCGGTACTTCGTCTTCTTCACCAACTACTCCACGACATTGGAGACCTTCGCGATGTAATGGAGATGAAGTCGAGAAACTTTGTATATCATAAAGGTCATTGGGTCATTGTATAAATGTATATACAAATAAGTCCTCAATAATATATGGGTACTTTTCCATAAACGCCGCAATCACTATTAAGTATTACATTGTGAATTTTGTTATTTACTTTAGTTTATATAAAATTATAAAATTCACAAAATATTAGTTTGACAACAATTAATAACAAACGCAGTACGGCAGACCGCTAAGGGCGCCAAACCACAGGCTAGGTAGGGACACAGAGTACTTAAACGGTAGAGATTCACCTTGACAATGTACGCGTTCGAATACCAAGGTCAAAGAGACACGAAAATATTTTTATTTTTGTAAAATATATCATTAAGTACCTAAATGTTTCTTAATGTAAGGTTTATTTTTATTGAAAAGTTAATACAAGCTGTATTAACTGTGTTAAAAGTGTGATTTCATAGTTTTAATGAAATTTCTTTGCATAATTATTGTTTTTTCAATTTACATGTAACTTTTGAACGCACCATTCATTCGTTCATTCATTCACTTGGACCCCTCTCTTATTTACGATAGGATGACGTCACTTGCGTTGAACTTGCGAGTTGACGCTAGCGTAACGCAAGTAACTCGTGATGCCAACTAACGTCTACGTAAACTACGTATCGTCAATTCGATACGGTGACGCTACGAATGTTTTAAAAACTCGTGATCGAGGTACTGGCTTTGAAAGCATTTTCATTACGAACGAAATTCGAATTGTAAGCTTTTAACATTTTTACATGTTTTTTGGTAAATTTCCTTTTATTTAATTTATTACCTAGGTACTTAAAGTTGCCTACGCATTGAAAATCAGATCGCATTGAAAATCAAATCGCATTGAGAATCAGAATTACATATGTATAGTCCTACTCGAAACTTATTGTCTACAGCGTAAAAGATGTCAACTTTGTAATAAACATCGATATTTTTCGGAAATTTAAGAACATCCTGCAGAGAGACTAACGCAATTATTTATTAATATTGTGCAATAAGCGAATGTATTTATAATTGCTATTCATGATCACGTTTTTACAAAAAAAAATCTTTTACGAATTTATAGGTAACTTGGAAACGTGAAGCACTACTTCATTTACGATTAACGGAAATTCTAACTTAAAAAATTCTGTTAGATTGCATTTCACATAAGTTTGCATTTTGAAAAGTTTGAAATTTATTTTTAATTTAATAAAGGTAAGAAAAGCTTTTCTTAGTTTATCCAAATACATTGGTAGCACGCACAGCGCCCGCTTTCTACAGGTTTCACAACGCGCGGAAGTCGCTCCTGACACACTTTCTTCCATTGTTTACATGAAGGCTGCCACCAGATCCTTTTGCAGACATTGCACTCGCTATCTCGACAAATAAATATAAAAGATATCAATAGTCCGTTCGTTGCTATTCGATATCGCACAAAGTGAGGAGCGAAAACCGACGTATTGTAATTTTTCCTAAAATTATGTTGGTAAAAAGTATTTTACTTTTTCTATATTCAAACGATGTTGCAGTTCAGGTAGCTTACCAGACGAGGTTTCGGGTTTGAAATGCTTGTTTTCGGTCAGTGTAACGCCCATTTGTGTTTTTTTTATGAACTCACTTGATAATTAGGTATATTGATGATTTTATGTTTATGAAATAAAATAGAAATAACAACTTTTTTAGATTCCGTCATTGATACGTTTTAGTTCTTGAGTTGATTGTGTTGGCGTAACAGTTAATTTTCGGTTTTAAATTTACTTTAAATCTATTTTTATGTTTAATGTAATAAATAATTGATCGACAATATCATGCGATGATCTGAATATTTTACTCCATCACAGTCCTACCTTAGGTTAGTGGTAATAAATAATAGATTGTTAGGTACTTACAAAATTTCTCAGAATTTACTAACAATAAGTATTCACGTAATGACCTAAATCGTATTATTTGTTAATCAGGTATTATCTCCTTAATAGCCTAGCAGCCGACCAGCCGGCGCGCCATCGTGCCACCAGCCTCGTCTGACATACTTAAGTCTTGTTTGCAAACTTAAGCGATGGTTAACTAGACAGAATATTTTGATTTCTTATTGTAGATTCAATTACAACATTAAAGCAATGATATTAAAACTAAAGATACGTTATGCCCTTACAAATAAACCAAAAAATCTGTTCCGATCGAGCTTCAACACACACACGTTTATCTTTTGTTTCATTAAACCGATCACACATTGATAAATTATGTAAAAGGGATGGCACTACTAAAACCATAATAATAGTGAAAAAGACAGCTAGTGTTTGTCGCTCGAGGTCGCTCACGTCACAGCGCGTCGGCGTCACGAGATCTATGACCAAATGGCACACATTTGCACACTTAGCACACTAACAAATTCAGTACGGAACAGTCAGTAAAAGTTAAAAGAAATATTCGATATTAGTACCAATATTTAACATAACGTTTTATGTACTTACCTATGGTATGTAATCCATCATTTTTATTCAATTTGGAGATATGATTTTTTCGAAATCTCAAAACAACTCGGCATTTTGGTGAAACTAAAGACGGCCTCACTCACGGCAGCTATCAACTGTATGAATTGAAATCGCTATACTTATGCACATTCGACTGGCGTACTTCTAGCGCCGTGTTGGCATGTCTTGTATATAATGTCATTGCATTAAAGGTAATATTAAATAATTTGTATAATATTAAGTACCTATTACATAAAGCTAAAATGTGAAAAAAATACCATAAACCATTGAAGTATAACGTGATAGAATAGACATCTCGAACAAAATGTGCCAGGGAGGATCGATTTTCAAAATTGAGCCCCGGTTCTCCTTTCAAAATCGAACGAATCCATTGAATATTGAAGCCACGTGGCGCGAATGCATTGGGACATTCATGTGTTCGCGGCGTCGGTTCTATAATATGCTAGCAATAATACTTCAATGTCATAAACGCATACGAGTATCTACAATAACTGCATAGCACAAACTTACATTACAATACAACATTCATAATTATCAAAAGTTAAAGCGGACTAAAATAGAACTTTACTTCGTCCCCTTACAAAGGCGTTCCCGCCAAATTAGATTGTCATAGATGACAAATGGAGGGCTGCTTTGACATTTGATTTAATTAGTAGTCTATGATCAGCTTACATCGACCATGATCTCATCATGTTTCAATCCAGCGAAGTATCGTATGAATAGATTTCGATATAGGCACATAGGTAAACTAAGTAAGAAGTGTCATGTTACGTGCATTCACAATGTTTACATTTTGGTAAGTAATTATTATCTTGAAACCATAATTCGCACACTCAGTGGTAAAAAGCATAAGTCGTGTTACTTTGAATTTTAGTTATTAATATGATTAGAAAAAGGGACAATTGCATTTAATTTTTTTCAAATTTTTATCATAAATTTAACTGTTTTGTGCTAGAAATCGTAATGTAAATTGCTTTGACTAATGATATTTTAACAGTTTTTTGCTGTCCTGTAAAATTGCAACTTTCATCTTATGCCTTTTTTCTACTAAGGGTACGAATTACTACTAATTAGTACTAGGTATATTTTAGTCATATCGACGGTCGAAAGGAAACATTGACTAAGCGATATTCAGCTAACTTTACAGGAGAGCAGTTTAAAGTTGGAATTTTTAGAAAAGTTGTTGTTTAAGCCACAATATAGATGATAAAATAAGGATTCTAAAACAGTAAGAATAAAGTCTTACAGGAGGAGGATTACAAAAAAAATGTTTTTTTTTAATTCCAATTTTAAACTGCTCTCCTGTAAAGTTAGCTCAATGTCGTTAGTCAATGTTTCCTTTCAAGCGTCGATATGTTATTATAGTATAATATTTGTTATGCACTGCGTGCTACAATACAAAGAAAATTGTTACCTATACAATATTAAATGTGAAAGAGTGGCCGTCCGTATAATCTGCGCATCAACCTTTGTCCAAAGACAAAGAACAAGACCCATACGCGCACGCGCTCATTGCGCTGTCGCTACACGCACACACACGAGTGCTCGCACACATGCACAGTAACCTGCTTGGCTTGGCTTGATTAGTTCGTTAGCCGTTACAGTTGGAGCACATCACATTTGCATCACAAAGGAAAATGGATGGGTTTTCTTGAAAAGTTCTAATTATTGACAGGTCTCGTTTACATTCAACGTATAAAATTCTCATCCCATCCATATTCTGAATTTGATCAAATATCAAGCACACCCTTTAGTCAATTATTTACTATGGCGATGGGCTCCAGTTTCCGTAGGTACTTGGCCTCTAAGTTGGACCATTGTACGTAATTATTGTAATTATTTACTAAAGCACCTAAGTACCACACTTTTCTTTTGTTTACCTTCTTTGCCTTCTGTAAATTTTAGCTCTCAGCATAAATTTAATTATAAATTTGATATTAAATTTTTATTATCTTTTTCGATAGCTATTTTTATGGGTGCCAAGATTGTTGTAGGAAAAATAGAACTGAATAATAAGAGAAACATGCAGAATGTGGTGATATCTAGTTAGATATGAAACTTGCGGTGAGCCCAACAAGGACATCTCTTAATACTGTAGTGGCTTTTTCCACTAGTGTTGTTACTGTAAACAAGTAGAATATATAGGTATTTGGTAGGTAGGAATATATTTGAAATGTTAAACATTTCAAAGTAAGACGCAAATCAGCAATCCGTCAACAAACATTTTTAATAAATAATATACTTTAACTAACTTTATTGTAATAATTTTATTTTGTTTATAGTTTTCTTGAGTTTGATCTTGTCACTAAGTTGCTAGAAATAACATCAACAATAATAACAACTAGGATAACATAAACTATAAATATCCTACCTCGTTCCTCTATTTAATAACTGATCTGTGACTGTAGCAAACTTCGAGCTGTCAACAGATTAAAATTTACCGCGTAAAATAAAAGAAAAATTCGTTCGGAGTTCTATATTCAAAATGTGAAACTTTGTTAAGAAGAAATACAGCGTGTGTAAAGTCAATGACACAACGACTTGAAAAATATATTCGAAGTTCGAACGAAGAATGGGGGCCCGGCCATCAGTCATTGTCGCCTGCGAAGGGGCCGGCACCAATGCCCCTTTACCTTAACGATGAGATTGAATATTATTTTTATAAATCCTCCATCTCTTCGATAACACTAGCTGACAATGGCTTCAGCAGTTTAACTTACGCTTTAAAAATGCAATTTAAGTTTTAAAACTTTTATAATTTAAAAACTGAAAAACACGTTTGGAATAATTGAACTTAGACTGAAAGTCAGTGTTCACAGTAAGATGATCTTTAATTTGTATTTTGGCTGAATCAATTCACCTGTAACTGGAAGAATAAATTTATTTTATTTGTCTAGTAACCGGTAAAATAATTAATAATTATTAAAAAATATGATTATTATAATATAAATCCGGAAAAATATAATAATAATATTATATGTATATTATTCATCCGTTTTACGTATCAATAGTCACTCCGTTTTATTTTATACCCATTTATTGAAATAACCGTTAAAACATAAATAATTAAACTATAGCGGGAAAGAAAACAGTACCATCATCACATCAGTGGTAATTTTTAGTCTGAATGCCTGTATTGATTTGATTAAGATAATTTTATTTTCAGCACCAATATAATTTTATTCGTACATTAAAGTAGTAGGTGCCTTATTCGTAGTGACAATAGAGCGTGATAAAGGCATCTTCACAGAGAGTTAACTTAAGTACTCCGTCACGCGTAGTTAAGTTAATAAATTGTATAAATACGAATTCACCGTGTCCACGGTCTGTGTAATAGGGCATTCAATTATATGCTTACGGTGATTATTTTAACACCATTGTGACCTGAAAACAGTAAAAGGTTAGACGTTAGGGCTTAGGGTTAGGGCCAAATTGTTCAATGGTAAATCTAGAATGTACGTAGAACAACGGAGAACCCATTGTAATAGGTGGCAGAGTGTCATTTACATTTTTTGTTCAGTATGCAGATGTATTTAAGAAGACCCATAATATTTTTGGAAGACCTTTTCAACGATACCCCATGTTATAAAGTATGCGATGAATAAAAAATCATTCTCACGTTACCTGTAGGGGAAACTTTTTTCAATATTTTATTCTACGATTTAAGAGTTTTAATAAACATGTATATCCATGTCAAATTACAGCTTTCTAGTACTAAGGATGACGAAACTATAAGGCAGGGGTCGCCAAATGGCAGACCGTGGTCCGCATCCGGACCGCCGCGCTTGACCTATTTTGTGCGGATCGCGAGAACACAGCAACTTGAGCTCTTTATTATTAATGATCTTGATAATTAATGCTTACACTTCCCCAATTTAGATAAAATAATTAGCAGGGACAACGAGATTGACGTTGGCCAATACAAGACGTTCATTACGGATCTTAAATCGGAAATTAAAAACAGGTTCGCAGATTTTCAGAAAATTGAGAATGTTGTAGAAATCTTCAGCGGCATTTACTCTCTTCATCCTGATGGTGAATGGAGTAACGAAATTGAAATTGTTTTCGGGAGTGATAAAGCTACTGTGCAGATGAAGATGATCGATTTCCAAGAAAACAGTCTTAAAACACAAACATATGGAAGTTTCCAGTGAAGAGTTCTGGATAAAATTTGTGTGTGGTAATAAATATCCAGAACTTCAAAAGTTAGCTTTGAAACTACTTTGTTTGGGTCAGCATATATTTGTGAAGCAGCATTTTCGAAGATGAACTTCATTAAGAATAAATTTTGATCTCGATTTACTGATGAACATCTCCTGGATTTAATGTCAATAGCTTGCAACAATTCTACTCCAAACTTCAGACAGATAGTCCGCAACAAAAAATGTAATTTTTCTCATTGATAGGTAAAAAAATACCTTTGTTATTTCCGGGATTTTTGTTTAATAAATTTTTTCCTATAAAATGTTGTGCGGACCGCGATGGTCATTTCATTTCTTAAAACGGACCCTGAGTGAAAGTAATTGGTGACCTCTGAGGGTTCCGATTTTACTTCGGAACCGTAAAAATCGGTTTCAGCTTCTCCAATCCAAATAATCCTGTATCCGCCATTGAAGTCCCCAACTAAACCATTTTATAAAGTTGCGCTGATTGAACTCAACAAATTTTATTAAACTGTATTTTTAGAAGTAAAGCGTAACTGTATTTAGAATATTTTTTAGTATTTTTAGTTTATTTTTAATCAGGAAGGCAGATCTTTATGTTAAAAGAATATAAGTACTAAGTTAATGGGACAAAAAACAACAAAAGATGTTGGGTAGGTAAAAGTAAAGGTTTTTTTGCAGGCTATTGTAGTAGGTTGCCAAAAAAGGCCAAGCATCATGTCTATGGCAAGTTATTGTCGATTGTCAGAAAGCGTTTGACGTGTGAATGTGGTCGGATCGTCTACTTACCATACAATAAGAGGGACGAGTTAACGTACAGACTGCCAATGCCAATATTATAGAAGGTACCTACCTACTACATTTCAAAGCTGCTTGTAAAGAAAAGATTTCGAGTGGGTTTTGATTTCTTTGTTGTCTTGTTACCGTGCAATGATTTTATGTAGCTAAACTGCTTTTTATTTTAGATGTATATACTATTATGTTTTATCCTAATAGGGCTATACAATGTTATTTTGACTTTGTTGTATTTCATATGATTCATTAATTCACCACACCGTTGGTGTTGTGCTAAAGATGCTTTCGGGCAGACCGATCCTTCCGTGTTGGGGCAAATAATCTATTATATGTATATATAAAAGAGGACGTGTGTGTCCCTATATTTCACTTTGCAGCCAATACTGCACGTTGCAAGCGCATAGTGTGTATATGTCGCAATAAGTACGAGGCTCAAATCTCAGATAAGGGTGGTTGCAAGTTGATACCTATAAGGGTGTAGAAGATACGGGGTTGAAACGTGTTGAATTGAAACGCCTACTTCTTCGTGGGAGCAATGTTTTGTAGAGCCGCGCATTGCTGGTACATGACTAGGAAGCTATCCACGCAAAATTATTTGTTATCTGTCGACTGTCGCTTGAATGCATTCATCCTCCCTGTACTTTTTTTTAAAATAATAAAATGTCAAATGTGTGCTCTCGAAAAAGTTTTAATTATTCGCTGCAACAACCAGTTATTCCTCTAAAGAATTAACAGCGTGTGATTTCTAGAAATGTGTGATTATCATTAATATAAAAACATTTTAACTGTTCTAGATTTTAGAATGACCTAGAAATTTCTTAAATGATCTATAATGTATGCCAATTTTCTGATCAATATAAAATGTTCTAGAAATTCCTCCAATAATCTAGAAAACTCCAAAATTAGGTAATATAACTTATTACGCATTTTCGTCATTTTTTAAGTTAAAAACATGAACATTTATTCCAGATTAGAAACTAAATTTGGAAGTATTAAGTTTTTTTGGAATTTCATCCCTTAAAGTTTTGAAGTTAAGAGGTCTTTTTAAAGTGAAACTTTTATTACATCGTCTCAAACTTTTTGGTATGTGTGTCGCATGTTGCGTGACGGTCGGTTCTTAACTTATCGGTTCTAGGTAACGAAAGTACTTAGGATGACCTAGCTTTCAACATATCTGATTGAGTACGGGTGCTACTACATGATACATTCTGAAGGTCTGATGATGACCAGGTATGTACTTATCGGTTCTCAGTAACGGAAGTACTTAGGATGACCTAGCTTTCAACATTTATCTGATTGAGTACGGGTGCTACTACATGATACATTCTGAAGGTCTGATGATGACCAGGTATATACTTATCGGTTCTCAGTAACGGAAGTACTTAGGATGACCTAGCTTTCAACATTTATCTGATTGAGTACGGGTGCTACTACATGATACATTCTGAAGGTCTGTTGATGACCAGGTATGTACTTATCGGTTCTCAGTAACGGAAGTACTTAGGATGACCTAGCTTTCAACATTTATCTGATTGAGTACGGGTGCTACTACATGATACATTCTGAAGGTCTGATGATGACCAGGTATATACTTATCGGTTCTCAGTAACGGAAGTACTTAGGATGACCTAGCTTTCAACATTTATCTGATTGAGTACGGGTGCTACTACATGATACATTCTGAAGGTCTGATGATGACCAGGTATATACTTATCGGTTCTCAGTAACGGAAGTACTTAGGATGACCTAGCTTTCAACATTTATCTGATTGAGTACGGGTGCTACTACATGATACATTCTGAAGGTCTGATGATGACCAGGTATGTACTTATCGGTTCTCAGTAACGGAAGTACTTAGGATGACCTAGCTTTCAACATTTATCTAATTGAGTACGGGTGCTACTACATGATACATTCTGAAGGTCTGATGATGACCAGGTATATACTTATCGGTTCTCAGTAACGGAAGTACTTAGGATGACCTAGCTTTCAACATTTATCTGATTGAGTACGGGTGCTACTACATGATACATTCTGAAGGTCTGATGATGACCAGGTATATACTTATCGGTTCTCAGTAACGAAAGTACTTAGGATGACCTAGCTTTCAACATTTATCTGATTGAGTACGGGTGCCACTACATGATACATTCTGAAGGTCTGATGATGACCAGGTATATACTTATGTTGCTATTTCTTGCTTTTGATAAACAACGACACAGTTAATCAGTCCGAAAAACTGATCAACGAGGATGATGCCATTTTAATATACCCTAAATCGAATATTTATCCAAAAAATTTTAGTTAAATGTCTACAATACGAAAAAAAGTTTCACTTATACCGTGGTTTCATAAAACCACACAATCTTTTTTTTGTGTAAGCTAAAAAATTATAGTAATTTATAGCTTTCACAAAAAAAAAGAAACGTATACTTATGTACGCGCTTGAGAAGTTATACTTCTTTGGCATCATTAAATAAATATTTAACACTAGCTGTCTTGGCGAACTTCGTATCGCCTAATAATCAGTGAATGTACTTTGTTGGTACTTTTAACTTATAGTTTTAGGTTTAGGTTTTTAGGGGAGCGGAGTGGGAGGGGAGGGGAGACTGAGGGGAGGGGTAGCGTGAGGGGTAGGGGGAGGGGAGGGGAGCGGAGAGGAGGAGGAGGGGGAGGGTGAAGGTGAAGGGGAGGGGAGGGGAAGAGCGGAGGGAAGGGATAGCGTGAGGGGGGAGGGCTAATGGAGGGGAGGGGGAGGGCTAACGGAGGGGAGGGAGGGGGAGGGAGAGAGACCGGGAGCGGGAGAGGGGGAGGGCACTTTAATAACGTTAACTTTAATGAGCACCAACAAAATTTTGTTTTAATTTGTTTGTCTGTCTATCTGTTTCTCTGATAACGGCATCACATGAAAACCTTTAAACTGATTTCGACGGAAATTAGTTAAGTTGTTCCTTATACTTTGGGTCATATTTTAGAAACCTTTCTTCCCGAAAAAAATAAAAGTTTTCCCCGGAAACAAGATGAAACTTTGTATGGTAAATTATTAATTAATATTTAATTATTATTTAATTAATATTTCCTTTAAAGCAGAAAACGTTCCTCCTTTAATTGAAGGAAATCATTTTCGAGTTTTTTGAAATTTTTCATGAAAAAGAAAAAACAAATTATATAATATTAATGTTGTATTTTTTTCAAAACCCGCTCCCGCCCGGATGAATGATTTGTATCGTAGGTTTCAGTGTATAAATTCCTAAATATAAGTAGTTCAATATAAATTAACCTGTTTTTAAATTTTCTTCTGTAAGGGGTACAAATATGATTAGCATAATTTCCGCGTGCGAAGCTGCGGGCAACACAGCTAGTGTTTTCATACAAGTAAGCAGTAAGTTCCGAACGTTTCTGTTGCTTCAATTTCATCCTAAGTCGCTTCTTCTTCATCCCAACACTGGTATGGATTTTTAACGATTAGGTACATCTCTATACCCTTTTTTTCAAGCTTTCATTTAACTTGTCTTGTTCGTTAATTTGTTAGCATTTATGGGTCAAATATTGCAAGCTGAATTAAAAATGTTTTCTCTCATCGCCCCCAACATTAGTAAGTTTCGTGGAAAATGATTGATGTAAAATTGTCGATCAGATTAGCCATCTCCAGTATAGGTACTGGAGTTTGAATATGTTGTTACCAATTGATTTTTGACACACTGAACTGGGTTATCTAGTATAATTTATAACAGTTAAAATCGTTCCAATATGTTGAACGGTGAAAAATGAAAAGCGACGCCTTTTTGATAATTGTATTTACACACAACAAGTTTTTGTACTTTTATTAAAAGTAAATACGAGGGGGAAATTAAAAAAAGTGTTTCTTTGAAATATTTTTAATCTTCTAATGACTTAAATTACTGTTCGCGACATTTCGCGACGGTCGACAACCTCGTGGAATAGGTCCTCTTTGTGAGGCGAAGAGGGAGGAAATTGCCTGCTTCTTAAATGTTATGTATTATTTATATATTATTATCATTGTACAGAACAATACTTTTATTTCAATCCTATACCGATTTAGTAAAGGCTGCACCCTACAAAGTGCCGTGCTCCACAAGCCACGCTGGTATTTTTAGTTACTTTTCAAGGTTTTAGAAACCGTTCCAACCATTTCAGATTTCTGTACATTCTCTCTCATCAGTTGTCCTCCATGTATGTTCCAATTGCGAATTTCAATACAGGTAACCTTGTTTGTACAGTCTGCCTTTCTGTATCTATAAATCACCATAATCTATTTATAACCTTCTTTGATTATCTCTATTTACTGATCAACAGCTGGATTAGATAAGAAACTGTTTTGGATACTTATATTTTAAACAACTACTATGTACCTAATAGAACAAGGTACAGATATAATACACGGTCCTAGGGTTTTTCACAAGGTCTTCTTTCCTAGGAGAGTGGCATTCCGAGGAAATGACATGATTTTAACGTTTATTATATTCCAGTTCGCTTTGGAAAACTAGATAACAAGCGTTAGGTACCGCTTGTGTCTTCAATGTCAAGTTCAAGCGTCAACGATCCAACGTTGCAGACGTGCATGGCAACGACCACTCTCCAATCTCTTTCTCTCTATGCTATTTTGTTTCATCCATCATCATCCATCAGCCCTTGGAGGTCCACTGCTGGACATAGGCCCCCCCTAACTTGCGCTATTCTCACCGCTGTTTTGTTTACCTACATGAAAATGCTCGCGAAACATATTTCTGTTGTTGACATCTATTTTAAGTGGGAAAACGATAATATTTATTTAATTTGCGTTGTTGGTAAACTCAGCTCGTGAACGATTCGTACTTGACCGATTTAACAAGTTCAATGACAGTCGCGTGTTAGGCAACTGGCAACCAGTCTCGAGATATGCCTCCTACACGAGACTGTCTTCGCTAAACAATGTCGCAAAAAATAACTAAACTCCTCAGTAAAATATAATGTAATGTAATACAATAGAATTGATTCTCATAGGAGCAGTATGATAAGGCCTTAGATTTTATATCTCAGGATAGCACAATGAGCAGTTCACAATGGTTCTATCCTTCTATCTATTGGATTGAACTATTGGATTTTGCCAATCTGATGATCTTTACTTGCTGCACTCCTTAGCATATTAGACACTAGTGTCCTGCCCGCGGGTTTGCCCGCGTTTTTTGGGATAATATCCCGTTTGTCTTTTTCAAAAGGCCGTATAGGCCGCGGCCTAGGGGCGGCAGATTTCAGAAGATGATAGATTATAGATGATTTTGTTATTAAAAAGTGTCGCAAAAAAATGTACCTAATTCTTGTTTTTCTACGCACTTTCTTATATTACTATGAATGGAAAATTATTATTTTAGAAAGGTAATAAATATAAATCCGGCACTGCTACCTGTGTGCTTTTCATATAAAACCGGTCAGTAGTTTATCGTGAAAGAGTACTGCTAAACCTCTATATACATGCATAATATTAGTAGGATTCTAGTAGACTAGACATTGTCAGCCAAAACGGTTGTAGAGCACGTTTCGTACGGCAGCACCGCAAACCGCACACGGCACACTACGTATAATAAAATTATGTTGCAATCAATGATATTATATATTAAAAAGAGGCAGATATGTCATAAGCGCGCGCGTTGTGTGACTCAAAAAGTTCCCAATTGGGAACTCTTGTTCAGGTGAAGAAAGAGATAGCGATGTAGTTTTGACGCGAGAGCGATAAAGACGTGCGATAAAGCGTGCCTTGCGGACATCGGAACAGATTTTTCGGTTGATTTGTAAGGGCATAACGTATCTATATTTATTTAAACATCATTGGTTGCAATAATGTTTGCGGGTTTTTCGAAGATCCGCTTCCAATTCTGAAACATTACGTAACAAGTCACTTATTACTTACAGTCCGCGACTTACTTACTAATTGACTTACTTCTCCATTATCAGGCATGATGTAGGACATTTTCAACATTCCTTATCTAATTTATATCCCAGTAGCAGAAGCGGTTTGTCTCAGTGGTAATGGAAAATTTGTATGAACTTATTGAATTGGCTTGTCCATCTCTATCATTTATTAGGCTTCGGTCAGTCTTTTGGATGTCTTCATATCACTTTCGGGATCTTTTAAGAATGTCATAATGATTTTTCTGCATATTTTAAGTAAATATGCTTTTTGTTGTACCTACATTTAATTTTTGGCTTTTAAGTTATCAATAGTTTTATTTTAAGGAGTAAGTACGATATGTTCACAGATGATACTTTCTACTGAGAAGCAAGTGTGCCAAGCCAACATTGAATTATATGATTTCGCTATTCGACTTTGACGTCCATACTATTGAGGTCGAAATGTAAAGTATGTTTTTGTAATTGATTTTGTTTTTTTATAGCCTGACCAAAAAGCAGACGGGCCACCTGATGGTAAATGGTTACCGTCGCCTGGACATGAGTAATACCAGAGGAATCGCCAATGCAACGCCGGCCCTGAAGGAGAACTTTTTTTACACCTTTTTTGAAAAACCCCATGTCATATCGCTCCAGGAATACCTCAGAAGGAAGCTCATTCACTCAGCGAGTTACTATGGTCGTGGTTATTGATTATTTTCTAAATTAATTGTAATATAATTATGACACATGTAATATAATTAAGTCACATGTATGATGGGCGAGAAGCCAAGCCCCGAGGGACCCTAGCGTGCAAAGTTAATTGAACAAACCTAATTGTTTTATTTGCAGTCATTAATAATAAGTTTTTTGTTACTAATGTCTTTTTGGTAATTTGGACTATATGAGTTACACATTAAGGTACGCATAGGACTCAAAGACATCCTACCTATCTATAGTAAAGAGTCTTACTAGCAGCCCCGGATCTACGATTTTTTTGAACCGGGGCAAATCCTTGATAGTGGCGCCCCCTCCCTTCAGCGTTTGAGAAAAACTGTTAAAATTGCTAATGAACATTGAAGTATTATTACTAGCGTATAGAACTGACATCGCGAACACCATGTCGCTCACCCAGTAATACAACGGCACATCTACGTTTGTCATATTTTACAAAAACGAATTTCAAAAAATTTTATAAAAATGTTTAAAATTAATTTATGAGAATAATAACTATATTTTGTTTGAATAGGTGTAAAAAATTTTCAAATTATGCTATTTATTGTTGTAGCCTAAGGAAAACGCTTAAAAACAACAAGGCACCGGGAGATGACGGTATCACCGCCGAGCTGTTAAGAGCTGGGGGGAAACCCCTACTAGTGGCGCTCCAAAAACTGTTTGATACCGTCATTCATACTGGAACTACCCCGGAAGCGTAGAGCAGAAGTGTGGTGACTCTGTTTTTCAAAAAGGGCGATAAAGCCCTTTTGAAGAACTACAGGCCAATCGCACTTCTGAGCCACGTTTATAAGCTGTTTTCGAGGCTGCTCACAAATCGCATTGCACGCAGGCTTGACGACTTCCAGCCTCCCGAACAAGCAGGATTCCGAAAAGGCTACAGCACCATGGACCACATACACACACTGCGGCAGATTATACAGAAGACCGAGGAGTATAATTTGCCGTTGTGTGTCGCCTATGTGGACTATGAGAAAGCCTTTGATTCTATCCAGACCTGGGCAGTACTCAATTCTCTTCAGCGGTGCCGGATCGACTACCGGTATATCGAGGTGTTGAAGTGTTTGTACGCATCAGCCACCATGTCCGTCAAAGTACACGACACAGCCACGAACCCCATCCAACTGCAAAGAGGTGTCAGGCAAGGGGACGTTATATCCCCAAAACTGTTCACCGCTGCGTTGGAAGATGTGTTTAAGCTGATGGAGTGGAAACGACGTGGCATTAACATCAATGGCGAATACATCACACACCTGCGATATGCCGATTATATAGTCATCCTGGCGGGTTCCCTGAAAGAACTTGGTACAATGCTCGGGGACTTGAACAGCGCCTCATAACGGGTGGGTCTTAAGGTGAACATGGACAAGACGAAAATCATGTCAAATGTCCATGTTACACCCGTACCGGTTGTTGTTGACGGCGCTGCTCTCGAAGTTGTAGACGAATACAATTACTTGGGACAACTGATCCAGATGGGTAAGTCCAACTTCGAGAAAGAAGTCACTCGTAGAATCCAACTCGGATGGGCTGCGTTCGGAAAACTGCGTCCAAATATCTTGTCGTCCAAAACACTACCTCAGTGCCTGAAGTCGAAGGTATTCGAGCAGTGTGTGTTTCCAGTGATGACATACGGCTCCGAGACGTGATGCTTTACTATTGGCCTAATCCACAAGCTCAGAGTAGCACAGCGGGCTATGGAGAGGGCTATGCTCGGTATTTCTCTACGTGATCGCATCAGAAACGAACAAGGGTAACCGACATAGTTCAAAGAATTAGCCGGCTTAAGTGTCAATGGGCTGGCCACATAGTGCGAAGGACCGACAACCGTTGGGGAAGAAAGGTCCTCGAATGGCGCCCACGTCTCGGAAAACGGAGTATAGGACGCCCCCCGACCAGGTGGACTGACGACCTGAAGAAGACAGCGGTGACAATGTGACAGAAACACAGAAAAAATGTATAACCAGGAAAGACTACAATATGTCTGTGTGACTACAACTTTACACGGCGTGCTTTCTTTTCTGCGAAAGAATCTATTAGCTCCTCAAAGTCCGTCGCATAGGCAGTTTTGTTTTCAATGGCTAGACGATCCTGACTCACTGTAGAACGTTAGATAAGTTTTAATTATTTTCAGTTTGCTGAAGCTTGGCTCACAGCTTGCGGGTATCACTGAAAAGTTTGCTTTTCAAACATATTATATTAAGACTCGATTACTTGATAAAAATTCATTTGTTCGATATTTCGAATTCTTGTCTCAAGGATTTGGCGCCCCCATGAAACTGCCGCCCGGGGCAAGTGCCCCGGTTTGCCCCCCCTTAGATCCGGGGCTGCTTACTAGGCGCTATTCTTTGCACCAATTGCTGTCTCTTCCGTGTAGGTATGCAGTACAATTTAAAGGGACATATTAGTTCTACGTAAATTGTGGAGTGAAATAAACCTATCAATTAAAAAACTAATTTTAGTGCCAAAATTATTTTGATGAATTAGTAACAAAGTTTCTTAGTACTTACCTTAATACTCACACGGAGACAATACATACTTAAAGGCAAACACACAACACATCCATCCACGTGCGATAAAGTTCGGCAAATACGTATTATGAAGTAGTTACATATGTAGATAACAAAATTTTAAGAGAATAATTTTTAGTGCGCGTCCAAAAATCATAACTTAATAACTTTTACATTTTACTAAATTTTAACTAAAAATGAATGTTAAAAAATGACGTGCATAAGTATCAGTGATACCTAGTTACACAGACATAGATGGTAAAAAAATATTTTGACTTTGACTTTGTTCAAACGTGTTAAAAATGATAAGCCCCGCCCACCTACTTAACAAAATGAAAAAATCTAAATTACCTACTTTACTAAATTTTAACTACTAAATTGATATTTTACACGTATTAATTTACTTAAAATTTATTATAGTTATTTACTTAACTACTTAATACATGTAAACCGAACATAACGACAGTAGCGTCGCGTCGTGTCGCCGTCGTCCCGTCGCCGGTCGGTCGTAGAGTGTTGACCGCGGTCGTTACCCCCCATCAGTCCCCAATTCGACGTACTAATGGCGCATAATTCCAACAATAATGCCACCATCCACCATTGTTACGGGATTGTCTCAATTGGTAGAGTATCTTGTTTCGGACAAATTTAATGACCCTTATCTGTAGTTAAACGTTCAGTACCAAGATCGAATCTCTGTTTCGGGCTCTTAAGAATAAGGTATAAGTACTAGGTAGTAGGTACTACCTACTCACATTATTTGTTACTACATTCATGTAGTAGGTAAGGTACCTATTTGTAGTCAACTTAGGTATCTACAAACTTGCTTATTTTATTGATTTTATTCGATACTTACCTACCTGTGCTGTTTTGAAGTGGTTTCTAATAGGCGAGAGAAATCATAAATCTATTAGAATTTACTGCGAGAAACTCAAATGTGAATTGTTTAATAATTGCGTTTGTATCATATTATGACTACTATTATAACAATTCAAGGTATCATTATACAATAGATTGGTTATAAAAAATCTAGGCTATAAAGATAAAAAAGTAGAATTTAAACATTGAAGTTTAATCACAGAAGAAATAATAGTACATAATTATAATAGTAGTAGATATAATGTTAGGTATAGAACCAATTGGAACAGACATCTCGAACAAAATGTGTCCCGCTGCCGGCCCGCGCCGGGAGAAAATTGAAAGAAAATTGTGGCCCCGTTCTCCTTTCAAAATTGAACGAATCTATTGAAAATTGAAGCCCATTGGCGCTAAGTGATTGGGACAAACATGGTATTCGCGGTGTCGCTTCTATACGCTAGTAATAATACTTCAATGATTTAAATGTACGTTTTATGTGAATAGCCGACATACGAGAAGACTAGTGCTGGCCATACACGAACAAGTATACCTACTTGTCAAGTTCGCAGCGGACTTGACGCGGCATCCAGTAAACTTGACGGTGTATGGCCACGGTATGGCTATCTGGCCATATAGCTCTCTCATGCAAACTGGATGCCGCATCAAGTCAAACTGAAAACTTTCCAAGTACACTTGATCGTGTACGTCCAGCTAAACCCATTGCAGGGGTCTCTGTCGCCGGACTCGCCGGTAGACATCAGAAACAACAAGAGCCGATAGTTCTGTATATATTTATATCCGTAATAGATTTACAGTAGCTATACTTATTCGGAATAGATAAATACTACTTACTACTATAGTGGCGTGCCTAGGCCTTCACAACAAGGCAAGCCCAGTTGTGTGATGTGTCGTACAAGCCAGGATCTCAGGATATTTGGCCCGATGACACAGAACACTACATTCCATACGTACCTATAACATTTACCAACAAATAATATATTATGAGTGTTAACAACTGCAGAGAAATGAATGATGATAAGAGTGATGAATGATGATAGTAAAGCAATGATAGCTGTGATGATAGTAAGCTAGGCTTTTCGGCTTGTACCGCAGATGATACGTAATAGGTACCAACTTCTACCATTTACAAACAATTCGGAGCTTTGAAGTACCTAGATTAGATATACAAGTTATATTCCTTTAAAGTCCGGTTAAGAGTCGCTTTATCAGTTTGCTTGTTCGCTATCTTATCACTACCTTTATCTTTTATCACACAAAAGGCCATCGCAAATATTCACTTAGGTGGGTATCCTAGGTAGGAGGTATTTAGGTAACCATATATGTATCTATTGTTGAAAACACGCTCGCGACGCGACGCTAATGGAGACCATACACGATCATTCATGACATATGTAAGTACTTGATCAAGCGTCAAGCGGACTTGATGCGGCATCCAGTATACTTGATCGTATATGGCCACTGTAAGCTATATAGTTAAATACGGCTGTTGAAGATTTTAGTACCTACCTACCTTGAGTTTGACGAAGAAATCTTGTTTTCTTTTTATACCAGGTAGGTATACGCTGAATTAGCGGACCACAGATATTAATTACTACAGATATAATATAATAATATAATATATAATAATATAATAACCACAGATATAATATTATACAGAGAAAGCGGTCGTTTCGAAGCCCGATCAAGTTTCCTTCTTCGGTCGACCCCGCCCACTCATCTCCTGCTAAGGATTTTGAACCGCCAAATTCATTGGCCATTCACCATATACGACTTTTTAACGACTGAATGGTTTTATTTATTGAACAGTCACGACAAAATATACCATAAATAATAATAATTTCTTTTTTATATGTATAAATAACCGACAAACTAGCAAACAAGAGGCTTAATGGAAAATTCCACCGTCACCACAGACCCCTGGATATAAAATATATTATCACTGATGCGAATGCGATGCCGGCCGACAAGAATTGAAAAAATCTAAATTCAAAATCATTATTCATATAGGTAATATCCCAGGTATAATCACTGGTACAATATTATATGCACGTCATTTTGGTTCGTTGGTTGCTATTATAACTAATAAAAACTAACCTAGTCAAATGTAGAGCTTGAATTTCATGTTCTTGTGACAAACATTTTAGGCTTTTCTACACAGAACTTGGCACCTAAGTATTTAAGTTCTCAATTGTTTTTTTTTTGAACATGGCTCTTATTTCACATTTATGTTTTTTAACCAACTTCAAAAAAAGGAGGAGGTTCTCAATTCGACTGTATTTTTTTTTTGTTTTTTTTTTATGTTTGTTACCTCAGAACTTTGGACTGGGTGAACCGATTTGGATGATTTTTGTTTTAATTGAAAGTTGGTTCTTGTCGTGTGGTCCCACATAAATTTGAACGAGATCTGACAATGGCATCCATGTCAAAATCATATAAGTCTTAAATTTGCATTAAGTATGTGCGCGATAAATGGACGAATAACTCAATATCGCGTTCGCGCCAAACGATTTCGATGATTCTTTTTTTAATTGAAAATGTTTTATGTAAAAAAAAAGCTGGTGCTTGTCGTGTAGTCCCAAATAAATTTGAGCGAGATCTGACAATGGTATCCATGTCAAAAGTACAATGTACTTCATTTGAAGTCGGTAATTTTTTTGTTAAAATGTTAGATTATTATTGATAAGTAATAACAGTAAACGCATAGGCAAATTTGGCTTACACAGTCACTACTAATAAAATTGACATACAACGTGTTTAATAACTTATGCACACATGCTTCAATAAAAATAATTTGTGTAAATATAACGACAAAAGTGAAGGAAAAAGGAAAGTATAGAAAACGTTTCCTCCTCTCGTACCAAGAAATCGGAATTAACCTACTTCGTAACGTGATTTCTTTGAATTGTGTTCGTTGCTTATTATTTAATTTTACTATTTCCCGCCGCCACGTCGGCACGTCGCGGCCACAAGCGGCTCCGGATCCGGCTCCGATAATGATGAACTGTCTTGCACTCAAGGGCGGATCCAAGGGGGGGGGTCATGAGAGTCATGACCCCCCCCGGGGCTGGGTCCAGGACCTAAGTGGATCACTAATTAAAATTGTTGAACATAATATTTTTATACATTTTTTGTCACAATATAGATTTTATTTCAATAATTATTAATAATATATCTATTTTTTACTTGTACCTATGTATTATTATCAAAATTAAATTAAAACTTCTTGTGATTTGACCACGACTATGTGACCCCCCCCCCTCCCCCCTCTGGCGCCAAAGGTAGATCCGCCCTTGCTTGTACTTACACGGGAATAAACGTCTATTTATTTACGCATATTTATAAAATGTAGACAAATATCAAGCAAATGCAGACTGACTCCCTGATGGCAAGTTTGAAATCATTGTCATTGCCGTAACTATTATGGCTATAACAACAGAAGATAATAGTACTTATGCTATAACTTACTATCCTAAGTAAAGAGCGTTACCAATTCATTTCTGCCATTGCTAGTAAATTAATTTGTTTTTTGAGACCTCATTATGTCATCAACGCCGGATTAAACCTGGTGATATAGAATTAGAGAGTCCACCGATTTTCAAATGATCTAGCATCATTTCGTCATCCTTTCAGCAGAATGCACCAAGCGATCCCCACGATCTAACTGATCTTGGTTCCGTGGACCCGAAAAAAGATTGATGCAAAGAGCTTATACTTCAAAAGATGAGTTAAGTACTCTAGGCAAGTCTTTTTTATAAAAATAGCCGACAAACGAGCAGGCGATCCACCTGATGGTAAGTGGCTATCGTCGCTAGGGTTGCCAGATGGTCGGGATTCGTCTGGATTATCCCGATATTTCCCATGATGTCCAGACAAGTCCCGACAAAATACAAAATGTCCCGACAAATCCCGACTTTTGAAGTTTTGTCCAGATATTTCAGTCTTGCCATCTGTCTACCCTAACGTCACCCATGGACATCAGCGGAGCTGAAGGCTGTTGATGCGTTGCCGGCCAAGAAAGAGAGAATAAAAAGAAAGTCTTACAAATCGAGCAAATACACATGAGATTTTTAACAAAATCAGCAGTAAAACTCGTGAAAACAGTCGACATTCGACATTGTCCTTTCAGTGGTAGTGGGTCAAGGCGAGGCGTGGTGCGGGCGGGGTGCGGGCCCGGCCGAGCCCAGCCGGTCAATTAAACTATTACCGTTGCCATTAACAGAGACAACTAGTGGTTTTAGGGTACCGTACGTGTTGACCGAAACCTGTTGCTTACACTACGTTATGAAATTCTCTGGGCTCAAGTTAGATTTTTGCGATCCATTAACAAACGGATGAGATTAGTTACTGATGATGGTTTTGTACATCCGGAGAAAGGGGGATCAAATTGATATTTATTATAATAATCGGAGATATAATATCAAAATGAAAAGACAAGTTTGCAGCGATTAGGTTATTGAAAAATCCGTGGAAAAATACCTTCTGCTGATTGTTCCTTTGCTCAAATAGTGAGGCTTTTTCACTACACTACCCTTATGCCACCTTATGTGTTATCTATGGTAAGGTGCAAGTACCTAACATTACACTGCCGATCATGATGACGTTTTGACTCGGTGAAGAACTGAAGATAAGAATTTCATTAGGAGTTGAGATGAAGGTAGGTACCTGCAGGGGCTGCAGGATATTTCCAAATGCTAGACATCATTAAGTCTAGTAGGTACTCTAGTTTAGTCACGAACTTAACCGTAACCATAATCCAAGCAACTGAGTCGAAGTATCAGCGTTCAAAATAAATATAGTGAGTACCTGTATCATAGTAAAAATCATTAGTAGCTCTAAAGAGATGAGCAAATACATAGATACTAGCGGTTTTAAAATATCGCAGAACAACGCGACAGTATCCACAATGGTCTATATTTGGGCTTAACAAGATTAATGTTTCCTGGAAACATGGCGCCAAAATTCGCGATACGAACCGGCGCCGCGGCGCGGCTGCTGAACATACAGCCAGTATCAAGGCTACTATGTATAATAATATAATGTCCAAGAGATTGTGCAACGCGAACCGAACAGAATGGGGTCACTTCCGAACACACACAAAATAACTGACATCACTTGCGGTGGACCTTATAGCGATTGATATAAGGTTGGTAATTCAATTTTGTAGCCCATGTGTTACTGGTAATGTTCCGAGCAAGAAAATAGGCGATAAGATTACAATTTACAATTTGAATTATAATTAAGAGTAACATTGAAGTTTGATACGTTTCTCTGCAGATATCTAGGTGATGATAATCCGTCGCACGGTTGAAATTAATGTGTGAACGAGCTCAAAATTCCAGTCCTGTAAAGTGTCTTGTGCATTCTGCATAGTCGGTATTAGGCATCTATCTGGCTTATCACTAATGTTTACATAATTAAGTACTTGATTTTTTGTTTTTAAATTGAAGTTAGCAAACAATGTCGTAACAATTATTTATTAATAGACACTAAACAGAGATTATTAAAATTAATATTACCAATCAAAAATTCATAATTTCATTGAGTAATTGTTGCACTATTAAATCTTATCCCTGTATGAATGTGGGTGCCTTAATAACTGGAAAACTTAATATACGATACGAGTTTACAACTATCTCAATGGTACCTAATAAATGCAATAAACACTTCGCCGTAATCTGTAAGCGAGCACCTCACATCACCTTGAACGTTATCAGATATTTCAAGTGGAAAATACTTAAATAAATATCGTTAGAACTCCCAGGAAAACGATTTGATCAGAAACGTTCATTAACAATTCACGTTGTATTCAAATGATGTTATTAAAATACTGGTGAGATCGCGCGATATGCGTGGTCCACTATAACTGACTAGTCCATTGAAATGTTACATTTTTTAGGCCTTACCTTGCGTTTTTTAGAGGACGCAATTTTATTTTTTTGATGTGTAGGGGGGGTCAGTGTAAAGCTAAAACCAAGTTTGTGGGGTCGCCACCCTTGTCCCACGGCCGCCATCTTGAAAATAGGGGTTGGAATGGTTTTTACGGTATATCTCTTAAACTATTTACTTATTTGAGAAAAAAAAATTGTTAACATTTTTTGTTGCAAATTAAATTCTCTACAACTTTGGTCCAGTAACTTTTTATCGTAGAACTATAAATAAAAAAGTTATAAGCGAAAATCTTCAGAAACTAAAAACTAAAAGATATAGGTTAAGCGACAACTTCAACACAATGTTTTGAGAGCTATTCTTACAATAACAGAGGTTAGGAATAATAATAACAATAGCAGGCAGCTGTTCTTTTATTCCCTCATGCTCACTTGGGTATTTTCTACCTGAACAGTATTCTCGGTAACGGCTATCAGATTTAAAATTATTTTAAAAATCAATAATTGTTAAATTCTGTTATGGAGTGAAAAAGAGTCAATAATTAATTATTAATAATATTGCAAAATTTGTAATTAAAAAAGTTATAATAACAAAATAAAAAAAAATAACTGATGACATATTATTAGTACACACGTAACGGGTGTCCCATGGGAATGTGTGAAAACTAAATGACTGATGCGCACCCTGCCGAACCTCTCAGGGGCCCTACGTTTTACAAGTATATACCTGAGGTTTGTTAGTTTCATTCTAGCTGCGGTAGAAAGCGGACGGCGTTTGTGAAAATAAGTGAGCTTACCATTGCAGAAAAGGTTTTTCTCATTGAGTGCTTCTACACAAGAGGAAAAATTTACAGTGAAGCATTTAGAGGATTATGTACTAAGTTTGGAACTAAAAGAGTTTCGAGTGAAACTACTCTTAGAAGGTAAGAATTTAATTTTTTTAACTATTGATGTTTCTATAACATTCGATAAATTATCTTTTTCTTGAATTTTCCACGAATTCTCACGGCAATGTTGATCTTTTTTTACAGAGTAATTGATAATTTTATACAATATGGAATACTGCAGGACCGCAGAAGAGATTTACCAGGCCCTTCAGCCTCGGTAACTACAGAGGAGACAATCGATGAAGTTGAAAAATATTTTAAAGAAAATCCACATTCTTCGATTCGCAAGGCCGTAAAAGCTTTGAAACTAAGTAAATTAACAGTGCATAGGATTCTACGCTGTTTTCTAAAAATGAACCCTTATAAAATTATGCAAGACGAGCAGCTCGTCATCGCACACAAGAAGTATTTGAGTCCATCAATAAAGTTTATGGCGATCGAGTTATTGGCCTAGGGTACCCACGCGGCCACGCTTTGCTAGTGGAACAGGATTAGAGTGGCCACCTTATTGGCCAGATCCCAATCCCTGTGATTTCTTTTTATGGGGATATATTGAAGATCATTGTTATGAAAATAACCCGAGAACAACAGATGATTTAATTAAAGAAATTAAGAAGACCGTCAATGGCATTTTAGGCGAAACAGTAGAACCTGTTTTTCATAGTTTTAGGAAACATTTGGATATGTGTGCCAATTCAGATGGTTCTCATTTCGAAAATGTGTATCATTAATACCTCACCCTCTTCACTGTATTTTTAAATAAATGGTTTGTGATAAATAGTTCTTTTTTGTATACAATAAAATAGACGTGAAATGAAAATGACGACATTCCTTTATTAAAAAACATTTAAATTTTCCCAATCCTTTCATTACTTAAAAAACAGTGACTCATTAGTTTTCACACATTCCCATGGGACACCCTGTATAATATAGGTATAGTTAAGAGTACTAAAAAATAGTACTCACTTCGGAGCGCTGTAAAACCTTAGCTATTGACTTAATGAAAAAATGATGCAAATAAAAGTTGTTCTTCAAAAAACGATCTACAAAAGTGGTCAGATATCATTTTTTCGTAAAATGATAAAAAAAAAGTTACATCGAAAAATATAAATTTTTTTCTCGAATTTCTGAAGATTTTCGCTTATAACTTTTTTATTTATAGTTCTACGATAAAAAGTTACTGGACCAAAGTTGTAGAGAATTTAATTTGCAACAAAAAATGTTAACAAATTTTTTTTCTCAAATAAATAGTTTAAGAGATATACCGTAAAAACCATTCCAACCCCTATTTTCAAGATGGCGGCCGTGGGACAAGGAAGGCGACCC
The DNA here is from genome assembly GCA_963932265.1 of Thymelicus lineola. Taxonomy (NCBI): domain Eukaryota; kingdom Metazoa; phylum Arthropoda; class Insecta; order Lepidoptera; family Hesperiidae; genus Thymelicus; species Thymelicus lineola. Next base: position 13,243,625 of record OZ010700.1, on the reverse strand, counting down.
CACAAACTTGGTTTTAGCTTTACACTGACCCCCCCTACACATCAAAAAAATAAAATTGCGTCCTCTAAAAAACGCAACCCCAAATGTAACTTTTCAATGGACTAGACGTCGTGTCTTTCCAAAAACCGAAACAAATAAACAAGACTGATACGAGTTTACTTACACAAACTTTTAGCCCAAGCCATGTTACTGCTGCAGACGAGACTATCTTCCCATCCCTTCTGTTGGTCAGAGGACTTTGTATCAGTTAAATCCCCACGCTACTCTATGCGGTCTCTTGCTCTGTACGTAAATGATTGTCATCCTGCATGATCGTCTAGGGACCGAATTAGGAACGGGGTTGCGTATTTTAGCCGCCTGGCTAACCACTAATGTAACCAACCAGAGTGGCCTACCAGAGTGGCAGAGTCGCTGTAAATGCTCGCTACGAACGCAAGAGACGGATGTTGACTTCCTCATGGATCTCTGTTCACCGCGGGAGCAATAGCCTGGATACCTAACAGATATTGTAGTCAAGTATTAACTTATAAGTTATAAAAAAAAATATCGCTCACCTAGTAATTTATTGGCACATCTGCAAAAAATGCGAAATTGAGTTTATATTATGTTATACGTGTTTAAAAGTGCCTAATCTACATAGGGGTAAATAATAAATATGTATTAATCTACGAGTATACTAGTAACAAAACCCATATACAATCTGTAAAAAACGTAAACAGAACCCATAAATTAAATTTAAATGTTTTTATAAAATTTTTGAAATTCGTTTCTGTAAAATATGACAAACGTAGATGTGCCGTGGTTTTACTGGGTGAGCGATATTATATTGTTCAATAGATAGGTTCGGCAAAACTTTTTTGTACTGGAAGAGCCAAAGCCGCTGATTGCGCTGTGAATCCCATGTGCCTCGTAGGAAAGCTAGTAGGTATCCTTAAGAGATTAGTTAAATCGAATAATCGATACATCGAAAATATTAAAATTACATTGATGCTTAAAATGCTACTTAAACATGTTTAATAATTTTCGGCTGTATCTAATAGAAATGATAAATGTATATTATATGTTAAGAGACAGAGCGTCACTCGAACGCGAATGACAGTGACTCACGCGATACAGACCATCATATTTCTATTCAAAAAGTACAATGAGACACTATGCCAACTGAATAAGATGCATAATGGATCAGCACGGAGTTTATTGCTAGACAACTTTAGTTGGCGTTATCTATAAATTGTAATTTGTATCGCTTGACCCGCTCGGCTCCCCGGAGTGTCGAGTTGACATTATGTAATAAAGGCCAACTAATCGCAAATTAATTAAACTATCTTTTAGCTATAGGTAAAGCATTGATAGAACCTGCGACTTACGACCCCAAATCTAAAACAACACAGTGATGTTTAAAAAATATAGATACGTCATGCTCTTACAAATCAACCAAAAAATCTGTTCCGAAGAAAAGTGCTACAACACACACACGTTTATCTTTTGCTTCACTACACCAATCACACTACAATAATACACGAAGACATGAAGGCATTTTAACGTTGTATGTCAAATCTCAAGCACTTCTCACCAAAGATGTTTTAATATAGATACGTTATGCCCTTAGAAATTAAACGAAAAATCTGTTCCGAAAACAGCTACGACACACCCACGTTTATTGTTTGTTTCGGTACACCAATCAGCACTTGTTAAATTATGTAAAAGGGATAGCATTACTAAAACCATAATAGTGAAAAAGACAGCTAGTGTTTGTCGCTCGCGTCCAATGACTTACGTCACTAATTTTGCACAATAGGGCTACGTTCACAAGGCAATATTTTTCCCGTATACCGTACGTGAGATTTTATCGAATAGACTGTCACTACAGAAGAAAATATATTAAACTGTTCACACGGAGTCTATGCGGGAAAATATCGTGTTCGAGAAATATTTCTTCCCGTATACCATCCGAAGTTGTCACTGCGGAGGCCCGCGTCTCGAAACGATTTTATCGAATACGACACGTTGTGGGCTGCGGCGCTTATGTTCATGTTGTATCGTTCACACGAACAAACTTGTCTCTCGTATTCGAGACTCGCCCGCGTGCACGCAGTTGTCCTTGACCCTTGTGACGTAGCATGAGGCGGTTATCAAAAGGAAGGAATTTATTTATTTAATTGAAGAATCGTTGGATAATTATAAATACAGAATAGAAATTTAATAAATAGAGGACCAATCTTCAGAAAAGGATGAACCCAATACCTCCTAGGACGCTGCTTACGTTTCCGTCTATAAAACCAATATAAAAGTAGTGGATCACGTGGATCCATGATGGCACGCACTAAATAACTGGCTGCTTTTCATTCGATTTTAACGGAACGTTTAAACCGAATAGTTGTCGTGTGAACAACTGTGTGTGACTCGTGTGAAAAAATCGAATCGAATAGACGCTGTGTGAATGTAGCCTAACAATAAAGACTAACAAATTCAGTACAGAACAGTCAGTAGGTATAAAGTACCTAAAAATAAACATAAGGATGGAAGTTGTAATTTCGAAACTATTTTAAGCAATATTTTGGGATTTCGGTGATGAAATATGAAATATGGTGACACATTTACGAATAAAGTAAATACGCGTACATAAAGGGACCACGACCTTTTTCATGTATATGTCAGCCTAAGCAGTAGGTATGGAGTCTTAGTCATTAACTGATTATATAGCATCTTATTTATTCTGTAGGTGGATAATAAAACCCATTTATTTAAAACATTAATTTATTACAATAAAATCTATGTAAATCTATAATAATATAATAAATCTGAAGAGTTTGTTTGGTTGAATGCACTTTAGTCAATTACATACAATATATAGCTATCACAAAAACTAAGTAAAACTTAAGAACAACTGAACTTCAATTGTAGGCAGTTAAGTCGTCATAAATATCATAATATAGCTTCTGCACTAACTAATCTATGTCCACAAGGCACGCTTTATCGCACGTCTTTATTGCTCTCGCGTCAAAACTACATCGCTATCTCTTTCTTCACCTGAACATGGCGTCTTTGCATGATTATTAGATTTTTTAGAAAAATAATTGAAATATACTAAATAATCTAAGTATCTTAGCATACTCACGCATGGTATGAGATTCCTTGTGTTTTGTTGACCTTGGAGTCATAATTGGTGCACTTTCTAAACACACAGGATGGCATTTTGTAATATTTTCATAACTACGTATTAACCTACGATGCGCCACGCTCGTGATTGCGCATGACGCAGACTAATCACAAAAGTTCCCAATTGGGAACTTTTTCAATCATCACAACGCGCGCGCTAATGACCTATCTGCCTCTTTTTAATATATAATATCATTGCTTCTCACGACAAAAGCGTGCGTATCGCCTTGTATTGACAGAGCGACTACGAGCAGACAGAGGTCAATTATTGACCGCTCTTACGATCTGCAATTTCGGCGCGCTAGTGACATATCTACCTCTTTTTTACTTATAATATCATTGAAACAACATAGTTTAAGTTCAACATAATGTAATGTAAGGTACTTACCTACACCTACAGTCCTACATACAAGATTTTATTAGAGTTGTTAATCTATAGGTAAGTACTCTATGGACCTCTAGGATCTCTCTGTGTCAATCTTGCTTTGAAATAAATAACTTAATTTAATCTCTACATTTCCTTAAACGCGAAACGTTAAGAAGAGATTGCTATTCAGTAAATCCTACGCAATTTCATGTGAGCTTTATGAGCTACGATCAGATATGATACTTAATTTTAACCAAGGAACTTAAGATAGACAGCCTACATATACTTAAGACTGTTTTCTAAGGGGTTGTCCGGAATAGTCTGGATTCCGGAAGAATTAATGCATACCGCATATTGCACACTGATCAAATCTGTGCCACCAACTCACCACATTCAAGGTAATCTTTTAGCTTTATTTTAAAATAAGCCTACAATAAAGAAAAATAAAACTTAAAACAAAATATTAATTCAAATATTTTCCATTAACGCTATATAATAAAAAAAACCGCGGATGTGCTATAAACATCGCATCTGCTTCCCGCAGTATTATTTTATGAACATTAATCACGCTGCGAGGTTAAAAATAGATAAATAGTGTTTACAATGGCTCAAGGCGATGAGGCTGTATGCGTGTATACTTCATGTAGAGACGTGTAGGGGAAGTAAGCCCAAGAAGGGTACCCTAAGGCAAAATTAAAGTTTGAGCATGTTAATAACATAATTTCTAAAGACTTAAGTTGACGCGTGTAAGGGAGTTTAATATAGTTTGATAAAATTAGGTCATATTACTTAAAACTACACCAGCAAAATTATTATGAGCAAATAACATAAACCTTCAAAAAACTCATTTTGCCCGTAGGGGGGGCCTAAAATGGGTACTGGCCTCGGGCAAAACGGAAGACCGGCCTAAGATGGGTAGGTACATAAATCTCTCAAACATTTCTAAGTTAGCTATATCATAATCAATCTAAAAATAAGCAACTTAAATGTACTTCTAAATTGCACAAAAACTTAACATAATAGAATATAACAATGTCCAATAACACTGAAGTCAGTAGTAGTAATTAGTCTTTATTGTAGCCAGGCACCATTGCTACTTTATTAAAATAAATTTTCATTCATTCATTTCATTCAAACTTAATTTCTTTGCTTCTATTTTTATTCTTTTCTATTCAAACCTCGGGGAGCCTAAAGAAAGTAGTAGATGCCTCTATTTAGGAGTGTTGCGGTCTATGGCCTTATACGGAGCTCCCGTAAGGGAAGAAGAGCTGACTGATAAAACCATCGCCCTTTTAAGAAAACCTCAGAGGGTGATGGCTATCGGAGTCATTCGAGAATATCGCACCATCTCCTTCGAGGCAGTGTGCGTCTTGACGGGATGCTCAAGCTTCGTTATATGATTGGCGATCAGATCCGGGCCCGGTGTATGTACCCTCGCCAAGAAAAATGGAAGAGTGGAAGTTCCACGCTCAACAGTCGGTGACAAAAGCAGCAAGCAAAGGTGGAAAAAGCAGCTGGCTGAACTCAGAGCCGGACTGTCGAGGCTGTCCGTCCGATCCTGGAGGATTGGTTGGACAGGCGGCATGGGTGGTTTACCTTCCGGCTCATACAGGTGCTCACCGGACATGGTTGTTTCGGAAAGTACCTAAATAAGTGAACCAACCACCAGGTGCCATCATTGCAGCTGCGTCGAGGATACGGCGCAACACACATTGTTAGTGTGCCCAGCCTGGGAGGATGAGCGCCGTGAACTCGTCGCAGAAATGGGGGACGATCTCTCGCTTTCGACCATAATAAGAGCAATGGTCAGAACCGAGAGGTCTTGGGATGTGAGACTTTCCTTCTGCGAGGAGGTTATGTCGCAGAAAGAAGCTGCGGAGATGGAAAGGGAGATATCATTTAACCTCCCAATCCGCAGCCGGAGAGTTGGACGTCGGAAGAGGGCCTACCAGGCCCTTCTCCGTCCTCCATGAATTGATGTCGTGACGATGGACACGGTGTCAGCCGTCAGTAAAATAAAGCCTCGAGAAGGTGCGCGCGGTGTATGAGCCGCGTGCCTTGTAGTGAAAAAGGGATGGTTAAACTCCAGATCCATGCTGAGAAAGGGATTTCAAAAAGGACCAGCGCTGTCAGGCTAGCGGAAGAATGCGAGAGCGTACCCGTGATCCTGACCGACGGTGTAGAGGAGTACATCCGTGGTAGTTTTAGCTGGTAGGAGTCCAGCATAGCCAATAGTATTCATGACATCCATGAGGATTTCCCCACGTAAAAAAGGGGCAAAACGAGTAGGTACTCATTTTGCCCTACCCATTTTGCCTTTTCGCTAGAAGTTTACATTATTCGAAAAATAACCTTCAAATATTAACTCTAAATCCGTGTGTTGAGTATGAAAATATACTCGAATAAGTTTATTTCGATACTGAATTAACACTATTAGACAGACATTTAAGCAAAAGCAAAAATCAATGTGAACTCATCTTGCAATTTTTTATCGAAACAGACGAAAAAATATTTTTGGTCACTGCGCACGTGTTTCTACTAGCTTTGTTTTTTAGTGGCTGCCTCAGATGGAGCGGGGTGCGGAGCGACTGTTGCACTGTTCGCAGCGAGTCCAGCGTTCAATCTGACGATGTCGCATTGCCTACCCTTTTTAGGCTGGGTACCCGTCTTGGGCTTACTTCCCCTAGCTAGTCGTTATGTTACGTCATATAAGAGTACATACAACACGGCCTTATAGTTTTTAATATAACTACTTACTAAGTTTTACTTTAGTTTTGTGTTTATTTCTACACTTTTTAGGACAAAAACTAATACAATTGAAACTACTTAATTACAATTTAAAACATTACAAATATGCACAAAAGTATATATGTACCTATAAATTATAATAGATAAGTACGTAGGTACTTATTATGCGACACAACTAATTATGGAATTATAAAGTAAAACTGAATTAATTTATATGTTTTAATTAATAATTTACAGCGGAATGTTCGTCAAAGCAGCTTGCTTTGCTTATAGAACGGACGTAATTTATACGGATTATTGCAGGTTGCAAGGACTATTAAGCCCCAACCTCAGACCAATAGATCAATAAAAAATTGGTCTGTGGCCCCAACGCCCGGGCGCCCCCAATCTTATAAGATTTTAACCGTGCAAAATGCAAAATGGTCGAACATTTTGTTAATGTGAGTCCCGCGCCGCGCCAGACCATGACACGCTAATTGCCAAGTGTTGTTGCCTTAAGTTATATTTTATGTCACTTGTTTTTTCCACATTATCATTCTAACATTCGCGTCTATTGTTTTAAATCAGGATGGGAGTTATTTTTAACTCCATTGTTTTGTTTTCTTTGCATAAAATCCTTCAGCAAAATATCCTGGCTGCTCGCCGAATAAACGACGTCTGAATTTGAATATGCTCGTGGCGCGGGCAACGTTTGATGTACACTTTTCAAAATAATGCTAATTTACACACCACTTCTTCGAACAATAGCTAACAGATTTACACAGATAAATAACGTATGGAAATGCCATTTTTATTGATTTCCATATCAAAAAAATATCAAAAATCAAATTTTTTGTGATTGCATTGTTTGGGTGCTCCCCTGATAAGTTAAAATAAACCTGTGTTAAGGGAGACCTCTCTCTTAAGTTAAACCTTATTGTACTTATAATAAAGTTTATTCGACGTTGTATTGCTAATTGGACGCATTGCTAAATTAAATCTTGTATTCAACACTATATACATGCATAAATATCTAAACTATCTAGTATAAATATAAATTATATAAAAAATATATAAATATATGTGTATACATAAATAAAAATACCAATTATATAAATAAGTACATGCATACATACCTATATCTACACTAACTCATTTATTACATATTTAATACTGTGTTATATTATGTTCAATGTTATTACATTTAATGACAATGGCCTTACTCTCCCAGTCGCTTAAAACGAATAACGATTAAGTAAATTTAATTTGCATGAACTTTGGTAAAGGTAGCGTTTACGTAAATACCAAACCCAGAGTTGGGTACAATTCATAGGTCACAATTTCATCACTGACATTATATCTGAATTTTACCAACAACAATTTTTCAGGTTATAGGTACACGCTTGATGTATAATTATGTGATTTATATGAAATTTAGGTAGTCAATAAGTCTTAGTATAAAAATATTTAAAAAATCCTTTTTATGCCTAATTGCTATTATTCGTATTCCAAAAGTCGAGTTTCAAGTGAGCGCAAACACTTCCAATAATTGCTAAAGATCTGGGTTGTGGGTTGTGGCATTACATTGTAAACGTTATAAGCAATATCCACGTTCTCGCTAACAGCGGGCTAATTTCGAACGCACGATTTCGTAGCACAAAGCATCCATTTTCATCCCAGGTATTACTTTCTTAAAATTTATTTTCATTTTGTTGCCAGCTTACAAACGTACCTACAGTGGTTCAAATTTGGCATTGCGGTCACACGTTCACAAAACCTAGCAAAGATTCTTTTGAAATTTTACCTATTCATCTGTTTTTTTTTAATGTAAAATAGCCGATAAAGAAGTAAGAAGTAAACATTCAATTGACCCAATGGTAAGTGGTGACCGCCTTCCTGGCCATCAATAACACCAATAGATTGAGACATTTTGTAACAAAAATGACAAAAGACCGTGAGCTGAGATCAGAAGCTGAATATAGTAGACACTATTCCCAGTAAGGCTCTGACATTCGACTTGAAAGTGGCACATTCGATTATAGATAACCTTCGGTCGTTGGCGGCCGGCGGCGGCGGCGAGGGCGCGCGGCTTACGTCGTGATCAGGAAGAAATTTTGCAAACGCATTATAATAGATAATAACTTAACTTAAAGTGTATTGTGAACGCCCACGAATCTTATAAGCGAAGGGCAAAGCTTTGGTTAAATACATTTTAATTGCACAATAATTTATTACTTTAGTATTGAGGCTCTAAATAAAAACAATGAGAATCATCCAGGTAGGTACAAACGGCAGACAATTTTAAGGGGAAATATATTTAAGATGCGTTGCCAAAGTTGCATACCTAATGCCGAAATTAAGGACAAAAGAATCAATCAAACAAAATGCCTTTAAATGAATTCAAAACCGCAACAAAATTAACATAACAATATTATGAAATCTTCTTCTATAATTTACGTACATCTAAATATTATCTAAATATGATATAATTATCATCCATCATCCGCATATTATGTCATCCGCATCGGGCTCTCATATGATTTCATATACAAATGCGGCGCGTTCGGCGTGTACGGTGTGGATATGTGCGTTCAGCATTAGCCACAAGAAATGAACTTTTTTGTCATTGAAGTATAATTTCATAGAACAGACATCTCGAACAAAATGTGTGTCCCGCCCGGGAAGTTCAATTTTCAAAATTGAGCCCCGGTTCTCCTTTCAAAAAATCGAACGAATCCATTGAAGATGCATTGGGTTGGGATGGGACATAATTACATGGTGTTCGCGGTGTCCGTTCTATACGCTAGTAATAATACTTCAATGTTTTTTGTGCAATTTTACACAAAGGTATAACGTTTCATAGAGAGTACGTTTCTTTCACATAAGTAATTATGGTGCCAGTAATTTCTGAGTAAAAAATAGCTGACATACAGACTGATGAATAAGACAAAAATAAAAGACATTTTGTCTGCTTTTTGGAGTCAGAAAATCCATCCCTTCGTCATCTTACTTATCTTCGATAGTATCTTAGATCAATATGTATGACACGGTGGAATTCATGAGTAGAGTTCTAGGAAAATTACTCATAATTCGTGTACACGAGCGTGCTATAAGGAAAAAGTTTAGTACTACTAGGTATTTCATATTACACGTTGATATCGAGTGTTGATTATACGATCATAGTTTTTGATCATAGCTTTGCTCGGTTTAGTATTGCTTAACAACGCCATCTGCTTTAGCTTTAGTGTAGCTACTCGCCAATAGATGTCTATTGTAGCCGTTTTTCATTGCCTGAAAACACCGATAAAACGACATTTTCTAAAAATGAATCTTAGCTAGATCGATTTATCGCCCCCGAAACCCCCTATATACCTACTAAATTTCATGAAAATCGTTGGCGCCGATTCCGAGATTCCAATTATATATAAATATATATACAAGAATTGCTCGTTTAAAGGTATTAGATCTGTCTATATAATATATCATGTCGAATCTGAACTTTTCTGACATTTCATCATGACTTTCTGGCCCCTTCCTCAGTTTCGGCCTAAAAAGCAGTGACAGTCTGGTCTGAACACAGACATGTATATTCTTCCTAATTATATTATTATGTTTGTGGGTTTGAACGACTTTCTCTAGAACGTGAGATAGTTGTGCTACTTTAGTATTAGGTGTATGTACCTTCTGATTCCTTCTAGTTTAAAGACCTGAATAAAAGCGAGACTTGAAGCAGAAGAATAAGAAAATGTACATACTTATACTATTTTCTAGAATAATTATTTATCACTGCTAGTAAGTCTTCTAAATAAGTAAATATCTAAACAGGCAATTTCTCCTTACTTGTGTCTTCTGCACTTAGATTGTCTGAAGAGATTGGTGTTTAATGATAAAAGAAGACCGACTTTCATCGGTACCTACTTTGTGTGATGAAAGCTGATGTAATATTTATGTAAATACGTTATTTGTATGTATAACAATATGCATTCTATATACCTAAATGAATTTGATATACATAGGTACACCTTATATTATATATCATGATGTAGGTACTCGCTTAAATAAGTAAGATATAAAAAGATGTTATAAGCTTTGTCGCCGATTAGGGGAGGATAGAGAAATGAGTTCATTTTCAGATTTGAAATTCTAAGCGTCAACGATTATAATGTAATGAATGAATAATATGTAATTTAATGAATGAATTCTAGACATTGTAATTACCATTTTAATGGGGTTTTTCTACCACAAACTTAACGTCCCCGCGTAGTGGCGCTTGCAGCCTACGTGATGTTCCGCACGATGACATGATTTTCACACACACAGGTTATTTTCTTTTCCATGTTATTATTTTCCTTATGTACAATAATGATGCCGACGTATGTAACGTAATACGAGACCAGGGAATCCGATTGAATTCATGAATTGTGTAGGTATGTCTAGGTAGGCAGATATGTCATAAGCGCGCGCGTTGTGTGACTCAAAAAGTTCCCAATTGGGAACTCTTATTCAGGTGAAGAAAGAGATAGCTATGTAGTGTTGACGCGAGAGCGATAAAGACGTGCGATAAAGCAATAAAGCGTGCCTTGCGGACATCGGAACAGATTTTTCGGTTGATTTGTAAGGGCATAACTTATCTATATTTATTTAAACATCATTGCTATACGTCATATAGAATTCTCACGTTGTGGGGAAGATAAGCGTGACTGGACTAGACTGAATAAAATATTCAATACAATGATAATAAAATGCACTAACTACATAATATTGTAGATATCGGAGACAAACATAAAATGAAATTCATTGATCACATAATTACTACTTACAAGTATTAATTTCTAAACACTGTTCGTGAGAGTTTACACACAACTTATGATTAGGAATTAGCCCCTTTTTGGTTTAATAAAAAGCTTACCATACACAACATATTTCAATAGATGCTTTTGAGTAGTCGCTACAAGAACAAAAAGGATCGAGAAAGGTTTCCCGACAAAGTCCATTTCTTCAAAGAATTCCGGTCGCAGCCTTATCTTGGACTCTTTTCGAGAACTGATAACGTTATGCTGATATGGAATAAAAAACAACATTGCGCACAGTAAACAACAATCAGGACAACATAAAACCTCGGTTTGAAGCTGCTTTTAGTGCATCTAGCTTAGCATAGGACGAAGCCGTGCTCCACTCCCTTCGTATAGGATATCGTATCACAAAGGCAGTGCTGAATCTCGAAGGTACTTTATTCGCCTTCAATTCAAATGGTACTTTAATTGCAGCAACTCTCCAAAAATGGTTGTTGGTTGGGTTGATTAGTAGGTACTTAACTCACTGCTGGACTTTCCACAGTTGGGTAGGCCAATCATCAACAAGAAAACCTTCGACGAGCTGAACACCAACCAACGTATCTAAGCCATAAAACAGTCGCCAAAGCCAAAATCGGCAAAGAACTTCATCCAGTCAGTCCACCTGCTTAGTACATCTGGATGGAGCACTTTTGACTTTGTATTTAATTTTTTAATAAACAAAATTCAGTCACTTTTTTACTACGAAAAATGCATTAAGATAGATAGAGTTAATTTGATTTAAAAAGGCTAATTTGTTTTAAAAATTCACGCAAAATATCGATAAGAACATTTTCATAATGTCCTGGCAACATTTATGCATTTAAGATGGATTCGACTAGACAGACGTTCATGGATGATAGACGCTTGCTTGCAAGTTTAGAACATAAAGAAATGTACTTAATGTAGCACATACCTACGTTCTACCACAAGGAACATGACCTCGCTGTGGTATTTATAGGTGTTAACAGGAACTTATTTTGGTTTAGACTTGAAATTAGCAGCAATTAACACAGCCGCCATGTTCGGGGCATCGGCTATGTTGATAACGGAAGCATTGTTATGCTAACAAAATTATTTTACTCATTACACTAATACGTGGTTTTTGTAGATCCTAAGTACTATTATGTACTAAAAACAACATCGTTTAACTGACGTGTTTGTTGCTCGATTCAAGTGCCTATTAAATTTAATTAGGTACCATGAAACTATGAAGGTTGAAGCCAAGTAAAGGTCGATGCATATACGTAACGTGTTTTTACCCCGGACGGGACGGGACGTGAAATTTTGGAGACATCGTTTCATAGAAAATGTAAACGATAGCGGCGGTATAGATATTATTATACTGTGGCGGCGGCGCTAGCGCATACGCCATGGAGGTATGGACGGAACGGGAACGAGGCACGCACGTATACCTATTCATGCATGGGGCATGACGGCCACGTCTCGTCCCCGTCCGGTCCACGTTACGTATGCAGCGTATACATATGCAGTACCTTAATATAATATTATCTTAATAGCTACTTGCTCTTGATTGCCATGGTTAATACCCATCATACATAAGGTCTCAATTTATCATAATAAAAACATTTTAACATTTTAACGTTGTAGGGATATAAAAAACTAGGAAATCGCCCTCGCTTCGCTTTGGGAAAAAAAGTAAAAAAAAATATATAACTATATAATATAGCTTATGTCACCCCGGGATAGTGTAGCTTCCCAACAGTAAAATAATTTTTCAAATCGGTTCGATAGTTTCGGAGCCTATTCAATGCAAACAATCAAATCTTTCCTCTTTATCTAATATGTATATAAAATTCTCGTGTCACAGTTTTCGTTGCCATACTCCTCCGAAACGGCTTGACCTATTTTGATGAAATTTTTTGTGCTTATCCGGTATCTATGAGAATCGGCCAACATCTATTTTTCATCCCCCTAAATGTTAGGGGTAGTCCACCCCTAAATTTTATTTTTTATTTTTTAGACAAAATTTTCTATTTTTTTATGATACAACATACAAAAATACATACAATCCTCAATTTTCACCCTTCTACGATCAACCCTTATTTTTTAATAGCCATTTTAGTAATTTAATCATTTTTCCTCTCCGGTCGATAACTGATCAATTGTTAGGCGATACGAAGTTCGCCGGGTCAGCTAGTAATACGTATATTAGTATAGATTAACCGACGCTCACGACACGATTTACCTACATTTTCATTTTTCATTATAATTATGTACGTTTTGAACCAGTTACTAAATGGACGACGAAATTCTATCTGATGAAACCGCATTTCTACGTAAATGGTTCCAGTACGCTATAAGGAAACTACATATCCAGTTAGTTGAGAATATCGTTGGGAAAATTGTTGACCTTCCATATAATTCTGCATGTATGCATTGTGCAATGTTCACACGATATTTTTATAGGCATACTTGTTATTTTATTTATCATATTGATATTTGTTATACGTTTGTGCAACGCGGCGTAATATTGCACACCTGCGTATTCCATTCATCCGCACTTCTCCTTCTGTGGACATATTACCATCTCAATATGGCTTGGAGACCACTTCCTTTTGTATCATAAGCTTTAGTATTACCTGACAATGGTTAACTAAACGGCAAACACTTGTGGGTTTATTTCAATATGTATATCCGATATACTTACTATATTGCTTTGTGTAGAAAGTTTTCAAGTCCTTTGTATACGTATTATTTTGGACTTAATAAAAGCCCTATTCGTCATAGCACCAAAATTCCAGAACATTCCTCTTAACATCTGTAAAAGTATTGGGATTCCAATGAAGTTCAGTTTCGGGACCACTTGGTTAGTAAGGACAAACTGGCTGCAAGAAAACTGGGAGTGTTCAACAGCTAAGCAGTGGGTACTTCACGCCTAAGTACAGGCTAATGCTCTATAATTTGCAAATTCGACCGCACATGGAGTACTGCTCCTACCTTTGGGCCGTAGCCCCAGCTGGCCAAAGGATCCGTTCAACTGAATTCAACGGCAACCCATTCGTCTTGTCGACGATCCCAACCTTACAGACGGACTAGAGTCGCTTGAGTAGAGGATGTTAGCTCTCTGCGTATTCTACCGTCTGTATAATGGCGAATGTTCTGACAAATGAAGAAGTTTTCGTCACCGTACATCACGATGTACCTACTAGGTTCCATCAACACCACCTGGATATCTGGCGTTCGTCCACAGTTCGGTTTTCGCGTAGTTATCTACCCCGCACGTGTAAACTGTGGAACGAACTTCCTGCACCGGTTTTCCCTCCAAACTATGACATGGGGTCCTTCAAGAAGCGGGTCTATTGTTTTCTTCGAGGCCAGCAACGCATTGGTGACGCCCCCAGTGTTACTAATGTCCATGGGCGGCGGTGATCACTTACCATCAGGTGACCCGTCTGCTCGTTTGCCTGCTCAAGCCTTGCTTGAGCCTCAAGGTATAGAAAAATAAAAATAAAAACTTTAAGATGGATTTAGGACAAAATCTGCCTCATTAGTTAAATGCGGGTTAGCAGCTTTGAGACTCCTTTGAGTAAAATTCGAATTGTCCAATATCACAGATTCCACGATGAAGTGATTTCAAACGAAAATTATAAATCACGTCTACAAGACTGGAACCCAAGTTCTCGTGCAGAGGACCAACATTCAAGAAACTGCCAAAATCGATGTTTACGCTGTAAGATCTGAATTTTTCTGTCACTGTCTTCCTTTTAACACTCTTGTAGCTAAACACGTGTCTTTCCCTTACGAAAATGAAAGTTGAAGTTTCGTTAGGCTGTGAAAACAGGTTCCAAAGCCACGCCTGTTGTTTGTGTGTAATAATTAGTTTTAAGGTGGGTCCGATCTGTTGCAGATCAAGTCACAGGTTACCGCTAGTATGCTTGTATCGCTTGTTATTGTATTAATTTCCGCGTTAGCTGAGCTGGGCGCACGTGTTCTTGTTATCTGGCGGTACAGTCGGCAAAATAATTACATATACAGGGTATGATTCTAAAACCTTCTGTAATTATTGACATTACAGATTGTTTGTGTTGTTAACAATGTTAAATGATGCTTGTATACGTAAGGTATTATTTAGATTTAACATTGATATTAAGGTACCTAAACAATGTGTAATGTCAGTGCCGGTTTTAGCACTACCAGCGCCCTGAATTAAAACCCATACAAAAATAATAAATATGTGAATCTATGCCAAGTTACAGCTTTCCAGCGCTAAAGATCTCGACGCTATGCTGGGGATAGACGAAGAGACGTGATGAAACTATCGTATAGTGGTTCCGTTATGACTACCTGCGGCGCTAATGCCGCTACTGTGTAATATTATAATTGAAAATTACAGAGTGTTTAGAATCATGCCCCGCATTGCATACTTAATTCTTTTGTCGACTGTACATTGTACATGATTGTACATGGCTAATGGCTGTGTAATTTACGATTAAGGCAGCTGCACAACTGCTTGGACGGCACACTGCCACCGCGCAACAGATAGCATTAAACTTGTTTTATGGTCAGAAACAAAATTTAATTATCTATTTCAAAGATGTATCATTGATCTATTTATTAACTACCTACTACTCTCAAGACAAGCTTTTGGTGTGGTGAACAAAATTGCTAATACATAGTAGGATGAAAAAAATGTCAAGACATAGAGGATATTTTATTTCAGTGCATTCTAAATACTGAAAACCAAGCTTGACTTAAACGACTAAAAAATTCTACGACTTCGACTTTAAGGAGTTAAGGACCAATGTTTATGATCAGCTAGTCAGGAATTTAAGCCATAAATTTACCTCGTTGAATAGATATATTCGTTATCGGAAACGATGGGTTTGCAAATGATGGCTCCCCGCTTCGATTTGCTACTCAAGATTCCGAGGAAATACAAGAAAATAACTGAAAGGGAGATTATTAAATTGAGTCACGTTCTTGTAAAGTAGGTGCCTATCCTATACTCCATTTTTTTAGACGAGTCTTACGCCCCAACTCAGAGTCACTAATGGATACTTTGATCGCTCCTTAGTAAAGAATCAACATACAAATTCTGTACTAAGGAGTGATTTAAGTAACCGTTAGTGACTCTGAGTTGGGACCTTAGGTACCTATTTGGTAAACAATATTTAGTAGTTATTATTTAAATATTAATATAATTAGTTGAAAAAAAAGAATTATTTATAAACAGAAATTCGTTTTGACATTAAATGATTAATTTAAAAATAAGGATGACACATAATTTTCATTATGTGTCATCCTTATTTTTAAATAACAAACTATGTTAAAAAGAAATACAAGTTAAGTTTGTTTACCAAATAGGATTCTATACTATATCCATGTAGTGTTTAGCGTTTTTGAATACAAATAAGAAGAAATACATGTACAGATAACAGGTTTGAACGTTTAATCAATCAAGCTTAATATATTTAAAATGTGTTTTGATAAAGATGTTTTGACAGACACCAAGTGACCATTAAAAGTCAAGGTTGCTAAGCCTATTCGTGAAAATCACGTGTAAACAAATAAAATTGTACATTAGGTATGTAGATATTATGGGGCATAAGCTGCTCGCGTCCGTAGGAAGTTACTTGGATACCTACCGAATACCCTACACGTCATGTCCCCTGGGGCCCTGGGTAGTGCTAAACGATCAGCAATTTTGGTGGTAGGCCACAACATCGGCTGCCGGCT
This sequence comes from Thymelicus lineola, assembly GCA_963932265.1. Taxonomy (NCBI): domain Eukaryota; kingdom Metazoa; phylum Arthropoda; class Insecta; order Lepidoptera; family Hesperiidae; genus Thymelicus; species Thymelicus lineola. The sequence continues at coordinate 13,226,840 of OZ010700.1, read as the reverse complement.
TAGGTTACCACCCATCAGACAAAGCCATTCCACCAAGCGATCCGTCGTGTTCCAGCGTGATGTCTGATGAAGCCGAATGGAGGATGGGTCTAAAGTCTAAACAGTTGCGTTGCGTTGATGCGTACCGGTTGTGACGGGTTGGTGTTTGCTGTGTCGAGAGCTTAGTCGCGGAAGGCAGCGCGATCCGAAGCACGGTGCACCGCTGGCTGACCATAGACAGGGGGCCCAAATAGTGGGAAAGACCCACGAAAGGCTGTCCCACCATCTATGAAAAATCCCCGAGTGGATCCATATGGCGATTGCCGAAGGCTCGAAGTTGGTCGACGAATGCATGAAGATAGTCTGCGTATGAACTATGAAGACGATACGGAGCTGATTATATTTGCAGCTATTTCGATGTTGCATCGATATGCAGCTCGCAGTATCTCAGTAGCCGGGGTAGTTACGAAATAATTTTTTTCTTGCTTGACGCGGCATCCAGTACACTTGATTGTGTATGACCACGGTGTAGCTATCTGGTCTGGCCATATAGCAATCTCATGCACACTGGATGCCGCGTCAAGTCAAACTGAAAATTTGACAAGTCAAACTGCAAACTTGACAAGTACACTTAATCGTGTATGGCCTCCTTATGATTATCCTAGAGTCAAATCGTCCCATGTCAAGTGTTCTTTATTCGCAAACGGGCACAAAGTATCATACAAACTTCACACGTGATGAAATAATATGACATTGAGCTCAAGGTTAGTTAGTCAGTGTGCTGCCATGCTAAAGTTAACAGATAAAAACATGTTTTTGTTAGGGTGCTTGTACTTACAACCAAATTAAAGCCCTAAGTTCATGCTGGCAAAAAACAATAACATTGTTATGTTCTGAATACATCGCTGTAAATAGATGTAGTAAATCGCACCGTAAAAGGTATCGCAGAACTTACTTTTTTTCTTACTCGCACCTTAAAAACATCATCAAAGCACACTCAAATATTTAATTTACGTAAGCAAAACATTTAATTCGAAGAAAAAGCGGTAGAACTAATAGATTACTAATAGATCAATATATTCATTAGTTAGAGAGAGCATTAGGCTAGAGATTTATCGCAGTTTTACTTGGGCTCTCAATCCAGACGTTTATGAACTGAGGGCCCAGGTTAAACATAGGTTTACAAGAAGAAATACATAAATGTGCCTTAAACACCTCATAGTCACATCCCTACGAATAAGTTAAAAAATTGTGACACTAAAAGTACTAATGGCTGAAAGGTAAAACGGATTCGAATTTTCGGATAACGTCTGACCTGAGGGCTCAATATTTTTGGCTTTATCGACTAGGTGCAACCTCTTAGTTTGAAATAATTCAGCTGAAAAGTTTTTACTAATTCTTAACTAAAATTTTACATACGGTTTTTTGTTCAAAATGCCATACTTTAGGAGAAAATTAACTTTACATTTTTATGGTCTGTATTCTGAGGTTATTTACAGTACACTATAATGTCGCAAGAACTTGGTAAGATAAACACATTGTTAGACTTTGACATCCTCCTGACACTACCAAAACAAATAGATCCTCCTCAAAGAGGCCGAGAATCTTTTCTCACCTCACAAAATGTTAGGCATGCATTATAAATAGACAATATAGGTACCTATTTATAACATAAAAATGTATTATTTTAATGGGCAATACTGGATAATAGATTTCATTAAAGTTAATAGAATGCGCAGTCTTTATTACTTCCAAGACAAGTTAGCAGTAAAACGGTCATTATTCATAATTTTATGCATATTACTTCTCTAAATATAACCTTTATAATAATGTATCTACTTCTACATAGGTACATTACATACAGCGGTGAGCGGTGACTAATGCAATAGTTCATTCATGTGTTCAAACAGAAAAATAATAATTAAGGAAGTTGTCTACTCCAAACCAAACTTGTCACCGGAACTCTACCACGCGGTACAAAATAAATATTAATGTAGATAACTCACCGCCTTGTATTTGAGTGAGGAAGAAAAATACTGTGCTGGTTTACGTAATTCCTGTATTGTAATCATGATGTTTTCTCCCAGTAACTTCCAGACAGAAAAACAAAAACGGCATGGTTTTTGACGTGGATGGGCGTGGTAGCTTGTAAATACAGAAATTACTTAATCCAGCACAGTATTTTTCTTCCTCAGTCAAATACAAGGAGGTGAGTTAGTTAAAATAATTAGAAATTTAATTAGAATTTAGTCTCAGCTGTTTCATGTATTGTTTGAATTTTAAAAAACTAGCTAAGTAAATTATAAATTATCTACTGGCTGTCAATCACATTTGCCTTTTATATTGATAGATAGATAGTCGTAGTAGTTAATCAACTAATAAAATTAATCTATCGAAGAATCTATCTTTAACAAGATGTCTGCTGTCTGTACCTATTGTGTGTAGTTGTGTACCTATCTATCTATGTTCTGGCGTATATATTTTCCATAGGCCTTCACAGACTGTCCAAACTACAAAGTACAACCGAAGTCGTCAACAATAGATAAACCTCTTAAAAAGATAACGGAAGTACAACAATAAGTTATTTGTTATTGTTCAATTTTCATTCCCACCGTGTGGTAATTATTTAATGGGGCTTGATGGTTTTAACTTTTAAAGTAACTAATGCACGATCGTATTGCTGAATTATGCGATTGGTTTACTTTTCTTGACCTTTTAACGTCCAAAATGTTAACTCTCGCATTACATTTGCATAATACCCTCTGTTATAGGACTTCAGGAGTTGCAGGTTGCATTGGACCAACACACACGATTACAGTTACCAAATGTAAAATTTACAAGTCGTAAAAATGGTCTGATATTTTAAACCCGGATGTAACTTAGGTACCTGTCACAAAAATGCCTCCCCCGGGGGCTGGGAATCGAACCCGGCGGTGTTCGGTCGGTATTCGGTACACAGGACAGGTTCATTAAATGTATTAAACCTTTAGAATGAAACATTATATGCCATACATTGATAAATTGATTGAGATTTCCGATAAAGGAAAAAAGAGAATAGCAGAAGATTGAAGAACTGTACAATTCTATCATATCGTCCACCTTTGTGCTACAAGTTACAACGCTCGATTGGTTCCGTCGTCGCCGTGCGTCGCGTCGCGTCGTGGTGATAATAATATATTATGACTCAACGTGGAAGTAGGATATTTGCGTTTATTAAAATTAATAAACACGTGTGAATTCACAATAATGTTGAACACTAGAACCTATTTAAGGCTGATTACAGCTTTGCGGATAAGCGATTTTGTAACGGTGACACATAATACACATAATATGTATTATGATAGCCGACAAACGAGCACACTTTGCCATACTCATCCGTTGTTTTTGAACTGATTAATTAATTAGCTCTAAAAGTTTTCCAAAGAAAAGTAATTAACATAAACGCAATGATAAAATTTTTGTCTGTTTGCCTGTACGTTTTTTCCACAAATCTTAGAACAACTACAAACAATTTAAGCGATTTCAATGTGGTTTTTACTGATACATGTTTTATAATTAGTCAGTACATAAATGAAAAAATAACCGACTTCAAAATTAGGGATAACTCAAAAACGACCCGTCAGATTTCGCTCAAATTTAAGTGGGACTACATGACAAGCACCAGCTTTCGATTTAAAAAAATCATCAAAATCGGTACACCCAGTCGAAAGTTCTGAGGTAACAAACAAAAAATACAGTCGAATTGAGAACTTCGTCTTTTTTGAAGTCGGTTAAAAAACAATGTCAATTTATGAGTTCTCTATACTTTTTTCGAGTGTGAGTGTGAGTAGTTGGGTACAAAATTAATTAAGCCATAGCTATGTTTCCGGAGGCAAAGCAAGAGGGGTGACTAATCTACTGTTAGGAGGTAGACAATAAAAGCGTTGCTAGTGTCACCAGCCTAGAATCACCGTACCTGGTCTACAAGTTAGTCACGAGATGTAGGTACGAGTCGTGGGCTGTAGTCTTCGTTTCCGTCCCTCGTTAGCCACGTGACACCTAACGTGCTTATTGTAAATCCTCGCCAGTTCACACGGACAGACCTGACTGCAGGATTATAAGCACAATTAGCTTTACCTGCGTTTGTTCAGTGCTAAGTGCTGCATTCACAATGCATTGACACGTACTTACCTAACTAACGTCCGGATTGGATACTTACCTACTTGAATGAGGTGTTGATGGGTTTAGCAGAGATCAAGTTAATAATAGGTATGCCTATTATATTAATTCGTATCGTATATTAATAATACATCGATCGTATTCCGAGCGAATTTCCTCTCATTAGAGAGGCCAAGGACACAAACGACATTGTTTATCGCTGGCCAAGTGTGCATAGGATAGATCATAGAACCTTATAGAACGAACAGAAAATTCTTAGGTGTCAGATATCTTATGTTTTTCTGCATCGGAGTAACAAATTATAACACATATTATAATTATAATAACCTAGAAGGTTCTACCTGTGGTGCTACTTTGCGGCGATCAGCTGTTGTAAGCAGTTATTAACTAAATAACAAAACTATTTCCTAATATACGCTTATAACTTATTTTTCAGTATTAATGTATACAAAATTGTGTCCTCACCTCACCAAAAAAGTTGCAGAATATAGGATATTGAAAGTCTTGGTAATACAAGACAAGACCGTTCACGATCTTATTACATTAGGTATTTGCCATTTGGTTGAAATCTTTGGACCAAACACAGATCGTATTTGAGTTCTGCCAGTAACTTCCGGACTGGCAGAAATCGGCATGGTTTCTGACGCATGGATGTGCGTGGTACCTTGTAAATACAGGAATTACGTAATCCAGCATGGTATTTTTCTTCCTCACTCAAATACAAGGCTGTGAGTTAGCTATCTTATTTGTTGATCTGTTGAAACGATAAATAATGTTCAGAGATAGAGCGGTAAACTCTTCAAGCTAGAAAATAGTATGTAGATGTAAATGCCAATCCAAATCAAGTTATTCAAAACTATTTAAACCTCTTAGTGGATCCTATTCAAAACTCACTTAGTATTTATCTCAGATATAAATATAAAATAATTCGGTAGGTACTTACAGCTTTGTTTACAAATGTTTAAAGTTTGTAATGTGTATTGTTTGTATGTGTATAACAATAACATGCAAAAGGTCGGAAGCTAATGTTGATAAATTAAAAACCGGTTATTATGGCTTTAAATTTTACATTTTTATTTTTGTAACATCTCTGACATTGATGCATGCCTTGGCTTTGTGACCGTCGATCTTTGCCTCGCTTACGAGAAAAAGAATAAGATGTTCGAAAGAGTCCATATGCGAACAGCCAAAAAGTAAAAATATTAACATTTGGTTGGAATGTGGTAGTATTAAGGCTATTGAGTTGACTATTTACCATATTTAGATCTATCTTTTTTATTCTTTAGGTAACTCTCGGTCTCGTGAGGATTGAGATTGAATTTAATATTACCATAATAAATGCCATATTGAACAAATATGTAACTTTTACTTTTTATAAAACGTGTTTTGTTTTGTAATCTTTGTTGATAGGTAGGTACACTAAGGATTCGTTTCCCTTCAATTGAATTAAAGTAGACTCTACTGCCTAGATAAGTGGAATTTGGAGCCTTTGGAGGGATCATCTCTACTTTAATAAATATCCAACAATATGTATCTATACATAGACACTATTTTGTACGTAGTAAGAAACCCTAACAGATTTACTTTGCATAAAATACATCGTCAAATACAAATTGCGTATTCTACCAAGTTGTCTTGAGCGTTCCATGTCAATCACGTTTCACAAATGTAGGTGCCACCAAGTGCCAATCGTAAGGATCGGCTGAATAGCGTCGGACCTTTGCCCAGTAATGGGTTATAAAAAAGTAGTAAACGTTTATTAGTCTGTAGAGAGGCTCAGGAGACCTTCCTCGGAGGTCGCGCGGCTCGCTGCCGGGGTCAAGGCGAGCTGCTGCGGTCGCCATAATCGCCAGCCGGCCGGGATCTGGCGGGATTATGGAATCTACATTACTAAACAAAAGCCTAATGAATTATTTTACGTAAATAGCCGAAAACGAGCAGACAAGCCATCTGATGGTAAGTGATCACATCACCCATGGACGGCATGAACATCAGGCACCATCGCTGTGCTACCGGATTACCGGTCAAGAAAGAGAGAAGAAAGAAAGAAATAATAATACAGCACAGTCAGTGTCCGCGATGATATACTTACCTTACGATTAAAATAGAGATAGAGAAAGTAGAGAAAAAGTTTGTAATCGAATTGAACATGAAATTAGAGCAATGTTTCGAAGCGAAGCGATGTTGCTACACTGTAAAGACGCCATGAGTGACCCAGGCGATGAGAGGGCGAAGGATGACTGAGGATGATTGGTCCGGAGGTGTATTGCACTCCGCCGCAGGGCCGTGCCTGACGGGCGTTCATTGCGTGCACCGCACGCAGGCGGCCGAAATTAAGAGGCGGCCAAATCGTTCGTACAAGTTGTTTAATTTCATTGAAAATAATTATAAAAGATAGGAAACAACCCGAAGAACTCCTAAAGTATTTGTACAAACACAATTTACAAAATTCATTTCCAAATGTACAAGCTTAAAACTATTATTGACCATGCCTGTATCAGTTGCGTCTGGAGAACGTAGTTTTTCTAAATTGAAAATCATAAAAAATTACCTACGTACTTCCATGACGCAAGAACGTATGAGCAATCTTTCAATTATCGCGATTGAAAGTGAAATTGCTGAATCTTTAAATATTCACGAAGCAATTGACGATTTTGTCAGTAAAAAATCCCGTAGGATTAACTTTTAATATGTACTTTATTTAATAATTGCTTCGTGAAGATTCAGCAATTTCACTTTCAATCGCGATAATTGAAAGATTGAAAGATTTCCCTAATTAGCCGGTAACCTAACCGAAATAATTTTATGAAACCGGTTAATTAACCAAAAACCTTTACTATTTTCAATATCAATAAATAATACGTAAGATTTGATTTTTTAAAATCAAATAATTTTAAATTGTCACTGAGCGACACCTAGGATTTTAAATTATCGTATTCCTATGATCTTTATGTTTGATAATTTTGTCTGTGATTATAATACCAATACCATAATTACTTTTTTTCATGTTATTATTAAAGTAAGTAAATTAATTCTATTTTGTATACCTCCCAAGTTGCAAGTCAGGCCAGATCTGCCATTGGCCACTGAGCTTTGTTATCCTAATATGTTAGTATAGATTTAAGGGTTATTCCTTGTTCTTTATGTTTGATAATTTTGTCTGTGATTATAAAACCAATACCATAATTTTTTTCATGTTATTATTTTTGTTTAAATTTTAAATAAAAAAATGTTTATTTTGTGCATTTTTTTTTCTTAAATTTCATCCAAACATATAAATCTCATAAAACCGGTTTTTAGCCGGTTTTTCTTTTCAGAAACCGGTTTTGGGAACAAAACCAATATTTTTTTTCGTTCTCGATTTCGGTTAACCAAAAACTGATTTTTTTCCCGGTTTGATGCCCTGTGTAAAATAATAAACATTAAAAATTAAAGTAGTTTTTTTTAATGTTATCCTGGGGGCGGCCATACAGACTGGCACGCAGGCGGCCATATACCCAGGCACGGCCCTGCTCCGCCGTCCCCATTCTTTATTTCTTTTTTTCCCTCATAAATTGAACTCGCAATACCATTGTCTCATTTTATTATTTGAGTTGTTTATTATGCGTAACTTATCATCAATCAATATAATATGTAATATCATACTAATCTTAACATGTGTATTGACTTTGTGTGCCGTGCCAGCGACCTACATCTACGTTTCTCGTCTCCATTACACCACAAAGGTGTCTGATGTCGTGGAGTATTTGGAGAAGAAGACGAAGTATCGGTTGCTGGTTGAGAAGTTAGACTCGCGCAACGCTGTGAATTTCACCTCCTTTGTTGTGCGTGTTCCAACCGAGCGCCTGTCGACTTTTCTGAAGGAGGAGCTGTGGCCGAAGGGAGACGTCTTCAGAAAGTTCCGTGGACGTCCGTCACTTCGCTGATATATTGTGTATTAGTTATAAGTATATTGATATGTATGTTAGTCTATATGGTATTTATACTAAGAGCCTTGTTGCCCGAAATAAATAAATTAATTAATTAACCTCCGACTTTTTAGTGAAAGTTTACAAAATTACTCTTGTAGTGTAGCTCCCGCACCTTCCGCAGCCGATAGGGTCCGCGACTAACAGAATAAAGTAAAATGTGAGGACTGAGGACCATTTTTGATATAGCTGGATTTTTGATATAGCTGGACTTGTACCTACTGTATTTACGGATTTACTTACGATGTCTCGACATTTCCGAGGTGTTTGCTGGCTACCCTACGAGCCCCACATTACACCAATACAGCAATGTAAACAACGATATTATGTTTAGCATTGAGCGTTATCGCCACGGGCCGGTAAAGCTATCTAAGTACATTGTATGTAACCCATACATAATGGAATTATATGTGGGCGAAGACCTCTTGATATTGGTTTGTTAATAAAAAATATTGTGAAAAATGATAACCCTGAATCACAGTTGGAAGCAAAGAACTTGCCTGCCGAGAGAGCTGAGCACGATCACGACTTCGATTCCCGGCCGAGGCTGTCTGGCAACTGGTAAAGATAGAGATCGATAACATTGATTCCTAATTCCATAATTTTTGATGTGAAACATCTATAGGCGAGGGGTAAACCTGAGGAGTTTCTTTAGGCTTTTCTTCTCCTCCACGACAAAGCACCTTCCGAAAATATGAATAAAATATTTTGACTTTGACTTTGACTTTGATTTTTGGCACGGTGAGTGGCGACGCTTCGCCGCACTATATTATTGTAGTAGGGCAATATGAAAAAAATATATAATTAATAACACAATGTGGGTAATCATAAATAAACTTAGTTTGATAGGCTGTAGCATACAGTAGGACAAAACTATCATCATTTTCTGGAGACAATTCGTAATATTGTATTTTTTAATCATGCCATATTTAGTGTATCTGTGCTTTTATGCCTATTAGTTGTATGAAATAATTACGATGTTAATCTGTACTTTTATGCCTATTAGTTGTATGAAATAATTTCGATGTACAACATCTGCCAGCCGTCCAACGACGGCTCACATTTTTTTAGTAAAATATAGCCCATGTTACTTAGAAACAACAGAGCATTTTATTGGTGATGGGTCCAGTAGTTTTTTGAGTATCCATTACAAACAAATAAAAAAATCAAGACTTACCTCTTTTTAATATTAGTTTAGGCTTAGTACCTATAGGTTATTTGTCCAAAATAAATTGTATTTGTGTGGGTTTCAGACCGCAAATAAACAAACCAAAACCAAACCACAAATTATTCGTACATGATTACCTAGTACCTAAAACTATATTAAGTAACACACTATAAGAAAATATGTGCAATAATCGTTAGTGTTGAAGTGTAAATGCTGAAATTCGTTTTCTTCTACGTACGGGACCACATATGGTTTTCCTCGTGCTCTGACTAGTACTATAGCCTCGTCCGTTATAACAAAACACCCAAAAAAGGGTCATTTGTTTATCTATTTGTTCTTTCCAGTAGGTCACGAGACAAAACGCGTTAATTATTATATCAGTTGTTTTATTTGTATCATTAAAAATACAGTAAGCTAAAAATACATTATGTTAAAAATTCACTGTAAAGAAGGTCCTCTAACAAAGCCCCACGCGGTATCCTCCACACCAATCTTCAACGTAGGTAATTACATTTAACAGCCGATCCAAGTTCAGCCAGCACTCAGCACTCAGCAGCCAGTATCAAGGAAATACTCGTATCATTGTTCACACGTTTTCCTGTTCGCTGTTTTATTATTAAACATACATGTATGTATTAACATGTAATTAACATTACCATTTGAAGATCATTAATACTCGCAACAAACCTCAGTAGTATCAGTCACGTTATATTTTTTACCGGACTGCTAAGAAGGGTTACGTTTTTCCATCGTTTTTCGCTCGTATCTTGTATGTATGTATGTATGTATCCATGCATGTAATATTCTTTATTGTTATACTTATTTGTTGTATCTTTAAATGACAAGACTGCTTGGACATTAGTTTTTTTATATCAAATATTGCAATAAGTAGTATTAAGTGCTGTCTGTAACTGTGAGTAGGAAAAAAATAATCCCGGGAGTTTCTTGCCGCTTCTTCTCCCGGGACCACTCACGGTAGGGATTTGTTGAAGCGATGGCGTTGAGTGACTTTCGAAAAGTGTTTGTAACAAACCTACTTCGAATAAAACTTATTTCATTCTTTCATTCTTGTTTATTTTCATCTACAGTTCAACTGTGTCAGAAAGTCTGTCTGTACGTGTCAATCCTGAGCCGAGGTTATCTCAGCGACACGAGTGTTTCGCTGCCTAATGGACAAGCCGTCGTTATCTGGTGTCGGTTAAGTGGTTACCACGTAGGTAGGTTCTGTTTTAACACTTTTGGATGGGTTGTAGAGATATTCAGACTTGAAAATGTTCCTGTTAAACTCTTCTAAAAATTCTTAAAAAAACAGTTGAAGGCTTTTTTATGAAAATAGTTGACAAGCAAGCCCTTAGTCTTAGATATACTTAGAATTACATTAACAATACTCCAGAAGAGTTTATTTAATTACATATAGGTGGAAAATAACCGCAATAAAATCTGTGTATCCTGGTGTACTTACCTATTGCTGGCCAATTTGGCCATACACAATCAAGTGTATCGGACTTGACGCGGCATCCACCAACACCAAAATTGACGGTGATGGCCACGGTATGGCTATCTGGCCATATAGCTAACCTAAGCTATCTCATGCAAACTGGATGCCGCATCAAATCAAACTTGACAAGTACACTTGATCCTGTATTTAAAGCTTAGTATGGACCCGACCCGGCCGACTAATCAGTTCTACATTTTTACGATCACGTCCGAGGACTCACCTCGCTGATAAATCTGTTTACTATGGTGACCACACTAATGATTTGGCCTAAATATGCACAACGCTTGACAGGAAACATTGACTAAACGACTTTGAGCTAACTTTACAGGAAAGCAGTTTAAAGTTGGAATTTTTAGAAAATTGTTGTATACCACAATATAGATGATAAAATAAGGATTCCAAAACAGTAAGAATAACGTCGGTAGGAGGATTACAAAAAAATATATATATATTTTTTTTAATTCCAACTTTAAACTGCTCTCCTGTAAAATTTGCTCAATGTATGTCGCTTACTCAATGTTTCCTTTCAAGCGTCGATACGTATACTGTATTGATGCGCACACTTCTGGACAAGAGTCTCCTATCTGAACGTAGAAGGACTAGACTTTCTAATCTTGTCATACCTACTCAACCACACTACTCCAGTGTCCAATGGGTGGTGGAGGGGTAAGTCCGGAAAGAGGCCTAAGTCCTAACCAAGCGTCCGAAGTCTACTTCCACCTGAATGACTGGAACATGGCAGACGGCTGTTGTGTGATTACTATACTTATAACGAAACAACTGGGTCTACCCGGGACTTTCTGTGCCTTCCGAAGCACGCGCGGGCAAGAACATCGTCCAACCACATGGTCCTCAAAGTTGTCCATAGGCAACTTTGACGTGAGTTTGAGAATTGAGAAGGCCTAGAGTAAATGGCTTCAACCCAACACAGTGGTTGCACATAATCAAGTAGAAACTAAAAATATAAATTGGTATAGGTTCAATATTATAAAGCTGAAGAGTTTATTTGGTTGAACGAACTAATCTCAGGAACTACTGGTTCGAATTGATAAATTATTTTTGTGTTTGATAGTCCATTTATCGAGGAAGGCTATAGGCTATATATCATCATATATTTAAGCAGTTAGTTAACAAATTAACGCGGGTGAAACCGCGCGGCACAGCTAGTATTATATAAAACTATATTTTAACTAGTTTGATTTGTGGTCCGTTTGGTCATCCTACTATAACCTCTGATGCGACCGCTTCATACGTGGACGGACAGAATCTCATTACTCGATAAACATTTACTTCTAATCTGCAGTCGCCATTCAATTCGCATAAAACATTAAACAAAGCGTACAGTGCGCACTAGCGGCACTAGGTCACCTGTCGTACATAAATTACGACCATTTTATCTTATATTGAACATTAACTATGTATTTTATTCGCATAGAATCCTAGCAGTATATTTTTAACTCAGAACAATTGATCTGAGATTTTTAATAAAACCGGGCAAGTACGTGTCTTGTCTCTCTTGTAGGGAAGGGTTCCGTAAAATGTATTCGACTAAACTAAACAATCAGACATGTCTCAACTTTCATTAAGTACCTATGAGTGTTGCAAGTAGTCACCATTAATCGACGTTTTCACTGAAACATTAAAGGTATCGCCAATGCATTGCGGCCAAGGAGCCCCCAGTTAAAAAAGAAATACATTTTTTCTTTGACAAAGCATAAGTAATGTTTATGTAAAAAATGTAAATCGACACGGCATACGAACGCAGACGTGACGTCGCCGGCTGTAATGTTAGTAAGTATTTATGATGTGATAATACCCTGCTGCGTCGTGCTGCATCACGCCGCACACCTGTGGACGACCCAGAAATAAATACTCGTCATCGCTCAATGTAAACATTTATTTTTGTATATTTCAAAGAAAATCTATTTATTTACAGTGTAAATTACGAGTTTATTTTTCGTTGCAGTGTTGCTAGCGTATACATGATTTTTTTAATGAAATATTATTAAGTGTTACCTATGACAAGGAAATTACCATCCGTTGTTAAATATAAACAATATTTACGATACTTATTGTAAATTCCGTAACGTTTTTAATAGTGATGGGTACTCTCACCGACTTCTCAAGTTAGCATTTACCGATTGTTCGGTTTTACACCTTGTCTATTGTAAAATATTTTTGTTGTAAGAAAACTAAGTAAGTATAAATAGATTTTTTTATTTGCATGTGGATGTGAGGTTTAACAGTTTCTGTTACAGACTCAATAGGTACTATGTATTTATTCCCCTAGCCAATGGAGCTCAAGCTGGCACTCTCACGTACAGGCACAAAAATTCCGGTGCATTGCATAATTCCCGGAATCACACCCACCACCCACATACATAATGATCTGTCAGATGTCGCAGCGCAGCATCCGAGGGTGTCGGGGCGACTCAAAGTGAAGCCGCGGGCGAAAGTTACATCACGAGTAGCGGCACCGAGCTTTTATTGGTGAAAGACAGGACACATTTATTAAACGCTTTTATTTACTTTCACTTCGGAGCATCAAATCTTGTAACGTTAATTTGAATGACTTCCCTTTAATGAAAATTGATGAAATTTGGCAGACATGTGTATTTCCGATGACAATACACGAAAATCATATTTTAAACTAATTTTCATTGTTTATTTGTTGTTAAATTAAAAAAAACGATTTTCAGACTTTAGACGCATAATTCTCTATGTTCTATTTTACGTAGAGACTTGAAATTTTCACAACTTGTAGCTAATTTTATAAACTAAACATTATTGAAATAAAAGCGTTTAAAAAAAAAATTTTTTTTCATTTCACTTATTTTTTATATTGGTTTGGACACAATTTCAAACATTTTACGGACGATTTTAGGAGGGTGGCTGGCCTGACTGGTGAAACACCATACAGTATGATAATCATAATCCTCCATACAGGATAAAAGTAACGGATGTAAGCTATTCACGCTGAAGATTTAGCTTTTAAGATAAAAGATTTTATATTCTACCACTAAGGGCTCCCACACAAAACCGCGAATTCGCATCGCATCGCAAATATCTGCGAATTCGCACGAACGCACCGCAAGAATTTCCGATCTGTTTCGCATCGCACATTCCTGCGATATTACGTCATCCTTGGTGACGCCATTTTAGTCCGCTCTGAGACAGCTTTAGAGAAAGACGCGCGGCGCCTTTCAAAAGCTCTTCAAATGAAGATATGCTCATTCTAAAATAATCAAAAAATTAATCTTCTTCAGTTCTCAACGCATAGTACTTTTGAGTAAAATAGTTCGAATCAGAGTTCATAATCGTAATAAATGGATGAACCCAGAATCTTCTTTTTCTTTTATATCTATTTAACAATAACAGCAGTGCAATAATCTTTTTGCGATCCATCTTACGCTTCCTAAAAACACGTCCAGTACGGCTGACTACACTTGAAGGAATGGTCGCCCTACCAAACGGTTTGCCGCACTAAATCGTATCGCAGAAATTCGCATCGCAAGTTCCTGCGATGCGAATTCGCATCGCATCGCATCGCAGTTTTGTGTGGGAGCCCTAAGTGTTTAAAGTAAAGGAAACATTTGTAGGTACTCGTGTAGAAGTCACAGAATAACCGAGTTCAAAGTCGAATCTGGGCTACAAGCTCGTCTGGCGGACTGCCGCAATCCCGTAGTTTACAGTAACGTTTGGACACTGTAGTCGAGGTGTTTACAATATTTACGAATGCTCCGGCATCGACAGAAACAGCTCCGTTTATCGGTGTCAGTGTCTTGAATAATTTATAATGTACTTCATGATCGGCGAGCAAACTGAGTGAGTTCGTGAAATCGGCAATAAAATTGACGTTGTTTGGAAATTTTCTACAGACCTGTAGCGAGCGGAATATTTATGCCAGAATTAATCCATAAATCAGAACACTAAAAATGTTTGTCGTCGCCTGGCAGGAATAGAGATGAATCTGATATTACAATATAACAACGATATTTCAGTTGCATCAAAGTTTGTTACATTAAATCATTCTCGGTTAATTTTTGCGCTTTTTAACAAACATAGAAAAAGTGATATTTTCGGAAAAAATCATTTAGGTTCTGTAACGATCCCATAGCATAGCTTCAGGTATTTTTTAATATCTTCAATACACTTAGGTATACTGTATTTAGCTACAGTCGTTTATAACTTTAAGTAATTGTATCACATTATGATTTATCCCATCCATCCCATCCATCCATCAGCCTTTGGAGGTCCACTGCTGGACATAGGCCTCCCCTAACTTGCGCCACTCTGACCGGTCCTGAGCCCTCTGAATCCAGCGGATACCCGCTGTCTTCTTCAGGTCGTCAGTCCACCTGGTCGGGGGGCGTCCTATGCTCCTTTTTCCGAGACGTGGGCGCCATTCAAGGACCTTTCTTCCCCAACGGTTATCGGTCCTTCGCACTATGTGGCCAGCCCATTGCCACTTCAGCCGGCTAATTCTTTGAGCTATGTCGGTTACCCTTGTTCGTCTACGGATCTCCTCATTTCTGATTCGATCACGTAGAGAAATACCGAGCATAGCCCTCTCCATAGCCCGCTGCGCTACCCTGAGCTTGTGGATTAAGCCAATAGTAAAGCACCACGTCTCGGATCCGTATGTCATCACTGGCAACACACACTGCTCGAACACCTTCGACTTCAGGCACTGAGGTAGTGTTTTGGACGACAAGATATGACGCAGTTTCCCGAACGCAGCCCATCCGAGTTGGATTCTACGAGTGACTTCTTTCTCAAAGTTGGACTTACCCATCTGGATCACCTGTCCCAGGTAATTGTATTCGTCTACAACTTCGAGAGCAGCGCCGTCAACAACAACCGGTACGGGTGTGACATGGACATTCGACATGATTTTCGTCTTGTCCATGTTCATCTTAAGACCCACCCGTTGTGAGGCGCTGTTCAAGTCCCCCAGCATTGTACCAAGTTCTTCCAGGGAACTCGCCAGGATGACTATATCATCGGCATATCGCAGGTGTGTGATGTATTCGCCATTGATGTTAATGCCACGTCTTTTCCACTCCATCAGCTTGAACACGTCTTCCAACGCAGCGGTGAACAGTTTTGGGGATATAACATCCCCTTGTCTGACACCTCTCTGCAGTTGGATGGGGTTCGTTGCCGCGTCGTGTACTCTGACGGACATGGTGGCAGATGAGTACAAACATTTCAACACCTCGATATACCGGTAGTCGATCCGGCACCGCTGGAGAGAATTTAGTACCGCCCAGGTCTCAATAGAATCAAAGGCTTTCTCATAGTCCACATAGGCAACACACAACGGCAAATTATACTCCTCGGTCTTTTGTATAATCTGCCGCAGTATGTGTATATGGTCTATGGTGCTGTAGCCTTTTCGGAATCCTGCTTGTTCGGGAGGCTGGAAGTCGTCAAGCCTGCGTGCAATGCGATTTGTGAGGACCCTCGAAAACAGCTTATAAACGTGGCTCAGAAGTGCAATGGGCCTGTAGTTCTTCAGAAGGGTTTTATCGCCCTTCTTGAAGAACAGCGTCACCACACTTCTGCCCCACGCTTCCGGGGTAGTTCCAGTATTAATGACGGAATCGAACAGTTTTTGGAGCGCCACTAGAAGGGGTTTCCCTCCAGCTCTTAGAAGCTCGGTTGTGATTCCGTCATCTCCCGGTGCCTTGTTGTTTTTAAGCTGTTTGAGAGCCTCTCTAATCTCATACAGGCTGACGTCCGGGATATCCTCTGTGTAGTGTCGGGTCAGTTTAGCTCGCTTGTCACTCTCGTCGCGAGGAGGTGGAGCTTGAGAGGAGGTATACAACCGTCCGTAGTATCTCTCAGTTTCTCTCAGAACTTCGGGTTTCGACGAAACCATGGTGCCGGACTCGGTCTTCAACCTCGTAAGCTGACTTTGCCCAATGGACAGATCCCTGGCGAACACTTTTGAGCCCCGGTTTTGCTCAATAGTGTTTTTTACACGATTTGCGTTGTGTTTACGCAAATCGCGTCGCCTGCACTTGGAGATCTGTTCATTGAGCCGTCGGTATGATGTTATGATTTATAGTTGAGTATAAATGTAGGTTCACACTTCAGACACTATAACCAGCGTGAGCTAAGTTGAGTGGACACATCACTGATCTTGAGACTCCCTCCAGGCTGCTTTGTTATCAGACATTGATCTCCCGAAACCCTTCCGACGGAGGGTAGTGAGTTCTAAAGCAAATAACTGCACTTATGCAGTATTTCGCCGAAGCTCGAAGTACCAGTTCAGGGAAAGTCCTACACCCACTACTTATACAAACATGCATGTCTCCCGAAGTATTTTTATATGTACCTATGTATAAGATATTTCTTGACTACAATACATTATACAATCCCACCTGACATTATGTGACGATGCAGGTATGTTTAGTCCAAACGCACAAACTTATAAAGAGCCAATTCAGTCTTGAATTGCAGACATCTGCATTATATTTAAACGGGAACACCGATGCAGCCAATTTATTCCAATCCTTAGTGCTACTTAGTTATGATAATTTATCTAGACATTAAAAAGTAAATGCTAAATTGAAAAGTCAAAAGAAATTGAAAGAGTAAAGTGCAGTAGTAGATGTAGGTAGGTACTTAGTTACTTTGTTGAAGTTGTAGTTATGCCGTAGGAAGAGGGTCTTTTTGTCGACCGCGTGAAGTACTGAGGAGTCGTGTGCTGGCGCCGCGCCGCGCGCCGGGAGACGACGCGCCGTCGCGGCGCCTTGCCCCGTGTCGCCCCGTGTCGACACCCTACCACAGGAACTCGACTGTATAGTAAATACAATGATATTATATACAAGATATGCCAAGATGGCGCTGAAATTATGTCAGTCGAATTTAGACAAGTGTAGCGATTTCAATTCAGACAGTTGATAGCTGCCTCTGAGTGAGGCCGTCTAGCTGTCTTTTTCACTATTATGGTTTTAGTAGTGCCATCCCTTTTACATAATTTACCAATGTAATAGTGACTGATGTAGTGAAACAAAAGATAAACGTGTGTGTGTTGTTGTAGCTCGGTCGGAACAGATTTTTTGGTTGATTTGTAAGGGTATAACGTATCTATGGTTTAATATCATTGAGTTAATATAATCCTTTTTATGAGACGAGTTAGATTTTTATTAAAATATTAATTAAAATTTAGATAAAAAAAATAGTATAAACGGAAATTAGTTTTACGCACCTAGGGGAAAGTCTACTATTGTTGACACTTCCCACACGATTGACACCTTTTTCGTATTACGGCCTTAACTAAGCATTAATATTTTTTTTAGGTTTGGTAATTTTACTTTTAGTTACTATAATTGTCATTTGATAAATTGGCAACGTTTACCAAATTGCTGCTCCTGCCATTTTATACCAGCTGCTGTTTTAAAACTATCAGTTTCAATTAAATTAATAAAATTAAGAAAAACTCAAAGCGACTCTCATTCCATCTGATGTTTTTGACATAAACTGAGATTTTTTACGATTTTACAAATTTTACTTAGGTGGTCGTGGTAGTGGGTCGCTTAGGGTGACAATCTTTGGGTACTTTACCCTAATTGTGTTTTTTTTATGTGAATAGCCAATAATCGTCGCTTATGGACATCAGTATCACAAAAGGCATATTAAGCGATGTGTGGTGCAGTTGACAAAGAAAGAAAACATTGGTTTTCAAGCCAGCCAGCTGGGACATGACGAATCATTTGGCTTAAGGTCGACGCAAGGCAGTAATTTCTTTAGGTACTGACTTGATAATATTATGTTGGTAATAATTCCTCACGGGAAGCTTTACCTAAGCTGGGGCCGGGCCGGCATATGCAGTAGTCCAGTCCAGCGATCACGAGACCAAGGCCCAAATTATTATAATAAACCGATCTCTGCTCAAGAGCACGATTTCAGACCTTACAAATGTAACTTTGTTGTACAATACATATTTCAGCATCTTATATCGAATCTTGAGGTCATTAATGTATACCAGGAAAAGAAAAGGACCCAAGATCAGGCCCTGTGGTACACCCATCACCGCCGGTGACCCCGATGGCTTGACACTCAATGACACTCAAATAAGACGCGATCAAGCTAAGAGCCTTATTTTTTATGCCATAGTGACCAAGTTTTAACAGCAAAGTTTCGTGCTCAACACAAATGCTTTAGATAAGTCACAAAATACGCAGAGAGCTTAAGATCAGTTTTTATAATACGGGCCCTAGTTCCTTATGAATAGAGAGTTTATTTTTTCCACTACCAATCAGTGCTCCAATATAAAATATTATGTTAGAAAAAAATAAACAATCGAAAACCAGTGGTAGCAGAAAGTACCCCTACACTACACAGGCGTCACATTTAATTTGGTCGGTCGGGGACGGCCGCGCGGCCATCGCGATGATTTACACCTACTTAGGTACCTCTTATTTATACATATTAAGTGTTTAATGTTATACTTATAAATTAATAATACTCGAAATTAAATAGTTTTAACAGCAACATTCATGGAACAAGGTAATCAACTATAAAATATTATTTTATAATGGTGAACGCATATTATTATAATCCGACGCGGATGACATGTGCCCTGTTGACACGTATTAAGTAGTTAAGTAGATAACTAAATTTTAAGTAAATTAATACGTCGATGCCCCTAGGCATTAAAAAGTAATAGAGAAAAGTAAATTTTACAGGAGAAGCAAAAAACCAGTTTTGCTTTATCCTAGGCAGAATAATGATTGGATATCTTTGAATTATACATCAAAACGTGCGTTATTTTTTCCGGAATTACATTCCATAAAAATACTAAAATAATATATAGGTATCTTTTTAATTATCACCAAAAAACAATATTATAATTACAATAACAATTTTATTCCCGTAAAACTCTATCATGCTATCGACAGTTTTCATCACTTACGAATTACGATACACTTTTATTGTACTTTTATGAATTAATTGTAGATGTATTAAACTATTAAAATTTTGTTCCGGTCAAAATTAATACTCGTCTTTGAAGTATTGAAATGTAACGATTTTATTTAGGGAAGAATAAAATGGCATAAACGTCTTACTAATCTAAAAAGACTAGTAGTTGTTCAGTAATATATTATTATGATTACGACTTTATTATGAACTATTATTTGTACATGACTTCCGAGGAATAAAAATAAAATGGCTCTAATTTTATGAAATTTAAAGATAAAAATCTAAATAATGTTTAGCAGGTGTACCCGTAGAGTAGAATGAAAAAAAAAATTCGTTAACCGTCGATTACGAATTTATTCCTATTGGGCGTCGACGTGTAAACGGACCATTTAGTAACTTTTTAGTTAAAATTTAGTTATCTATTTAGGTAACTACTTAATACGTGTAAGCCGAACATAAGCGCTCCGAACTCATAAGTTTAAATTCTTAGATAAATCGATATTTAAAAATAAAAGATAATATTGTTTACAAAACATATTAATATTTTGTCGTGTGATCTATTAATTTACTTGTCTGCCAACCAAGGATGTTAGTTAAAACCACGGAATAGATAAATAAATATTATGGCGTCTTAGTATTCCGTGCATATTCATTTTATGGTAAAAACATTGAAGTACCTTCAATAATATTTAAAAACTTTTTTACATTCTAATATCCTTGAGTACCCATAGTAGGTAGGTATTTCCTATTACCTACTGCTGAAGTTAATTTATCTACATAATTTCAGAAAGAGTATACCTAATTTGTTTGATTCTTGTTAGGATTATCCCTCACATACACATACATACAGTAATAGTTAGTCACCAACCAAAGGATTACCCCTAAGGCGGTGCCCGCTAAAAATGACATCTATGGTATACCTACTATACCGTAGGTACTTAGGCTTTGCAGTTTGTTTAGACTTAAAATTATTCGAATAAAATATTGGACCTAATCCTAAATCAACCTATCAGCCGTTCTTTAAGACTAAAATTTTTCTTAGAAGCGCTCATAGTCCGGCGCGGCGGCTTGTGTCGATCCTAATCCTAATCCGCTAGTGGTAAAAATTTCTTGGGCACTTCCGTGCTTCGGGAGGGCACGTAAAGCCCCGACGGCTTTGTCCCGGTTGTCATCGTAAGATAATAGTCGATAAGCCATGTCGGAGGCCCTCGGGCGGTTTGAAAACTTGCGTCACTCGGGTTGGCCACTAACCCCTCCACCAATCCGCACTGGAGTAGCGTGGTGAAATATGCTCTAGGCCTCCTCAAGAAGAGAGACCCGAGCTCAGTAGTGGGCCACTAATTGGTTGAAGCCAACAAATAGTTAACCGATTAAAAATAATGGTCTAAAATGAAGCTTAAAGTTAGGCGTTTTATGTGTTTTTTAAATTTTTCCGAATAAACACAGTTACAGTCACCTAGTTTGCCTGAGCCTGAATTGCCTGAGCAAATTCCTAGTCTAAGTGCGCTTTATAGATCTCGCCATTAGTCCTTAAAGAGTGATCTTTAGGGAGGTACCTCCTTAGAATACTAGATATACGACAACATCCGGCTACAATCTCAAGTTGTAACGAACTGCCGAACCACATTATCGTTCTGAAAATCAAAATTAACTGAAAAATCGTCGCTACGCCCGCTGCGCCCGCGCCGGCGTCGATCGCTGAGTCATGCGACGGTGGCGCCGCCATGTGATTTATAATGGACATCGGATCTGACCGCATTTGGAAGAGACTAGAAATTACTTAATGAGCTCCTCCAATTAATTCGGTATGTCGCAATAAGCTTCCCACGCGAACAATTACTGAAAACTGGGTTGTTAAGTACTTTATAAATTAATGTAAGAAATTAATAATAGTGGTTATTTATTAATTTATTAATCGTATTTCGTATTAAATTTATTTGTAAATTAGTAGGTAGGTACTTGTACATTTCATCATCCTTTGTTTTAATCTGGGTCCTCTGACCCAAGCTGGGTAAAAGAGATGGATTTGTATTCTAATGATAACACCGCTTTTTTCATGATAGTCGACAAAAGAACTGAAGATTTATCTGATTATAAGTGGCTACCATCGCTCACGGACATTAGCAACAACAAAGACATCACCGATGCGTTGCCAACCAAGAAATAAAGAAAGAACTGACCAAGCCCGAGCACACCAAAAAATCAAATAAACTTCCAAATTGGTGTCAAGACTTTTTTTCTTTCAATGTGAGGCGACTTTTTCATTTTATTAATTCTTATCATATCCAATTCTAGTATTACTTAGGTCTGCACTCCTACAAACGGTCGTGCGTACTCTTGATATAAATAGGTGGCAAAAAGACAAGACGAGCCCGCTATATTAGCGCCATATGTGGCACAGAGTAGTGAGTGTTGCGTAGGCTCCAGCCAGCCACTCATGTACAGAGTAATGGTTATTGTTATATCCGATACAACAATTTGAGAATCTTCGAAGAGTTACTGACCAGATCTAATAACCCAGAATAACTGTCCTTTATTAAAGTCTACTCATTGAATAAAATTTTGTTTTTAATAAAAGCAAAGCAAGGCAAAGCAACAAGTGCAACAACCCATAATTGTCCCACTGCTGGGCTCGGGGTCTCCTCTCACATTGTGAGGGGTACAGGCCATAGTTTACCACGCTGGCCAAGTGCGGATTGGTAGACTTCACACACCTTTGAGAACATTATGGAGAACTCTCCGGTGTGCAGGTTTCCTCACGATGTTTTCCTTCACCGAAGCAAGTGATAATTAACTTGTAATACGCACATAATATTTGAAAATTAGAGGTGCGTGCCAGGATTTGAACCCGGGCCCCCGCGTTCGGGAGACCAACGTTCTAACCACTAGGCTATCACTGCTATGTGTTGTTTTTAATAATAACTCATAATTGGGTAGGATGAAATATTAATCACCATAGTAAAATTATACCTCATGTGTACCTAATATAATAATCGCTCGCAAATAAGGTTAATAATGAATGAATGCATTGAAGTATATTGTCATAGAACAGACATCTCGAACAAAATGTGTCCCGCCCGGGAGGTTCGATTTTCAAAATTGAGCCCCGGTTCTATACGCCAGTAATAATACTTCAATGATGCTTAGGTTAGGTGTTTAATAATTAACATTAAATACTGTACTGATTTTATATAATATGATATGTTGTGTGTTCTATGATAGGATATGTTGTGTACTGATTTTATTGTATGGTTATGACGTGTCAAAAGTGCCATTAAGTAGCCTATTTGAAATAAATTATTTTTGAATTGAATTGAATTTAATTAAATAGTACATTTTCGGTCTGTACCCTGTAGGTACCCTATAGGCACAATAAATAAGCTAGTCGTCATCACACGTGGTCATGCACGTGTATGCATGCATCATTTTATAGTGATGCAATTTAGCTTGCAACGGTGCCGCGGTGTTATAAATAACTCATTTATCTATGCATTATAATGAAGCCATTTGAATAATGATGTCCTTTTGCAATAGTTTCAAAGTACCGGCTCTTAGCATTGAAAGTATGAAAGTTACTGGGAAATTTAACCACAGCCCTTTGTGTGAGACTGTTCTATTTAATTTAAACCTTTTGACGCGAGTAAAGTTGAATTTCCTGAAAAGCTTTTTATTACGCTGTGCCTAACATTAGTCTTCATAACGACCTTTATTAAGCAGATAATTCATGTTTTCTTAGGTACTTAGTATAATTCAGTTTTAATCAAATGAATTGCCTACAAACTACAAATATCAATTTAAATTTACGATGGTTTATGAATCATGAACCTATACAGCTGTGCCTATCATATCAGCAAATGCCAGGGTTGCCAAGTACACAGTTTGTAACCCAAGCATTCGGTATTTCAGCCGTACTTTTACTCGTAACTTGAAGACACCCTTACTATATTTATTTAATCTTTGTTAATTTTAATACAATAATGTGTTTTGCTAATCATTAATTTATTTTACTTACCTCGATTTTCCCATGC
This sequence comes from Thymelicus lineola, assembly GCA_963932265.1. Lineage (NCBI taxonomy): Eukaryota > Metazoa > Arthropoda > Insecta > Lepidoptera > Hesperiidae > Thymelicus > Thymelicus lineola. The sequence continues at coordinate 13,203,107 of OZ010700.1, read as the reverse complement.
TTGTTAATCTTACTAAGCTGGCAACCCTATTGATAACCTTGAAATGGAATCAAACTGAAAATAAAAGTTCACTGTATATTTTCCCCGTAGCAACTACGTCAGCCGGAGATCCCATCACGACCGTTACAGTCAATTGGCCGCGAGAGTTGAATGGCTGCCAGGACTGCAGGATGACACAGAGGACGGAGAGGAACTAAACGCGATACTTCCGTACTGGCAATGATATAGTTATGTGAGTGTAGGTGTATAATTATACATGAGACCGTATGCATAAATATATTATATATTATACTAGCTGTGCCTCGCGGTTTCACCCGCGTTAATTTGTGGAAAAAACTAACTACTAAAATAATATCACACCTTCGGTGCAACAAAGTCACAAATAGCTAAAACTGTAAAATTGAGTTAGTATGCCAAATTGTCTATAAAACAAGCATTTTACGTGAAACTGTAGCAAAAACTATAAACAATTAATAGTACATATATTTTTAACATATTACAGATAGTAATCCAGTAATATGGAAATAGGTAAATGCGAATGTGAAAAAATCTTAAGTCCTCTCCTGTAAAATTACAAAAAAAGCTGTTGTGCCTTTGTTGCACCGAAGATGCGATATATAATGTTATATAGCCTATAGCTTTCCTCGATAAACGGACTATCTATCAAACACAAAAATAATTTTTGAATTCGAAGCAGTAGTTCCTGAGATTAGCGCGTTCAACCAAACAAACTTCAGCTTTATAATAGGTATTAGTTCCAAGGGCCGATACTTACCGACCCTTGGGGAAGAAAGGTTCTCGAATGGCGCCCACCTTTCAGAATAAAACTTAAATTAATTAAAAACCCCCCACTCAAAAAAAGTAAAAAATTAAACTCTTTCAACATAGTCTAGCATAGTCTTTCAACATTTCTTCAAACATAGCCTAAAACATTTTCGACTAAGACATCTTTCAACAAAAGCAACTGAATCAAAATCAGTTCATCCATTCGAGAGCTACGATGACATGTAGACAGAGTTACAGACAGAGTTACAGACACACACATCAAACTTATAACACCTTTCGTTTTTGCGTCGGGGGTGTGTAAGAAGCAATGTAAGAAGTGTAGTAGGCTCCCCGATCAGCTGAAGTGACGATCGAAAGAAGACAGCAGGCATCCACTAGATTTAGAAGGCTCAGCGAACCAGTTCAAAGTGGCGCAAAACCCTCTTCTGTCAACGGGGCTTGTGCATACTACACTCGTTCTAGTATAATTATATAAATCATGGTAAAATCATTATTAATGTTATCGCTTCGTTAGCTGTGTCAGTTAGTCATAAAAGCAACTCTACTTTTGTTCTTGTTTTGCCACGTCATATTGATTTAGCTTTGGTGTCTGACTAAAATTCTTAAATAAAAATCACACATGGCGCCTTCAATAGGTATCTAAATCTATTCTAGTTATGATTACTAATCAACTCGAATGAAGCACTGAAGCAGCATGGTGGATTATACTTCAGGCTTCATAAATTACGAAGAGATTCGTGCGTTACAGTACACTAATAGCTTCAGACCATTTAGTAAGTTACCTTTTAAAATCACCCTACAATCAATTTTATATTTTCCACGTAACAAGAAATTTACTTTGGTATTGGTATACCTACTGAATACTGATAATATGACTTCTGAAGATCCTTGGCACGCTGTCAAATTAGTGGAAACGATAAAAAATTTAAAAGCTTACAGTCGCCATTTTTACGACCTATTAATGAAAAAATACGGTTTTTTTACTAATATACTGAGTTATTTAATAGTATAATTATATGAGAAAGTAAGTTAGGGAACATACCAAAACCACGTAACCCATTTTTCCCAACTTTTTACCCCCCTCCCCCCCCCTTCGTGACCATCCGTAGTATATGAGAAGACCCCCCCCCCCTCCCCCCTAGTTTTCACGTGGTAATTGATAAATACGATTTTCAATACTTTTTTGCAAAAACAGAGTTAAAAAATAATAATTTTGCTTATATTTGACGACTTGTGGCGCAATGGTCGCTAAAATATTGACTACGTGACAAAAACCTAAACCCCCCCCTCCCCGCTGTGACCAATCGTGGTGTTTTAAAGACCCCCCTCCCCCCTAAATAAGGCACGTGGTTTTGGTATGTTCCCTTATTAGCGAATTCGCTTTCACTTCAGTGTACGAGGGACGTCAAGGGGCGTCAGTGCATCACCAACGCATTTTCAGCTATGTATTATTAATGAAGCGAAGAACAAAATCAAAACAGGTCCCCATATTTTAGTTTCCTAATGTGCTTTTTTATAACGCTTCACACTCATAGCCCCACACTAGGACTCCCTGTGTCGTGGGTGCCATGGACAACACACAAGACACTCACACCCACACCGAGAACAGAAATTCAAACTCATCATTCAAATTTCCGCCTCGCTGGGAGTCGAACCCAGGACCCTTGGCGCGGCGATCCGGCATGGTAACCATTGCGCCACACGGGTTGTCATTGACACTGTATTTCATAATTTCGATCACAGTATAAACTTTAGGATGACATTCACGTTAAGTACGTTCCCATTTTCCCAGTGTAGGTAAATACGTTTCTTGTCACAACGTTTTCCACTTGGCAATCCTTATCATTATGGATTCTGAATTTATTCCATATCCTTGTAAGGGTACATACCTTAGTAAAAGGGTCAGTATAAGATTCGAGTTATACTCGATAATACGAGTCGTATTATAATAGCCATCGTGCTTGCGTCGTGGCTTTTCGAGTATTTTATAAATGAGGAATTATTTTCGTTGCGAGACGAAAGGAAGTTTTTATTTTTATTATTGAAAACATTTTTACTACCGATATGATTCAAAATTGCTTTGATTATATTTATTAGATATGTATTATTCGTATTCTAGAATATCATTACCTGCTGGCTGCTGACATATTGCATAATGCACACCTGGTGCCATGTTTGTTGCAAGTTTTTAATAAGTATCTAGTTAGTAAATACTTTGTATTATGTGTATAGGTAGGTCTACACTCTACATTGCCATTACTATGACATGAATATAATTACGATAATATCAGTTATTTATTACCTATAGTATTTCCACTCTTACATTGAACATTATTAGAAACCCAAAAACAAATCCTATCTTTGGATTTTATTTTAATCTCTCAGATTATCTTTAATCTGAGTTTAATCTGTTCTAGGTACTGGTATTCTTGTTTATTTCATCAAAAGGACAGAACATGACTGGGTATTCATTCATTATGACACTATACTACACAATATAGCATATATTTGAAGCATGGGAGGCGTCACATAATGCCATAGGAGTATTTTGTGACTTATCTAAGGCATTTGATTGTGTTGAGCACGAAACATTGCTGTTTAAACTTGGCCACTATGGTATAAAAAACAAGGCCCTTAGCTTGATCGCGTCTTATTTGAGTAATAGAATACAAAGAGTTAGCATAAACGATATTAAGTCATCGGGGTCACCGGCTGTGATTGGTGTACCGCAGGGCTCGATCTTGGGTCCGTTTCTTTTTCTGGTATACATTAACGATTTACCACATTATGTAAAGAACCAAGCGGATATTGTACTATTTGCTGATGATACATCACTAATATTTAGGTGTGAAAGGAATAAAGTAAATTTCGACGACGTAAATAGTGCTCTTTCGCATGTGTCGCGTTGGTTCACTATCAATAATTTACTATTAAATGCAAAAAAAAACGAAATGTATAGAGTTTGTGCTACCTAATGTTAAAAAAGTCAGCAAATCTCTTAAACTAAATAACGAAACATTGCATATGGAGGAATCGACGGTCTTTTTAGGGGTGACATTAGATAGTAAACTTCAATGGGGCCCACATATAACAAATCTCGCGACAAAACTCGGTAGGGCTGCTTTTGCTGTTAGGAAAATAAGGCAGTATACAGACGTCGAAACTGCTAGGATAGTCTATTTTGCTTATTTCCACAGTGTTATGTCTTATGCCATCTTGCTGTGGGGCAAAGCAGCCAATATAAAACAAATTTTCATACTCCAGAAACGGGCTGTTAGGGCTATTTATAAACTTAGGTCTCGGGAATCTTTGCGTGAAAAGTTCAAGGAAATAGGTATACTTACAGTAGCTTCCCAGTATATCTTCAACAATGTAGTTTTTATACGGAAGAATATAAACGCGTATAAACAAAATTTTGATATTAATAATCGCCATACGAAAAGAATGCATCAATTAGTTACGCCTTCGTTCCGCCTAAGTAAAGTGCAGCGATCTTTCATAGGGCTTGGTATACATTTCTATAATAAAATCCCAAAATTAATACGTGACTTGCCAATAGAAACTTTCAAAAAACGCGTAAAGACACAATTGTTAGGCAAGGGATATTATAGTGTAGACGAGTATTTAAATGACAAAGACGCATGGAAATGACCAGCTCTGCAACCAGTTCCGCTCAGAATAGTAAATACTTTTGTATTATTATCTTTTTTTTTGTAATATTTTTTTAAAAGATGTGCTGAGGAGTTTCTTTAGGCTTTTCTTCTCCTCCACGACAAAGCACCTTCCGAAAAGCCAAAAAATGACGTGCATAAGTGTATCAGTGATACCTATATGAATAAAATATTTTGACTTTGACTTTGAAACAATAGGGAGATTGTGCATTTACTCCACCAATTGTGCATAACTCAATCCCAATTAGGATTTCTACTTAAAAATAAGTACCTAAGGTTAAAAAATATTTTTAAAATTAAAGTGACACTTAAGCAATATTTGAAATTATGATGTAATTCAGAATTAGTCACTTTGGCGCTACATCTTGACATCTTGGTATTAGGCCAACCAAGAAGCATGGTTTGAAATAGAGGTGATCCTAATATTGAGGAGCATTAGGAACTATTAATTATATGTAATTATAGTACGAATTCTATGAGTAAGTAGGTACAAGCAAAAAAATATTGTATTCGAGTCGATCGAATTTGGCTTTTTACATAATAAAATATTATTACCTACTATAAAAGCTTACAATAAACTATACGATTATTATCAAGAAAAACTTCCTTTGATATAAATGTGAAATACATTGTAGGTGAAGATAAATACTGTAATTATAAACAGGAAATTATACTTGGTAGGTAATATTGTTGCAGAAGTTACGTAATTACATAAATCAAAGATACAATCATAATAACCCTATATTATTATGGCATGTCATGGTTACAGGTCGGATGGGGGCGGGTTGTCCCCTGTGTCCCCTGGTGTGCCCCGTGTTGTCCCTGTTGTCCCCTGTCCACGAAACGACATGAAATTCGCCTATATTCACGTAATCGGTAGACGACCTTCGGAGCTCCCCTATTAGAAAGTAGGGCTGTCACCTGTGAGAGTATTACACAATTAAAATAATAATATTATGTTTCCTGTACAAAGATATTACAATAAAAGAGGATCATTGTTCCTGTAAATGAAATTATGTATATTTTTTCGTGTATAAAATTAATGCTGGAAAACCAAATCCTGAAAATATTATGTCTTATGCACGGTGTGTTACATGTTTACTAATGAAAATTAATCAAGGTGCATTTTAGAAATCATCCCCTAACGGGGTTAGATAGGGGTTGGAACTGAAAGTTTGAGTAAGCACTACGAAAACTAGTATTGAAACTTTTTTCTTTTTGTGATTTTAAATTTCATGAGTGAATTTTTTTTCTGTAATACTTATATGGAATGCACCTACACTAAATTATTTTATTATTTTATTTTTATCTACATATCCTGAGAAGCTGTTTAGGAGCTCTATCTTAAACAATTAAATGACTATCTACTTCCGCAGTGCGTCATTCCCATTTCCCACCACTGGTGGCAAATGGGAATGACCCCTTGGTTAATTTCAATGGTACCCGTGCTTGGTGATACAATTTTTCACCTGGCTGCCAATCACCCTTCTATAAATTGTAGAATAATCAACCCAATGTTTTAAACCCAATGTATTGTTTGTGGTTTTTACGGATATTTTCTAACAATGTTCTGTAATATTACTTACTTTTGTTTTTGATAATAAATAAAAAAATAAAAGCATTAAATTATATTGTGATCAAGGGCTAGTAAATAGTAATCTTCCATGATTGTTTGGCTGTGACCACTTCTCAGAATCCTTCCTCATTGGACTTATTACGAACATTACCTTTGCTGAATTGTCTATCCACCCATAATATATAAAAACTCCACTACAAAATAATATAGCGGTAAAGTTGCGCGCCCTGCGGCTACCCTCACGATACGCAATCAACCCCCACGCATGCCATTGGCACCCTTCAATGCATTTATGTGCCAAATTATGTGATCGATACTGGCACAGCACGCAACAGCTTCGAACTACCGACAATATGTTTCTTTAGTCATTTTTATCGGACCTTTGAATAATTCTTGACAAAAAATAACAAACTTTAAAATTAGGGTTAACTGAAAAACTACTCATCAAATCTCGCTCTCTAAGTGACACACCACATGACAATCACCAAATTCACCAGCTTTCGGTTGCAAAAAGAACCATCAAAATCGGTTCACCCAGTCGAAAGTTCTGAGGTGACAAACATAAAAAAATACAGTCGAATACCTCTTACTTTTTTGAAGTCAGTTAAAAAAGAAAACCCCGCAAAAATTACGTGAGTAGGGCTAAGTGTACCATCATCTAGGTCTGGAATATAAGATATAGGGTAAGTACTCACTGTCCAGGCATCAAATAAAAACCCTTGAACGGATTTCGATGAAAATTGGTAAAGTTGTTACTGATACCCTGGGTCATATTTTACACAAATTTTCATCCAGGAAAATTAAAACATAATTTAATTTTCGTATGCAAAGCTGCGGGCAACAGTTAGTAAATGAATAAAATACACAAGAAATATTCATTACGATTCTTTATGTTATCCAAGTACCCACATATTCCATAAAAAAATTATCTGTGACATTAAAACCTACACGGGAATAAAACCTGGACCTTTCGCTCGACTGACACTCTTTCTAATAACTGGGCTACAAGCTCCTCAGTGAGACATTAATTTGTAGACCATTGTAGACATTATCATAGTACATAAATATGTAATCAACACGATTACGTTCTAGCGTTGTCATGTTCTGAATTCGATTACAAATCACTTTTACGTCATCCCCATTCTGGTACTGACCCAAGACAATAAGTTGTGCACACAACATAAATGTCAATTACAAATATTCAATGACAAAATAAAAAAGAGAGGACAGGCCATAAGGTCACGTGATCTGAAGCCAAATAGTTCTCTAAAATGGCGTCGACTCCGCCCATGCTCCACCCATAAAAATAGTGTTGTATTTTTTATATCGATATAATATTTTAAGACGAAAAATACCTATAATTCATTATAATTTATTTTCAGTGGTATTCCGAAATAGAAGTTTTTTAATTCTTATATGTTTCACACTTACTTCTGGCTAAATCTCGCAAAGAATTTTGTTTTGTTATGTATTCAAAATAGCAAGATCCAACCTAATACTCCAACAGTGTTTCAGCATTCAACAATTCAGGAGGGAAAAGGTGATTGTCAAACGCAAATATAAGTCTCCTAGGATCCTGGGTACACTTCAAGGTTCTTGCGAAATATAATATATATGATATATGTAAACGCATGAGAGAAAGAAGGTTAAACTTCACAATATTTATTGCAAACAATTACCATATTACAAAGATACAGCTTATAGTAATTGGTCTAGAATGCTATTAAGTCTGATGGGGATACGCGTGAAAGTAAGGTAAGGAGAGAAGAGTCCCTGGTTGGCAGGCGTTCACAGGCGCGGGCAAAGGGCTGGAGCCCCCGCCTCACCTCCTTCGTCCCGAGTGATGTTGGTAGCAAGCGCGAACAATATAATTTAATTTATGAAGATAAACCTAAGGTATTTCTCGTAGTCACTTTGGACCCTTTTCTTCAGAGGCTTGAACTGCGAAAGACGGTGGCCGGTGCCGTCATTTGCTGTTCATCTAAAAAAAATTAAAACTATCGTAGAACAAAAGATAATAAAGAAGTCATAATTACTGATTTAATTAAAAGTAATTCATACGAACTCTCATGTTTGCTGTTGACGCTATTGAAAATGTTACCATTAGGTACATATAATACCTATCGGGTTCATTTTTATAAATTAAATTTTGTTTCCCCAACTCGTCAATTTTGATTTGATATGTCGATACTTTCTGCTTCAGCATCTTTATTTTCTTACGCTGTTTTTGTACTTGTCTGCCTAATTTTTTAAGTTTATCTTCAGATTTAGCTGCTAAAACCTGGAAAGTAATTTACAATATATTAAGTATTAACTAGGATATCCCTATACAATTATATATAGAGTATAATAATTAAGTGTGGCCAGGCGATTATTCCATATACATACAAGATATAAAAATGCTTTAAACTGATAAAGATTTTTTTATAAATAATTGTTGTAACAGCATTTTTAATTTGAAATAATATTTTTGTACATTGATATATCCGAGAGTTGATTTATTTTTATATGATATGATGAAAATACTCACCATGGTACTACATCCATATTTGTTGGTGTCGTTGGCAGTTGATCCATGTAAATCAGATTAAGTTTGTCGATGTCAATGGGCATATACGCTGCAAGAAAACATATATTATTACTGTGCTAGAGTATCACTGAATATGCAATGTATAGTTATCACATTATAACATGGAAATCAAAAATTTATATAACAACAATTTAGTATAATTATGTGTAAAATAAACTAAAAGAAAAATAACCTACATTAACATTTAAAAGTCTAGACAACAAAGAGCCTAGACAAGCATTCATTTTACTACATTATAAAAAATGTAGGTATACTTACTGGAAAAAGAGTGGGAACCACATCATCCTTTAGCCAACATCCAACGTCCTATTGATTATATATATTTTTTTAATCCTTGGAGCATATTCTTATTACTCCTGCAGGTCCTCCTTTATCATCAGTCCATAATTTTTTAAGTCCTTCATTCTTCGGAAATCTAAAAAAAATACATGCACCGATAAAATAATATTATAAATCCATGATAAAATAAGTTCACATGTATTTTAGATCACTACTTAAAAATATAAAATTATATCCTTATCAGCTGTCTGGTGACAGCAGAACAAAATACAATTGTCACCACACCATCCCTCTTTTTGCCCCAGGTGTCATAAGAGGCAAATAAGGGAATATAATGGAGAACAGGCAGAAGCGTCCTCTGTGTAACAACTACCATTTACTACAATCCTGCCTGCCCAGCTTGGTGATTATGGGCAAACACTTCCATTTTTGGGAGAGGCTTCAGTTCAGTAGTAGCAGTATTAATAATCTTTTAATAGTTTGTGCTATTATCTACTCGTAATAATAATGTGCAATATTATGTTTAAATATTATTTCCAGAAACATATGACAATGGCTCTGAATTTTGATACATTGGCAAAGTGACATTTTGGTGAAAACAGTATTTAATCACTAATGTAAATAAATGTTGCATAAAATATCGATAACTCGAAAAGTACGGTACAACGCTAGGTGTGTTTGTAACCATTTCAAATATTTACTTGAGCTATTTATGTTGAAACTAGTTATCAGAAATTATAGATAATAGCGAAAAACGCAGTCCAGAATTCCTAATATAGACACATATTCATAATAAACCCAAAATACACATGAAAATTACAACTAACCTGAAGAATGATAATCCTTCGTAATTTTTTCGAAAGTTTGAATTGCACCCTCTGATGCAACACTTTGCCATGTTAGGTTTTACTTAGTTCACTTTAGATACACAATAAAAAGTAGCAAAATACACAAATTCACTATTAAAATCAAAAATAAACTTCGAACAACGCATTAGATGACAGCCGAACTACTTAGGATGTTCGTTTCAATAAATGGCGTCCGAACCGAAAAGCGCTTCAAGGCGGGGCTTGCATAGACTTTATTAAAATGTTACTAGAAAATTGAAATATGCTATATGTATTGTACTTTCTCTACAAGTCCATATTGTAACGTGTAAGAAGAAGACAGATATATTTTTGGTATTTCGGGTCATATTTGCACAATAAATGTATAATGAAAAAATATATACGCAAATTAGGGCCTGTCCTCTCTTTTTTATTTTGTCATTGCAAATATTACGATAGACATCGCGCGAAGTGAAGATGCTAAAGAGACTGAGACACTTGTCGCGGTCTCCTGTCTCGGTCTCTTGTCTCGGTCGCTTGTCTCTGTCGCGGCGCGAACCGCCACCTTTATAGTAAATATCAAATCAGTGCGTCAACTGCAGCTAACTATTAATTTCACTATACATTTTTTACGACGTGTTAATTGTGTTTTGTTTTGAAGCAAATTGGTCATCACTGGTCATCAGTGGTCGAGATCGAAAGAAGTGGCTATCATAATAAGAGTTAGAGGTTCACATAAGGGTTGCTACGACTTGGTAAAAAAGTTCGCAATCGAAAAAAGACATCAGACATGGAATAACTTGAAAAGGAGTCTGGTCTGGATGTCAAGTTTTATTGATAAAACAAAGGTAAACACGTAAAGACGACCTACTGGTGACATTTAGCTGTTGTGGATCGTACCAACATCGATTTTGCGGATCTAAATGTATGATCATTTCTTCCTAATTTTTCTCAAAATATGTCCCTAATATCTGTTCATTTTGAAAACCATCGGAAATTAACGGAAAATTATCGTCATACAAAACAAAAATTCCAAATCAGACTTTAATTTAATAATTTGTCATGTCATGTCACATGAATTGTCCGGTCTGCACTCGGTCGGTCTGCCCCCATCAGACATCAAACACAGGACCCTTCGCTCGATAAATAGATTCACTACTAATTAAGTAGGTCTAACTGACCTCTAGGGTTGTGAAATTTATTAGTACACCAACGTTTACAAATCTTCTTTTTTAAACGTGACGTGAAGCTGAGTACTGAACTGAATATTTTTTCCCTTAGATAAGGTCCCGTCTATGCTGGCTGTTCAGTATCCCAAGTGCAAGTAAGTAATTGATTACTCATGTTGGGCTACTTGGGTTATTGGTATTTTTTTTCTCATGATTTCATTGATACAGAACTAGTAAGCATGTAAGTATGTCTACATCTGGTGATAGGTATACATCCTATAGACAGTTACAGTTACAGACGGTTACAGTTCTATTGTAGGTACCTTCTAACTATTACCTACTGTAGGTATAAGACATTTTTTGTGTTGTAGGTAAGAATAATTGGCCTCAACCTCTCTAATTTATTGGACAACAATTTTACTAGTGTAATATAAAACATCGGAAAAGATCATAATATTATCATCATAGATATCGGGTACCGCCATCTGTTGGAAGAATTGAGAACTTTCAAACAGAAGAAGGCGAATGGCGATATTGGCAAACATGAATGAAACGAGCGAGTTTCTCGGAAACCGAGCGAGGGTGGTTCTGCTAATCACTAGCAGGGGCTTCTTGGCATCCGCCACCGATCGCAGTATATTGCCGCCCACAAGGTTTGATAAATTCTGATACGATTTTCAAGGAAACTTCTTGAAACATAAATATTATTTCATTGCAAAACCTGCAAAAAGAATTGGCCAAGCTGGTAAGAGACCTATACATATAAATACGGGAATTATATCTCATACACTTTTGCCGATTAATGTGTCAGGGATTTAGCAAAGTTTTATCTAATAATAAATAAAATCAATTAGGTACATTGTATAAAATTAAATCATACTGGAGCTGCGTGGTGGTCTCCTCAGATAAGAAGAAAGACTTGTGTCCGTAATTCCGTATTTCGTAACAGAATATTAGTGGGAATGAGAAAGTCCAGCACTGAACATAATCATGGTCAGGTCAGGGTCAATAAAACATGGGCCTTACTTATTTTAGTAAGATGCCTGTAACTGTAGGTATAATGTTTAAATAAAGGTATATTGCGGAAATGTATGAGTTAGAATATAATTAATGATCTTTAAATTTATTTCAAAAAATTCATATTTGTTTCAAACAATTATAAAAAAAAATCATTACAAAAATAAGTTGAATCCAAAAAAAATTTTTTTTTTAAACGCTTTTATTTCAATGTTTAGTTTATAAAATTAGCTACAAGTTGTGAAAATTTCAAGTCTCTACGTAAAATAGAACATAGAGAATTATGCGTCTAAAGTCTGAAAATCGTTTTTTTTAATTTAACAACAAATAAACAATGAAAATTAGTTTAAAATATGATTTTCGTGTATTGTCATCGGAAATACACATGTCTGCCAAATTTCATCAATTTTCATTAAAGGGAAGTCATTCAAATTAACGTTACAAGATTTGATCCTTTGATGCTCCGAAGTGAAGCTAAATATAATAATAAAAGCGATTAATAACCTTATTGCCGAGTAAATAGAGTAGCATTTTGATCATAATATTGAAGATTTGATGCGTTGATGCTCCGAAGTGAAGCTAAATAAAAGCGTTTAATTAAAAAGGATCTGTTGTAATTATTCATCTTTAATTTGTTCTATAGTAGCATAGATGAGTACTATATCTATGTATAGTAGGGATTATTTTATCTGTATGTTTCCACCACAGAGTTTATATTTAGTGTACCATAGATAAATCAATTATATAGATTTGGTGTAATATCAAATAGATATTTTGGAACTGAGGCGCGCACGCTTCATCGGCCAGCCGCGTAGCCGTAGCGTCGGCAACAATGATATTGTGCTGAAATTGAGGCAGTCGAATTTAGTCAGGTGTTTACTAAGACGTAAAATCGCTACATCTTCCTTTGACAGCTTCCTTTGGGTGGTTTAGTCTAAAGTTGTCATCAAAAACTGAACCTCACAATGTATACACTTCAGAAGGCGATACTTCTGATGAAAGTGAAAGCTCTGAAGATTACGAAAGCTATGATGATTATTCCCATGAAGAAAATATGAGTGGCACTGTAGAGTTGGGATAACTGTAAAATCATGTACCTGAATATTTTATTTCATTGATTATAGCCATGAAACATTTTTATGTATTTTCATAAGCCTATGATAGATTGCAGAAATAATTAATTTACAATTAATACTAGATATTACTAAAAAATAATTGTCGTTTTTGTTCAGCACTTTTAGCTAACGCTACTTGAGAACTGTCATTTTCGATTTACTTTGACAATGTCCCATACCATTCTCGTCGCGCGCGGATTATACTTAGTTATAGAATAGTTTAAAAGACGAAATAATAAACATACTGGCGTCCTTGTCTAACGTATGAAATAAAATAATACAACTCTATACGCAACAGTTTCGCTATGAATGTCAATTTTTTTATAACGTCAGACGTGTGCCATGTTCGCCATTTTGGATTTCTCTTTACTACAGTGTAAATTGTGACTTATTACCAAATTTCTAAGGTACTAATTACTAAAACCCACTTTGACAAAGGAATGTCAAAGTCACGTCAAATTGGTAGGAACAAACCCGCCATGCTTTTTTTCGTAGGTATAGCAGCTCCTTGTACCTCCATGAAGTGTACATTTAGAACTTTGCTTTATGGTTGTTTAATCATCACAGACATGAAAAAGTAAAGGTGATGTACAAAAGTAATTGTATGTGATTGAAATTAATTAAACCATCAGTGGCCAAACCAAAAAAAATCCATTTAGCAGCATTAATTGTTGTTTTTCAAATATTTTAAGCTCGTAAGTATGCATGGCTGGCATGGCTTCAACCCTATATAGCAATAACCGACATCAACTCTTTACGTGTGCTTTCCGAAGCATGGAATGAGCTGAAGAATTGAACACTCTAGAAAATATTTAGGGTTCGAACGATACTTTCGATACTGAGTAGGTATCGATACTTTTGATCGCGATACTCGATACTGAGTACTCGATACTCGTACCTGGTAATTACTCGCAAGTACTCATGTGAAACATCGGTATCGAGTACTTTTAAAATACTGAGTACGTTTCAGTATTTTCATATGGAAAAAGATCAACTGTGGCCCGTTTTAGCGCTCGGACTAAACAGAAAGTGTCATGGGGACATGTCGACGACCTTTTTTTTTTTTAGCTCTGATTTGACTGTGATCCTCGATAGTACTCGATACTCGATACTGAGTAGTATCGATACTTCAGGGCCGATACTTTTTTGGTATCGATACCTTACCCGTCGATACCACACGAGTACTCGGTATCGATACCAGAGGCCGATACTTCGAACCCTAAAAATGTTACAATTTATACAAAAGGGTTTTTCTTCTTTATAATGTCATCAGATACTTTAACGAATCCACTTCTATTACATTATAGGTACTTATGAAGGGAATGTTTGTACTACCACTTAAAAAAAACTACTTAATACATTGGCAACCCAAATTGTCTATGAATATTAGCACGTCGTCTGACAGCTGGCAGGTATATCCGGCTCACGCAGGAAGAAAGGGGCCTTTTTCAAGCGTACGCCATTGCTGGCGTATGGTAGTGTATTTTATTGAAAGGAAAATCAAAAACCATCCAATATGGTGAGTATAGAACTTCATAATAGTGATCTAAAATCGGTGGAGAAGATCTTGTGCTTATGTTTAGCGATATTATTTTTGCAATTAAGTGCTAAATTTTTGTTATAAACTTAGTTTCTTCAAGACAATCTTCTTTGTAGTACGATGACGTTTTCAAAGTAGTGCGGGCAATTATCAGTGTTGTGCGAAATTCCTTTCCTTTTAAACACAATGGATAATACTAAGCAATTCTCGGGGAATGCAGTTTATTGGCGAAAAATGAAGCATGCGTGTGACATATTGTCGGGTGATCTGTTGTGACTTCGGTTATCAGCACTAAGATGATTGGCTTTCTGGTTTATGCAGGTGAATTTTACGGTAGACGAGATCCGTGCCATGATGGACAAAAAGCGGAATATCCGCAACATGTCCGTGATAGCCCACGTCGACCATGGCAAGTCTACACTGACGGACTCTCTGGTCTCCAAAGCCGGTATCATTGCGGGCGCCCGAGCCGGCGAGACTCGCTTCACGGACACAAGAAAAGATGAGCAAGACAGATGTATCACCATCAAATCAACGTGAGTACTGGACACCGGTCTCGACACATGGTGCAATAACCTTTGTTTTCGGGTATCGATGTCTGCATGGTGCTGCAGTCAAAATGGCCACCCTTCCATTGTCAAGTTATTCCACTCGAATTAAGTGCATTTAATTTCAATGATTCATCACTGTTATTTTGCATTAATTCTTTGTTGACATGAAGCAGCTGATATTGCACAACTGTCAGAAAATAAATGTTTGTATTAGTCATAATAAGTTATAGTTTTGAAAGTTAAATTAATGTAGTTGATATTATTTATTAAAAAAGTATGGGGCTAAATATGAACTAAAATTGGACTTGACAATTCACACAAATTTTATATGATGATTGTTCTTACCATTTGAAGCTGAAAATCATTGAGGATTTTTAGAACGGCCATCTGATTCAATAACCTGTATGTATATGCATTTTGTTATTGTAAAGCAAGATGTTATCATGAGAATATTTTGCAGGGCCATCTCTATGTTCTTCGAGTTGGAAGAGAAAGACATGCTGTTCATTACAAATGTCGACCAGCGTGAGAAGGGAGAGAAGGGATTCTTGATCAACCTGATCGACTCACCCGGGCACGTTGACTTCTCCTCGGAGGTCACAGCCGCCCTCCGGGTCACTGATGGTGCTCTGGTTGTGGTGGACTGTGTATCTGGTAAGTTTACTCCTTTACATAACTTTATTACCTTTATTCAGTGGTACCTAATACATCAATGATTACAACATTAAGAGAGTGGGCTGTGAATACAATTTGTGCATTTAGGTGAAACATCTCTTTAAGAGTATACTTTTCATACATAAATATCCAGAGAATCTGAAATCTTCCAGTTTTATTTTTCAGTAATACTGGTAAATAGATAAATATCCTGTTCAATATCTGCTTACTAATGGTTCCATGAATATATTGTGGCATGTCAAAAGATTTCCACACTGAGAAGCCATCACAATGAGATGCATACTAATCTATAACCATGCTAACAATAACTCTTAAGACCTGAAACTAATGCTTGTTATTAAAAAACTGAATGAATTTAAATAACTCATGAAGAGTCGCCATTTGTTTCGTAAAGTGCAACAATTCTCTTCCGAACAGGTGTGTGTGTACAAACTGAAACTGTCTTGCGTCAGGCCATCGCCGAGCGCATCAAGCCCATTCTGTTCATGAACAAGATGGACCGTGCACTGCTCGAGCTGCAGCTGGAGTCAGAGGAACTGTACCAGACCTTCCAGCGTATTGTTGAAAACGTCAACGTCATCATTGCCACCTACTCTGATGACAGCGGTCCTATGGGTAAGTTGATTTGACAATTCGAAAATAAAGTTGTGTAATAATTAATCATTTATATGCCAGTACTAGCTTTTCCTGGCCCCCAATTCTCATTTTGTAGAGATAATCTCGAAGTTAGACATATCACTAATCTTTAAATCTCGACGAGACATGTCGGCAAAATCTCGAATGTATCCAAAAAAGTTATTCTGGAGCACATTCGAGATTTTATCTTTCGACATTACCATTAGACATATAAAATAAACGCTTTAGAACGCCGTGATTGGTCAAAACGCGTGACATTTCAATCCCGAACGCTTTACAACGCCGTGATTGGTCAAAACGCGTGACATTTCAATCTCGAACGCTCCGGACCATACGTTGCATGTCGCACGAAAAGGCTCAGAGATATCTCTAAAGGACGCTTTACGACGCTGTGATTGGTCAAACATTTCAATCCCGAACGCTTTACAACGCCGTGATTGGTCAAAACGCGTGACATTTCAATCTCGAACGCTCCGGACCATACGTTGCATGTCGCACGAAAAGGCTCAGAGATATCTCTAATGTGACATCCCGAGAATAAGGAAATTAGGTTTCATTAGAGATCCGCCATGTTTTTTAGAGATATCTCTGTTAGAGATGTATCTCTACGAAATGAGAATTGGGGGCCTGTGGCTTTGTCCATGGTAAAAATCGATTTTTTACTAATCTGTGGGAACCCTGAACTTTTCCGGGATAAAAAGTAACCTATGTGTTTATCCTGGATATAAGCTATCTCCATTCCAAATTTCAGCCCAATCAGTTAAAGAAGTTGTGGCCTGACTGAGGAATTAACATCCAAACATCTCCAGAAATGTTGTTATTTATAATATTAATATAATTTGTGTGTATGTACCTTACATTCATTCAAATGAAAATAAAACTTATTGTGGAATTTTTGCCATTTGTATCATAATTTCTTGCTTTTATATGTAATGAAAGTTAACTTATACTGATTTGAGATTGAAAGGTACCTTCCAACTTTCTCCACTTTCACTCATCAGTCTGACATTATAATGTATATACAATTTTACACTGTATTGTATGTATATGAAACAATATTTTTAAAATAAACTTCAATCCTTAGTTTAATACAACAGAATGTTTGTGTTACAACATACATATATGTAAAGGATGATTTAATATTTATAATATCACAAAAATTTGGCATAAGAGAGGCAGATTATATTTATGAAAGATAATTATCAGCATATATTTATCATGATAATGATAACTATCAATTATCAACGATAATTATCGCTTTGAACCCTGGTCTTAAGCCATCAATAGGATGCTAGTTTTGTGGCTCATGATGATTAAAATGAGCTTATTGACTATTAATATTGATTGATGTATGGGATAAAAAATTTGCTTTAGTAACATTGAAATCCTAATCTAGTTTGTAGCCTATTATCTCACATGTGCATGCGTGTATCACGCGTCACGCAATGTCGAGTTGATAATGCTGTGGATCTGATACAATAAAAGTATTGCATCAGTT
This sequence comes from Thymelicus lineola, assembly GCA_963932265.1. NCBI lineage: Eukaryota > Metazoa > Arthropoda > Insecta > Lepidoptera > Hesperiidae > Thymelicus > Thymelicus lineola. The sequence goes on along the minus strand of OZ010700.1, from coordinate 13,185,177 downwards.
CTATTATGATAATGGATACTAGGATAAATAAAATGTATGTATGGATGTAATTATTATTATCATTTATTTTTTTAAGTGGTTTTAAAAAGCAGTGTGATAACATTTATTTGGTGGTTAACAACCCCATTTACAATGTATTATTTTGGTGGTTTGAGTTGATTCATAATATTTAATGGCGTGCAATTAAACATGCCATAAATAAATAAGATGCCATGCTCTTAAGTTTTTATGCACTATCATAATCTGACATAGGTTTTAAAACTGTATTAATAATATTGTTTCCCAAAAGAAAGATAATTATTACTGTGAACCCTTTCTCATGACTTATCAATGAGGAAAGTATAATTATAAAATAGTATTTATATATTTCGTCCCAATTGATACTGGGTAAAGATTTTAATGCTATACACCAGTGGCAGACAAGGACGAACATCACTCTCGGTGAAATTGTGGCATATCCACTGCATGTGGATACTTACAACTAACTGAGGACATTGACCTCAAATATTACTGTTGGCAAATCACTTTAGTATACTGACAAGTCCTAAATTGGTTTTAATCTTAATTAAATCAATAGCTTCTATGTTTATTAAATTTTAGGGTTTGAATCCTAATCTTAAAAAATAGAAAACTATGACAATAACTCAAGTTAGTCAAACTCTACAAGTCAATACTAGATTGACTACTAACAATATAAATATTATAATTAATATAAATATTATAATTAATATAAATATTATAATTAATAAAATTGCAATTTTCATCTTATGCCTTTTTTCCACTGAGGGTATGATTTATTGACTACTAATTGATCAGGTTTAGTCATAGTGGCCATTGAGAATACCCATTTTAACCAGTAATGAAATGGCAGGAAGATGTATCTATGTAAGCATAAATATTTATCTTAATGTGTTATTTGACCAGGTGAGGTTCGTGTGGACCCCAGCAAGGGCTCCGTGGGCTTCGGCTCCGGTCTCCACGGCTGGGCGTTCACGCTCAAGCAGTTCTCCGAGATGTACGCCGACAAGTTCAAGATTGACCTGGTCAAGCTCATGAACAGGTAAGGATTGTTATTTGATGCTAGCAGTAAATTTACTTATTTTTTGACAAATGTCACTTTGATTGAGTTGTTGTCCTAATGGAGTTTTTTATAGTCTGAAGGGCTGACGAAAAAGCATACGGGCCACCTGATAGTAAGTGGTTACCGTCGCCTATGGACATGAGCAATACCAGAGGAATCGCTAATGCATCTATATAATTATCTATATCATGCTAATGTTGATAATTTATTAAGAATATTCTTAAGATTTCTAATGTGACTAAAAGTTTTTCTGGACTACTTTTTTCTGTTACAATAAACAATTCTAAATAATGTTTGCCGTACTTCATTTCTTTATTATTTCTTCATCCGTCATGCCACGTTTACGTCGCGTGCTCACGCCATTAATGTTTTGATCTTATAAAATCTTTTACTTAAATAATTTCATGTTATCCTAGATGCACGGCATAGGGATAAAATATAGTGTAGGCGTATATTTTGTTGTGGGCGATCTTGCAAAGGTCTGTAAAGTTTCCAATCCATTCATGAGCACTCTGCCCACGCAGCTCGTGGAAAGGGCAAAGCGGCGCTTGGGGATGATTATTGGCCGCCCACGTTTGAAACTATTTGTGTTTTCGAGTAATATCGTGGGTGGTTCTATACCGCGTCAATATGTAATGTCCTTTGAGCAGATCTAATTCAGAAATTCGCAATATCCTATACATATTGAAGAGCCAATTGGGCCGGCTGATGAAGCCATTGCTAACCTTAGACGAAGATGCGCATAGTACTCGTAATATATTCATGGTAAACCCAATTTAGTTTATTGCTACTGCTATATTTGTCATAGTACCCTTCAAAATGAAGTACATAAATCGTTTTTATGGAGCAATAACGTAGTATCGTAAGTAATCTCTGATAGACAATACAGTCACATAAAAAGTAAATTACACTTTGTAATTGGTGCCGCTGACGTGAATGGAAAGCTAAATTTTTAAGCATTGTAAACTATTATATAAAGTAAGTATTGTTTGCGACGGAATTAGTGGCAGATGGTGTCATCCTTTGACGTTAGTTACTTTTCTTTATGACGAATTTGCCGTCGAAAAATCGATGTGGCGGTATTGAGGCCACGTGGGAGCATTGGTCGCGGAGTGTAGCGCGCGGTCGATATTGCAGCGTCGGGTCGCAGGGTGCCACCCCCTCCCCCCCTCCGTGAAGGTCGTTTCACTGCCAAATGCACGCGCCCGCCCTTGTTCTCAATGGACTTTCTTAATATGCATTTAGATTGGAATTTATAAAGCGAGATTTTTATTTATTCCTATTAACATTATGTTAAGTATTACGAGCAATTTCAATTATTTGAGATATTGAATACTTGTAGCATGATTAAACAAACTGCTTAATAATGGTTGTTAGAATAAAATAATTAAAAATATATAACATTTGAATTACCTTCATCATGGAAATTTTATATTTATGCAGGGATAACCCTGAGGTTATGGTAACATAACCTCAAAAATTATCGAAATATTTCGTCAACTTGAAATACTTCGATATAGCTTTCACGTAAATGTGTAATTGTAGATTTTCTAACAAATTAATTCAGTACTGTATTCAAGTATGTACATTGATCCTTGTTTTCCTTACACACTGCTTCAGTGTGGGTTGGTGGTGGGTTCAACTAAGGCAACCCTGGTGTCGGAAGTTTTTACGACAGCATAGTTTTATGAAGTGCCCCCCGAAGCACGAAATGTTCAAGAAATATTTTGCTAGTCACCCATCGAAATACCGACCTGCATCTCTGGTGCATAACTTGATCAATCAATTCGGATGGACCCAATCCGCCAGACTGATCGCTTCGATATCATTGATGATTGATGATAATTAAATTTCACCTTCTCTTTTCTCAATCAGATTGTGGGGAGAGAACTTCTTCAATGCCAAGACCAAGAAGTGGGCGAAACAGAAGGACGCCGACAACAAGCGGTCGTTCTGCATGTACGTGCTGGACCCAATCTACAAGGTGTTCGATGCCATCATGAACTTTAAGAAAGAGGAGATCGATGGTCTCCTCAAGAAGATCGGAGTCACCCTGAAGCACGAGGACTCTGACAAAGATGGAAAGGCTCTGCTCAAGGTAAACCAACATTAGTAACAAACCAAGCACATTGAAGCTTTTAAACAAATATGACATCTGCTTGACAGATACTACAGTCCTTTACTAATTATTATACAAGAGACAATCTTGTTGTACGGAATTATCTTCTTAACACAGCTAGTCCCAAGTGTTGCCAGCTTCTCCAGTGAGATTCTGGGTGTCAAAGTGGACTTACAGTAAATGCTTTCCGGAATTGGTTGCTAGTTTGTAAGACTTGTGACCCCATAAATGAAAGATACAATTATTTATATGAAGAATAATACATAGGTAGTACGTTAATTACTGTTCAGTAGTGACTAGTTGTTGCATTTGTTTTTTCTAATTGTATGAAGCAAAATACAACTTTGGTACTAATATAATGTATGTGTGCAGGTTGTGATGCGTAGCTGGCTGCCTGCTGGTGAGGCGCTTCTTCAGATGATTGCCATCCACCTGCCGTCGCCCGTGGTCGCTCAGAAGTACCGTATGGAGATGTTGTACGAGGGACCCCATGACGACGAGGCTGCCATGGGCATCAAGATGTGCGACCCCGAAGCTCCCCTCATGATGTACGTGAGCAAGATGGTGCCCACCTCCGACAAGGGGCGATTCTACGCTTTCGGCCGTGTGTTCTCCGGCAAGGTAGTCACCGGACAGAAGGCTCGCATCATGGGACCCAACTTCACACCTGGCAAGAAAGAGGTATAGTTTTTAATACAATACAAAAATGTTCGAAATCATTGAAGTATTATTACTAGCGTATAGAACCGACACCGCGAATGGTTCGCGTACGTCGCAATGCATTGGCGCCACGTGGCTTCAATCTTCAATGGATTTGTTCGATTTTGAAAGGAGAACAGGGGCTCAATTTTCAAAATCGAACCTCGGGCGGGACACACATTTTGTTCGAGATGTCTGTTCTATGTTCTATAACATTATACTTCAATGTTCGAAATCGAAATCATACTCGATTGTTTGAGTATGATAATCCCTTCTGCGTACCGTACCACGCCGTAGCGCGTCCGCTGCGGCCGGCGGCTGGTCCGTGCGGCTGCGGCGGGCGCTCGCGGACGGCGGCGGTCTCCGCGGAAGCAGAGCGAGCCCGCGCGCGTCCAAACGCTTCATAGGACCGCTATCCTTATGTCCCGGTATTGTACGCTACGGCGCGCGCGGTACAGATTTGTGATATGATATTTTTTGTTTACTTTAAGCTACATTTTAAACCCATGAGCAAGAGAAGACAACATTAAAATTTTATCACTTTTCCCCCCTGTCTGTAACAGTACTAAACGAGGTTAGTACAAAGCTAAATCACCACATCTTTCTTCTAGGATCTGTATGAGAAGACCATCCAACGTACAATCCTCATGATGGGTCGTTACGTGGAGGCCATCGAGGATGTGCCCTGCGGCAACATCTGTGGGCTGGTCGGTGTCGATCAGTTCCTTGTCAAGACTGGAACCATCACCACCTTCAAGAATGCTCACAACATGAAGGTAAAACTCCTCACCTAACTTGAGTAGATTGTTGTAAGTCCCAGTGTTGCTAGCTACTTCTCGATAAGTTTCTGGGTGTCAAAGTGGACTGACAATAAATGCTTTCTGGAATTGGTTGCAAGTCTTTGTGATTTGGAATCCCATAAATGATTGAAACATTTCTATTGTATTTTAACTGTCTCCAACAAAGTTATGTTTGAGAGTAATGAAGAAAGCAGCTGTTTTTTTAAAAGATTTGAACTTATTTTAAGGTTAAATATAAATATGCACATGGTACAATCAATTCTTAGACTGGAAACTAAAGCAGTGGACCTAGATGCATAAAAACTTCGCACAAAGGCACCTATAGTGAAGGTAGTGAGTACTAAGGTTTTTTCAGCGTCATCTCCTAAGGGGTTCAATTTGTATAAGTGTAAAAATAACATCTCCGTAGACAATAAAAAAAACCTTATATCGAGTTTTCCGTTTGCTAGGTGATGAAGTTCAGCGTGTCGCCTGTCGTGCGTATCGCTGTGGAGCCCAAGAACCCCGCCGACCTGCCCAAGCTGGTGGAGGGTCTGAAGCGGCTGGCCAAGTCGGACCCTATGGTGCAGTGCATCAACGAGGAGTCTGGCGAGCACATCGTCGCCGGCGCCGGCGAGCTGCATCTTGAGATCTGTCTCAAGGTAAATCGTAGGAAAATGTAGTCTATTTTATTTAAGTCTTATTTACTAAAAAAACTTACAGGGTCCTTTTAGCGTAATTTGTAATTTAAAAATATGGTAAATTCAAATGGATAATAATTTAAATATGAATAACATTTAATACCGAAACTAATTTCTGTTTACTATTTTATTATTTATTTAAATTAATTTAAATTAGGCTTATATTTCCTTAAAAATAGTGCTAAGTTTGTTTACCAAATAAGTCCCTTGATAATGGCAGGGAAAGCTATCACAGTGAGATGAAAGTATCGAAATGATAAGTGACCGCGACGTTGGTACAGTAGACTTAATTTACAGAATAGATTGTAATGTTTTTTTAAATAGTATTCCAATGTAATAGAACAATAAGATACATTTTGTCATTTTGTTGTAGTAAATTATAGTAAATTATAAAGGTTTTAAAACATCAAAAGTTTCCTCACACCATAGCATTATGAATGTAACAACAAACTTAGCTTCACATTATAAAGTCGATGAATGTTGTATTCAGGACTTGGAGGAGGACCACGCATGCATTCCAATCAAGAAGTCTGACCCCGTGGTGTCGTACCGCGAGACGGTGGCCGACGAGTCCGACCAGATGTGTCTGTCCAAGTCGCCCAACAAGCACAACCGGCTGTTCATGAAGGCCCAGCCCATGCCCGATGGTCTGCCCGAGGACATTGATGCGGTGAGTGTCATCTTACCTTACCTTACTTTCAGTAGTGTACTCCACTTTTTATTCTCTGCTGTGTTTTTAAGTAGTTGGCCAAATATTTAAATAATTATGTAGTTCAAAGTCAAATCATTTCTTTGAAACTTCACTTAACAAAAGTTAAAATTTATTTAAATAAACACTTCTATAAACATAAACATAACATTTTTTTATTACATCTCACCTCAGTTGTAACTGTTTATTATATTGCTGTAACTTTAAATACTGCATCATTTTTTAAATGCAGTCTGAACACTTGGACCGTTGAATAATGTTTTTGTAATAAATGTGTCCAGGGTCGTGTGAACCCCCGCGACGAGTTCAAGACGCGCGCGCGTTACCTGAACGAGAAGTACGGCTACGACGTGACGGAGGCGCGTAAGATCTGGTGCTTCGGTCCCGAGGGCACCGGGCCCAACATGATGGTGGACTGCTCCAAGGGGGTGCAGTACCTCAACGAGATCAAGGACTCGGTGGTGGCCGGCTTCCAGTGGGCCGCCAAGGAGGGCGTCATGGCCGAGGAGAACTTGAGGGGCGTGCGCTTCAACATCTATGATGTCACGCTGCACACGGACGCCATCCACAGGTTTGTTAGTTGTTACGCATTCACAGCCAAGTTAACAGTCCGATTGTTGTTGTGGTAACGATAACGTAAAATCTTTGTCTGCGCCTCGTAAAAGTCGTGTTTGATGTGTAGTTGGATTAAATATTCATCATTAATGCCCCAACTCAAGAGTCACTAAAGGTTACTTAAATTGCTACTTAGTACAGAATTTGTATGATTCTTTACTACTGAATGATTAAATTAACCGTTAGTGACTCTAGTCGAGACGTAATTCGTCAACTACTGTTATTATTATGTATAATGTGATATTTTGTGGAACGCCCCTTAGACTATTTGAAACTAGAAGTACAGCAAACTACAAATTTATAATGTGACGTGTGTTTGTGTGTGTTCAGAGGAGGCGGTCAGATCATTCCCACGACGAGGCGGTGTCTGTACGCGTGTCTGCTGACGGCGCAGCCGCGTCTCATGGAGCCCGTGTACCTCTGTGAGATCCAGGTAACGTAACGTTCACGATAAATAATATGTTGTTTGCATGTGGGAATTCTACTTAACATTTATTTAGGTGGAAACTAAGTATCATTTGGTTATGTGGTTCTATCGTTATTGAAATGCCTAAAATTTCATTTTTACGTTTGAGCTAGAGATTAATCTGTGGTCAAAATTTGCCCATAACTCGAATGACAATATTGTTTCATATTATCATGTGTAATTCATTTATTCATGTAATATTGGAAAATGAAAATGTCATTTATTTAACCTTTATTTATCATAAATTTTGTTGTTCATTTAACTACTAATACCTATTACTCTGACACTAAAACACTGAACTGCGTGTGTGTAAATGTGTCTAAGACTATACTACTATTCGATCTACTCCATGTCGCACTAGAAGACTTGATATAACAAACAAATCTACAGGTGAAGCTAATATAAAGCGTGTAAAAATTATCTCATAGTTTCTTAATAATAAAAATTAACGCTTAATCAATGTAGCATTGAAAATCTTTTAATAGTCCTCTTAACATAACATATTACATATCATTCAAGTTTTTTTTTGTATTTATTTAAATTTTGTAATGTCACAAAATCTAGTAGCAAAGTTTTGTAGCCACTTTCGCATTCAATGTATCAAAGCACGACGCGAATGAGCTTTCAAATCTTCAAAGCATGATTCCCCACGTCATTCCTGAGCGGGCGGGCGAGCGACGCCCGACCGCCCTTCCGAGACGTGGCACATTAGCAGTTCTATGTTTTGGCATTGATATCCACATACCCTTGCCGGAATAGGGGAACTAACATGTCAACAACCAAATTTTTAACCATTACCCAAAATTGGACAACCCTCCCAGTACATTACATTACATGTGACTTAAGAGTTACGTTATCGCTCCCTGCAGCATGTTATCCTGTTGAAATGATCATTTTATAGCGGAATTATCATTTTTATATTGTCTTGTAAATGTGATCATTATTATCAACAACTTCGACAGCATATCCATTAAATAATAAAACTTACTTGTCTTGCTGAACATCATACATAATATGAAACTCCTCTTCAATGTACCCAAAGAAAGGAATGCGTATTTTTAGAGGTAATGGGATTCATTTATTACGCGAAAGATTTCTCAGCAGTCGCAAAACCTTTACGCTCCTCAGGCCGAATTTCATATAATTCAGGTCTACAATTCTTCACTAAAACTATACTAATAGTGTGATTACGTTGTCAGTGTCCCGAGGTAGCCGTGGGCGGTATCTACGGCGTGCTGAACAGACGGCGCGGCCACGTGTTCGAGGAGTCGCAGGTGGCCGGCACGCCCATGTTCGTGGTGAAGGCGTACCTCCCCGTGAACGAGTCGTTCGGCTTCACGGCCGACCTGCGCTCCAACACGGGCGGGCAGGCGTTCCCGCAGTGCGTGTTCGACCATTGGCAGGTGTTGCCCGGCGACCCGTGCGAGCCCGGCACCAAGCCCTACGTCGTCGTACAGGTTTGTGGCTGTTGCTTGTTGTTCACTAGAATAAGTAATCCATGAAAGTTCTCTCATCAACAAGGCTGGTTTTGTCCAATGGAGCAACTAGGACAATGCTCCATTTTAATATTCGGAAGTGGTTTTAAGTATTGTATGAGGTCATACCAAAATACCTTCCGCGTACCGTACCACGCCGTAGCGCGTCCGCTAAGCGGCGGGCGCGCGCGGACGGCGGCGGTCTCCGCGGAAGCAGAGCGAGCGCGCGCGCGTCCAAACGCTTCATAGGACCGCTATCCTTATGTCCCGGTATTGTACGCTACGGCGCGCGCGGTACAGATTTGTGATATGATATAGTAAAATTCTGAAAAAGAGCTCAATTATTCCTAGGGTTGCAATTGCAATAATATTTACCTTCTCTTGCAGGAAACGAGAAAACGGAAAGGATTGAAGGAGGGTCTGCCCGATTTAAGTCAATATTTGGACAAGTTGTAAACGCCGTAGCTAATGCAATCATACTGTAATATATGTAACATTACGGAGAGCGCCTCACGCACTATACATCATTGTTTATCAGTTACATAATATGACGGATATTTATTTTTCATATGGAGAGCCAATTGTTTTCGCCTCATTAAGTTTGTAAGTGCTGCGGGATACTCGAAGACCTTTCAATAAAATATTCCTGAAGGATGCGCATTGTTAATATTTACCAACGTCATGTGATAATGGCGATACGCCGATATATCTTATTTAATTATATTATAAGATATTTACGATCCCTTCTCTCGAGAGGTTTGTTAACATCCATTTGTAGTTGGAAACCTGGACATCTTTTATTATACTGTAATTAATTTTTAAATTATAATTTTTCTATTGTAAATGCATTGTTTAATTTTAACGTTGCGTTCAGGCTTAGGTCACACTACACTATGAAATTATGAAAGGTGAGTTGAAGCAGTTAATTTGGTTTATTGGTTTTATATTCAATAGATAGCAATAATAAAACTGATATTTTTTTATAGGTGTCGAGGGGAGTTACATAAAACAAAGGTAAGCAAAACATTTTAAAATCTTTATTAGTATAAATATAGCTGCCTACAAATCCTAGTAGTAGTACTAGTATAACAGTCTACAAATCCTCATAATAAAAAGATAATTTACATCAAATATTTATTGTCTTGATGAAGAAATATTGTAAACAATCAAAAATGAAACATAGAATAAGTTGAATGTGATGATTAACACAGACCTGTACCGATGTTATGACAACATAACGTCATGAGGACGTCTTTAAATGTAACTGATTGTTTTATTTGTTAATTACATTGTATTATATTGATACTGCCACAAACATTATTATACAAGGCTTCTCTTTTTTAGGACTACCATGCAGACGACTAGATGTAACATGGAATGAAAGCAACCTTTAGGTAAATCTTTTTTTTATTTATTTTTTGTAAGTACATGTTTTTTGTTTTGTTGGAAATGTTGCTTTTGGAAAAAAATTACTAATGTATGGTGATAAAGTAAAAAAAATGTTGAAGAGAATAGTTATTACCACAGAAGACATAGTAGTATCAATATGATGATTCACACAGACCTGTTCTGATGTAATGAGGACACCCTTTAATTTACCTGATGCACTTTTGTTCTATATTTATAGTGGAGTGTCAAAAACATTATTTTATAATAAAAAGCTTTATTTTTTACAGAGCTTCATCTACAGCTGTTCCTGCAACACAGTGTGACAGTGCGAGAAAACATTGATTAGGTAACTTGAATTTTGTTTGATAATTATGTTGAATAATGTATGTTTCCTTAATTTTGAAACTTGCTGATAAACATGATGAAAAAATCTTTTGACCCGATGCCACCATGACGGTTTCAAACAAGCTCAACAGGCCTGATTTATTTACTTAGCTATATTATGTATGTAACATCTGTTAGTTGTAAAGTAAATTTATTTCTATTTTTTTGTTTACAGTTATAACAGGGTGGGTTCAGGGTGTTGGGCGAAAAATTTGTGCTACCCACGACCATTCCATGAAGGTAATTATGAATATTTTTTATTGAAATGAATAACCTGTCTATGCAGTCCACAGTCACAAATAACACAGTTTACTACCAAAAGAAAGGGAACCTTTCCTGATATTTACTCCTTAAGTTGTACTTTCATAACAAATTTCACTGTAATAAAAAAAATTTGAAAGTAGCCAGAATACACGATTGTTAAAATAGATATATTGGAATGTAGTAATTTGTAAATGATGATAAATTTCCCCTGACATGCCACCGTGACGGTTTCATAAGCTCAACAGGACTGATAAATATTTATTGTTCTCAATAATGTTTCTTTATTGTAATCTCAATCTACATTGATCATTATTTCTTTTCAGGTTTCATCAGTATAGCAACACCAAGACACATTTTTATTTTGTCAATAAGTAAGGATTCTTATATTATAAATCGCTTTAAAAATCACAATTATGTAAAAATATTATAACATCCTAAGTAATCGTCCACGTGACAATTAAGAGCTCTGATAATTAACTCCTCAATGTTTTTAAATATAAATGAAAGACATTAATTTTTTTTGTTTCAGGTAACCACTGCATATTGATGTTAACAGGTGCTGCTTAAATAAATTGAATATTAACTATTGTAACAATAAATCCTAGTTTGAATAAAATGTTTTTTATTTCATAACAACTCTGCATGTGCCCGAGGGGTGCAGTTCCCTGTACAGTCCCGTGCAGAGAAAAGTAACCCATCTGTTTGTAAATATATATACGTACAGCAACGTATGTATCTGTTGCATTTTATACGACCTTGTAGCTACGTGTCGACTTGCGGAAACTTGTTTTTGTCTCTTCGATGCGGCTAAATTACAATTTATATTTTATTACACATTTCACTTTCAATTCATGTGATCGATTGACAAGAAGTCAAGAAATTATTTATTTGGCTTCAACCCATTAATGGCCCACTACTGGGCACGGGTCTCTCCTCTTGAGGAGGCCTAGAGCTTACTCCACCACGCTACTCCAGTGCGGATCGGTGGAGGGGTTAGTGGCCAACCCGAGTGTCGGAAGTTTTCAAATCGCCCAAGGCTCTCCGACATGGCTTAACGACTGTTATCTTATGATAACAACCGGGACCGACGGCATTACGTGCCCTCCGAAGTACGGAAACGCTCAAGATATTTTCCCCCTAGCGGTCACCCATCCAACTACCGACCGCCCGCTGTTGCATATCTTTGTCGATCACTTAAGATCGACGCAAGCCGCCGGGCTATGAGCGCTTCAAATATTAAATCTTCAATATAATCTTCAATTATTTATTTAATAATTATATTTTTAATTAATTATTTATTTATTTTATTAAATTTCATGGGCGACGATAGCCGCTTACCATCAGGTGGATCGTCAGCTCGTTTGCCGGCTGTTTACATAAATAAGCATCGATAAGGGAGACGTCGTGTGACGTCACACCATTAGGATGGCACAGAGGACGACACACAAGTCTTATTCATAAAGTCTGAGGTTCGAATCCTGTCATGAGAACTTTAATATTTAATTAGTTTTTGTTTGTTTGTTTGTTTTATTTTTTGATTTAAGACTGTGATTTAAGATATTAATATACGTTATTCTTAGTATATACGACACCTGAAAGTAGTTTGTTCAGAATCAGTAACTAAATCGATCGTAATAATTTTTACTCCATGTCTTATTATTTATTTATATTTTGTCGTAAAAATATTTAAAAAATGTTGAAAGTTGGACACCCAATTCAAAACATCGACATTTTGAACAATCATTAATTTATGTGTGAGTGATTCACGATAAAAAATATTAAACTAATTCTAAATAATACTAGTAATAACTATTCTAAATAATGGTGATTAATATTTTATGTATTAAGTATAATGATTAGTTAGTGAAATAACCTGGACACCAAGCTCTCTTGCAATCATCCTGATGCCTCGATTTTGTTCCCAAAGAACTATTATCTTGGCTTTCAAGAAAACGGTTAATCGAACCGTGATTTTCTAGATAATATAGAATACGGAATACAGAAATACGGAAGTTAACGAGCGCGCGTAACCTTTGGAACTGTAAATTTCCAAGAAAACAAAAAACGAATTTCAAAAAAACTTTGACTTACCCACATATTTTGTTAAATAGCGCAAGATCAATCTATACCTATATGCCACGATGAATGAATGGTGTGACGTCACACGACGACGTCTTGGTAATCGATGCTTTTTGCTAAATCCTATACAAATTTCGCGGCGACTACCAAGAGCCTTTTGGTCCAGAGGCTAGGAGGTCTGGCCTCCACTTATAAATTTGTTGGTTCAAATCCTGGCAAGATGATCGGTGTTTTCACATTTATTTTATAATTTGTTGATTCTTGACTTCTTGTTATAAACAAGCATAGCATTATGAAATGAAATATTAATTGCATTTAATAATTTAGCCGCATTGAAGTGACAAAAACAGGTCGACAAGTAGCTACAAGGTTGTATCAAAGGCAACAGATACATACGTTGCTGTACGTATATATATTTACAAACAGATGGGTTACTTTTCTCAGCAGGGGACTGTACTTGAATCCTTGAATAATCATTGATAATAGTCCCTGGTGGGGACTTACGGAACCAATCTAATAAATATACACACACTATGAACAGAAATTCAAACTACGTCACGCGCAGTGGTCTATCAATATAGATAGGATTTAGATACACAAAAACATTTATGCCAAGACTGCTTTGTACTAAATATAGAGTGGAATTTTGTAACGCCACCGGAGGGAAAGTACTCTAAATACTGAGAATTGAAAGGAAATATTCATTTATCTTCGAAAAGAAACAACTGCATTCAAAGATTTTTAAAAATATACTTGCCATAACCGGGAATGGAACCGGCAAAAATTCGAAAAAACTACCAAGCATCAATCGATACTATCGATTCGATAGCCAATCTTATGGATCAAATCCCTTTACAAACATGGTAAACGAAAGGAAAACTAAAATCTAATATACGGCACCTACTCAACCGGGTCCATCGAATTACTTGTTAGCATTTGTAATTGTACAGTACAAACAAAGAACAATTTCGAAAGGATGTCTGGATTCTACTAGCAATGACTCACAGGCCGCAGCGCGCGTAAGGTCAGAATTCAAATGTGCTGAGGATTTTATTTCTCTTTTTCTACTCTTATATTCCACCTTTTGTTGTATAATTTGAGACAGTCCCTGAACACTGAAATGTTTCGCAAACTATACCGCTTTTGATTCTATTGATATCCCTTTTAGCATGTACCGGTATTATAAAACGGTGCTGTTGTTTATAATTTATGGTTAAAATTGATGATGGCAACATTTACTTCCCGGAACTTGAAATGTCAAATCAATCAATAAAGATTACGTCAATTTAGATTAAAATTTACGTCAAAATTGCAGCAACCAAGCTTGATGTCGCGCGCATGTTTTTTAAAACTAATAGGTAGCTTATTAAATTAGTATTGCCGTTTGATGTTGAATCAGTCGGTCAGACGGTTGTCAGTTGAATTAAAAAAAATGGTGCCCGAAGTAGTCTTCGTGTTGGGTGCCCCCGGCGCCGGCAAGGGAACTCAGTGCTCCTTTATTTCCAAGGAATTCGATTTTGTGCACCTGTCCGCGGGGGACTTGCTGCGCGAGGAGCGGCAGAGGCCCGGCTCGGAGTACGGGGAGATGATCGAGGAAAAGATCCGGAACGGTCAGATCGTCCCCGTCGAGGTGACCTGCTCGCTGCTGCACAAGGCGATGGAGAAGTCTAGTAAGTCACGTTTTCTGATCGATGGGTTTCCGCGTAACAAGGACAACCTGGACGGCTGGGAGCGCGTCATGTCGGACAAGGCCAAGCTGCTGTTTGTGTTGTTCTTTGAATGTTCGCGAGACCTGTGCACGGAGCGGTGCCTGGGGCGCGGCGCGGCGGGCAGCGGGCGCTCGGACGACAACCTGGAGAGTCTCACCAAGAGGTTCAACACATACCTGAACGACACCATGCCCATCATCGAGCACTATGAACGCCAGGGGCTGGTGCGCAAGGTCAACGCCGAGGTCGCCCCCGAGGAGGTCTTTAAAGATGTACAGAAGTGTTTTGCTGATATAGGTGTTAAGAGGATAGAAAATTAAATAGTAAATGATTGATGCCCTCGAGTGGCACAAGTGTATTAAGAATAATAATTATTTTCCTTGTGAGCACTGCTGTTATTGAAAAACAGATGTAAAATAGCTATTGTAAAAAAATTCTTATCCCATGTAATTAAATAACTTATTACTTATAAATTGTGATTATATTGTTATGTAGTTAATGTAATTAAATGCAATGCAAAAAGCACTTATCTGAGACCTTCATCTTTGCTGTTATTCTCGTGACCTTCGCACTAATAGCATTCTTTATGTCCGTAGTACTACTAAAGTGAATTTAAGTAAGGTCAGCACAGCTTATGACTTGCTGGGCTTTATATAAATATATTACATTGTTTATTGTCTACAGACATCATTTATCTGTGATTTGATGTTCAATATCCAAATATTTGACTTGATACAAAGTGCCGTAGATTTCCAGTACTAATGTATTTACAGAAACAAGATTACAGATGAGTGTAATTTATGTAGCTAAAGAATTATATCATTAAGATAATCAGTAAACTTGAAGTATGACTTGCATTTATTATGTGATATGTTATTATTTGTTAGCAACCAACCAAGGTCAAAATCATTTATTCACGTAGGTATTTTTTCAATACACTTATGAACATGAATAAGTAATTCTACCGCCAACTCTACAGATTGATACTCATGTTCAAATAATGAACCCCCTTTACTAAACCTAAAACATTAAGATAGGTATGCAAAACAGTAATGATAATAATATTCATGCTTACTATTTATGTACCAAAGTTTTAGAATTATAAGATTAAAATGTAAAATTCATTTTGTTCTGTGCATGACATTGCTTCTTTAATTTTAAGTTGATATCTATACAGCATTACAACGCTAGCAAAACTAGAAATTATGAACAATACATAACAGTAATGTCATAAATCAGTGAATTAAATTAAATATAAAATCATAATGTTTTCATTTTGTTGAAGAGCTAATTGTTTCAAGTTAGTTGTATTGTCAACATTCCTGTAAATGTGTAGATACATTTGAATGAAGACTCCTTCATCATTAAATGAATGAATACACTGTGTGATGTTTTATTTATTAAAAAAATGTGTTCAAAATGAATTGGATGCAGATCAGACAAATAAAATACCTTTTGACATTCAGATATATTTATTAAACAGTCAAATATTAAGCATAGAGCAATACACAGTCTTACAGTAGGAAATTATAACAATAAGTACCAAGAGTATACCGGAGCCTCTATATTGTATAAATTTCATTGATAGGCAATATTGCATCCAAAATTTTTAAATATATAGGTAATAAGAATATTTTTAGGATTTCAAGAGTGACTGTCATTAAGACCTCCATAAAATATGTATTGTATGCAAGAGCTCCTGAAAGAATAAATACAATTTATGGATTAGCCAATTGCACTGCCAACCAGAAAAAAATACAAGTACTACGTTCTACATAGCCTCTTAATACTTTGGTGTATTGATACTAAATAGGTATTGATACAAATTACATAATACACGCAGTGAAACCTAAAATAAATAAAATCGATAAAGTGGCGATGATTAAATAGGAAAAATCTAATTAAACGTTAAATAATAGGAATGTACAATAAGCTAAAGCGAAACCTTCCAGGTTTACGAGAAATCTTATCTTTTAACACTCTCAGTAATATCTCTCTCTATCTCAGAATATAACATTTAATCAGTATGGTTGAGGTCAGTCAGTCTAGTTCTAGAAGGTACTTCAACAATGTATGTGCTGCTACAAAGTTGAAATCGAAACACTGACCAACATCAATTGTGTTTTGGAAAAAACTGGAAAAAATACTAACTTATAATAAATATAAATATTAATCCATAAATGTTTTTGAAAGTAAATAATTATATCTAATTAACAAAAATAAAACCAAATAGTTATTAAATTAAATAACATAGCTGTATTACATTATTGCTATATTCAAATTTGTGTTTTGTCCCTTTTAAAACAGTTCATTAATAAATGCTTAACATACTAAAGGTGTGTTGAAGTACAGAATCTAAAGTGTAATATTTTTAAGAGTTCTATTTATGGATACATTCAGGCAGTTCGCAGACAGTGGGGATATTCTGATTAATCTATACTAATATTATAAAGAGGAAAGATTTGATTGTTTGTTTGCATTGAATAGGCTCCGAAACTACCGAACCGATTTGAAAAATTCTTTCACTGTTGGGGGATAGTGTAGCTTCCCCGGGTGACATAGGCTATATTATGTATATTTTTTTTACTATTTTTCCCAAAGCAAAGCGAGGGCGATTTCCTAGTTCAGTTAATAAAAATATTGTAATATCAAATACAATACTTTCTTAAACTTTTTCATCAGTACATCTACGTGTAAATGTGTTCATAATTCATATCTGTCGACCTGTGCAGTTTCAATTATCATTAATCGGAATATCCCCCTGACGAAGTGACCACAAGGCACTGAACATATTGTATTCACCATCACACGGCAGGACTTAGTTTACATTAAAGCAGTATTTTCACAATAATAAGCCTAAGCTAGCATCTCTACAATATATATCACAGTGAGGCAGCCTATTTATACATGTCTACTGTCTAGCCATCAAGATGTTATCCCCGGAACGATTCGTACCTTTGATTCAAATCGCATTCATCTGGACATTACTATCTCATCGATAACTACTAGATTTCGGAAACTAAACTTCAGCCCAGTATCTTATCTCAATACTACACAGAAAATATGTTAGGTAGCTATTCTTTTTATAGTTTCATACCTTTCAGGCAATTTATTGCTATATTGAAAAGAAACTTTTGAAATTTTAAGTTTTCGGACGACTAGCGCGCGACACTAAACATTTTGGACTTTATGTTAACGAAAAGCCCTGTGAGCCTCACTAGATTATTTGTTAACCGACTTAAAAAAGGAGGAATTCCACTCAATTCGACTCTATTTTTTTATGTTTAGCTCATAGCTTTCTACTAGGTGAACCGATTTCGATGATTCTTTTTATACTCGAAATCTGATGCTTGTCATGTGGTCCCATTTAAATTTGGGTGAGATCTGACGAGTAGTGTTTGAGTTATTATCCCTAATTTTGAAGTCGGTTATTTTTTTAGAAGAATTATTTTGTTAGCCTTTCAATCGTTCTAATACCTACAATGGACTATCTCGAGTCGACATTCGACAAGTCATTGCTCCGTTACGGGGCCCGCCCTTGGAACACGCCCTTATAATTATATACATTTGTAAACAGAGCCTAAGCCTAATTGTTCTATAACTAAATTCTATTATTATTGTTACAATTTGTAATACTTATTACAGCGTGGCGCATTTTTGTGATAGCGTTTCGCGTGAGCGCTGTGCTCGGTTTAAAAATATCAAATATCACTCGGCGGTAACATCGCTTGTGAATTGTGAATAGATGTGAATCATGTGAAACAACGTGTAAAAATTATGGCGCCAATTTAACATAAACTATCATAATATTTATACTGAGTTATTGCCAACAATATCGAGAGTCCGATCGCGGAGAGAATGCGTTCCTGAATGAACGAAGTCACTTAATATGAATTTTCAATTTCCACTTAACTCATTACACAAAGTTACTATATAGGGTAAGCAGTAGTAACGTTGGCCCTCCTCCAATTAATTGGCCCTTTGATTTAAAATCGATTTTTTAAAAGTAGACTAAATGTATTAGGTTTACTAGATTAAAAGTATGTAGTAGGTTTACGAGGCATGAATGAAAAAATATTCTTATTTTTCTGCGTTAATAATACTCGAAAACGTAATTAGCAGTTTTAAAAATTATCAACTAGTAAAACTAATAAAAAATATAATACTTTTGCGGTGACTGCAACGAGAGTTGTTTTGTTACGAAATTCGTAAGAATCAAGCATTTAATAATGATATTTAATGGTTTTTTTTTAATTTAAATTGTATGATTTCTATTCTTATGTGTTATTAACATTGCGTTTTGAGTTACATATAACTCATAATTGGTGGGAAGACATTCAACATAGTGTAAATATTATATCAATTTTTATACGCCAAGAGCTAATCAATGTACTTTGACCCCTTCTTTACGTCTATTGCATTAAAGTTGTTTATGAAATAAAATATGGAACAACTTAACATAAAATGTTTCAAGATTAAGAACTTTATATTGTAACAATAAATTGTCAAAGACGATGATCGCTTTAAAGGGCCAACCATTGTACTGCTTACTCTACTTTAGCCCATCACTGACGGATCAGGAACGCATATAACTCGGCCGGACCATACTTTTAGTTGTCTGTGGTTATCCCACAACACTGTAGCGTGACGCCGACGCGAGCACCGCAAAACTTCATCGTATCAGGCATTGTACCGCGCGTCGTTGGAAATTTTCCCTAAGGTACAGTACGGCCGACGTATCTTGGCGCGTCTGAACTTCGCGCAGAAAGAAGAAGAAGCGAAGGCTGCGCAGTAACATAATACGACAATGCTCGGTACACGGCGTATTATGTCTCAGTCACACGTTAGTGTGTTCGTGTCGCTTTCTCTGTCTTACATGCGCTAAAGTTCACAAAGCCTATGTTCGGACGCGCCAAGATACGTCGGCCGTATTGTAAGTGTGCCAGTTGTACTACAGTGTGGCCTCGTCCTTAGGACAGGACACGGACACAATAACATCTATTTTATTTCCCCAATTTTATGGGAAAATATCAAACATAACTAACGAACGTACAAATATACGTACGAATACAGGAATGTGATGATTTCTATGACATATAGTAGTCTTTTGATAGCCCACTGTGACACTACATTAATCAATTTAGAACTTTTTCCTTAGCATTTATTTCACAAGTTTTATTGCTACATTACACCGCCAGTAAGCTCTCTCGGTTGTTTTTTTTATTAATATCAACAATAAAAAAATTGAGTTCACTGACCTTATACCCAATGCTCCACATTACACAAATACATTTAACTCTGAGCTTTAAAAACCTTCAAAATTATGATTTACGAGTATATACCTTAATAAGAACATTACATACATATTAATTTTTATTCCAACACTAAGCGCTGGAATCTGATCAGATCTCTTACGGAACTTAATTAATTTAAGAGAATTGACAAACGTATTTTATAAAGTACAATAACATTTCACGAATTCTATACATACATGACATACATTTTAATATTGCTACAACATATATTTTAAAAATTAAGGAATGAGGAGATATTTTATTGCAATTTTATAAATAAAAAAATATATATAAATCACACACTGCTTGTTATTATGTGTTACGTGGGATGAATAAAACCCCAATTGGGAACCGAACCCAAATATCACGTAACTCGAGACCTCTACCTCTTTCCTCATCAGACCCGACCCAAATAGAAATTGACTTATCAGGTCCATGTAGTGAGCTTTTTACATCAGTAAGTTTTACTCACAAGCTCACAACTAACTTACGTAATTATGTTACTGTAAATTTGCAAGTGCAAGCACTTTGTATGTAGCTTAACGTAATACCCTAATACTCCCTACACTTCCCAAAGTTACATTAATAGGGAAGCAACTTACAAGTGTAATGTCAGCCTAATTTGTATTTTTCCTCAGTGCCGTCAGTGTGAGCGTTCTCTCGTGTACAACAACCATAGATGTAGTACCTATAGATTCAGCACATGAGACAGAGAATTTTTTCTTTGAGGTTATTTTCAAAGAAATGTAATAAAATTTAACAAGCAGCCCAGAATACTACTACCCACCATCATCGTATTTAGACTAAATATACCTAAACGATTTTCTGCTTAAAAATCAAACTGAAACTTTTAAAAATCTCCAGTTTGTCATAACTCGCACTTGTGTCAAACAATGAAATCCGGCCACGGTGACGGGGACAAAAATTAACATTTTTGTCTCTGTCTTTCACGTGAATTTTATAATTGGCGATCTCGCTCTGTTAAATGTATGGGAGAATCTACTGGTTCTAGATCTATAACAACAAACCTGTACACCTGTCTACACGGTGGCCTGCGCCTCCTTGGCGAAGGCGAGGAAGACCTCTTCGAGCGTGGTCTCGGTGACGGAGTAGTCCTCGACCAGCTCGGGGAAGTTCCCGCGCAGCGCCTCCAGCGCGCCGAACAGGCTGCTGTAGCTCATGGCCTCGTTTATGTGGTAGTGCAACATCGTCTGGAACGTACCAAGTGTATCGTCAGTTTAAGCAAATATTTTACAGGGCGTGGATGGCTAAATCCGAATATATAATTATAATCTATACTAATATTATAAAGAGGAATGATTTGATTGTTTGTTTGCATTGAATAGGCTCCGAAACTACCGAACCGATTTGAAAAATTCTTTCACTGTTGGGAAACTACACTATCCCCCCCACCCGGGTGACATAGGCTATATTATATTTTTTTTTTACTATTTTTCCCAAAGCGTAGCGAATAAATAACTTCCCAGAATTTGATTTTTGTTAACAACACTATGGTGTAATAATATAGGTGAGTTTTTTTTTCAAAATCAACGGGTTCTATTTCTGTTCAGGAATATTGATTTTCCAAAAATCTAATGATGCAATTTTAGTTTTCATCAAAATCGGGCCCCGAGAGTTTTTTGACCACATTTCGCTACTCCTAATAGTTTCGGCCATCTACGCCTCTTGAAAAATTCACCCTATAAACCTTTAAGGTTGAAATGCATGCACATCGGCAACTGATTTAGATGACTCTGAAACTGTCCGTTCTTAAAACCAGTTACGACACAAGGGTATAAAAAAACGTACTTTTTCAGAGAACAAAAACGACAGACATTTTATTCAGAAAGAATACAATGACATAACAATTTGTTTTTTTAAAAGTATGTCACAAGGTGAAAAATACAGGAAGTATCTATACATGTATTTTGATATTTACAACAAAGATCGATCTGACATTGTACTGCTTAACCTTTGCCCAACAGTGGACTTAAAAAGCCCATAGATACATAGTTTGATCTTTCTTTTTCTTCTCTCTCGGCCGGCAACGCACCAGTGATGTCTTTGATGTCGTAGATGTCCATGGGCGATGATAGCCACTTACCATCAGGTGCATGGTCAGCTGTTTAGCCGGCTATTTCCATAAAAACAGAAATGTTAGTATATACCTTGTGTTCGTCCTTGAGCGTGCAGTCGAACACCTCGCTGAAGGCGGACTTCAGCTCCTGCACCTGCAGCCCCTTGGCCGAGTCCGTCACTGCACAACACACAACAACATTTATTTATTTATTTAACACTGTATTGTTTGTACACCATACAATAATATACATAAGAGCACAAGAAAAAAAGAATACAAAACAATGGGCGACCTTATCGCTTTGAAGCGATTTCTTCCAGGCAACCCAGTAGTAGCAGGAAAAAAGCAAAAATATAAATTGGGTAAAGGCGTACCCACATAAGGTGAAACAAAGATATTACAGTGTGAAAAGGTGAAGTAAAGAGAGAGAAAAAAAGACAACACATTCAACAATGTTCACGTGGAGTTTTAATTTTAATGTCATTGTATCAATCCTAATTTTAGTATCGTATCACAAACAAAAGAAACAATTTTAGTTTCGCATAATTTTGTTGTATATTTAATTCGTTGTGGCCACTGAATGCGCACGACACGACTAAACCAATATTTATAACTTTTCGGTTGTTTCGCTTCGCTATCTCCGGTTCATCCTTCGTGTAACTATGTATGTATACTCGATTTTAACGACGAGTCCTATTTAGTAAGCAAACTCACAGTCTTTTTATCCTTATTTGTAATTTAAATATAAGGCAGACACAATATGAATAAACACAGGCCAGGCACACTCCACACTTATGCATAAATTTGTAATCTATCACACAATATATCGTCACAAACAAAATACAACCCTGACCCTGTTAGAGAGGATAAAAGTTATGATTAGAAAGAGGCAACATCTAGATGTCAATGTCTGTTGACGATTAGCGCTATGCGACCTGAATTACACTTTATTGTGTCGGAGCAAGAGTCGCTATTTATTTAAATGACTGCGGAGTGACTCTTCTGTACCAATAGGTACTATTTATTATGTATTCTGTAGTTCAGCATAATTAATTTTTAATGTTATTGTAAATTAATATTTTTATAAAGAGTAGTGCTAAGTTCTTATTTGGTACAGTACGGCTGACGTATCTTGGCGCGTCTGAACATAGGCTTTGCAAACTTTAGCGCATGTAAGACAGAGATAGCGACACGGACATGCTAACGTGTGACTGAGACATATTATGCCGCGTACCGAGCATTGCCGAATTATATTACTGCGCAGCCTTCTGCACAAAGTTCAGACGCGCCGAGATACGTCGGCCGTACTGTAAGTGAGGTGTAAACAATGATATTAAACTATAGATACGTTATGCCCTTACAAATCAACCAAAAAATCTGTTCCGACCGAGCTACAAAACACACACACGTTTAACTTTTGTTTCACTACACCAATCACTATTACATTGGTAAATTATGTAAAAGGGATGGCACTACTAAAACCATAATAGTGAAAAAGACAGCGAGACGGCCTCACTCAGAGGCAGCTATCAACTGTCTGAATTAAAATTTAAAATCGCTACACTTGTCTAAATTCGACTGACATAATTTCAGCGCCATCTTGGCAGGTGTAAAACAATGTAGTGTACGCACCGTCCCCGAGCGGCCGCGCGCGCAGCTTGACGAGCACGGCGTGTCCGGCGGCGTGCGCGGCTCGCAGCGCGGCGGCGGCGCCCAGGGCGCGCACCCGCCCGCCGGACATGATGCCGATGCGCCCGCACAGCGCCTCCATCTCCTCCATGCTGCGGGGGACATTACACTCACATTACACACGATTATATGCAGGTACATTGAATTTATTACAGAGTAGGCATATTAAATTATATTAGTTTTGACATGATAACATCTATTAAAACGATGCCGGCCGCACGCATGAAAAATAATGACTAATCTGTCGCGTTATGCGAGCGAGCGAACAATGGAGAAAGCGCCATCTATTAACAAAACTATATACACAAATATGTCAGAAAGGAACTTGCTGAAAAAATAGTTTAGTTCAGGAGTTCTAGATGGCGTTGTAGTATAAAGATAAAAGTTTCTAATTATAAGTTAATTTCCAGAGATAATATTATATTCGAGCACTACTTCATCAATGTTTTGTCATGACGTTGTCACGTTAAACTACCGTCTGTAAACCGACTTTAAAGACAACCATTTTTGTTATGTGAATAGCCACTTTCACCTTTTTTCTTTCAAGGCCGGCCTCTTGTCGGTAATGCGTACGGTGTTGCTGATGTCCATAGACGTTAATTGCGTGTTTTCGCCGTACAATACGCGCAATGCAATTCAAAACTATGCGTCACAAAACCTGTGACGTTTGCCGCAGCGGCTAAAAACCACAACGCACATGGGCATGATGTTGTTTGTTTTAATTATCAACATTAATTTACGCATCTTTATCCACGTCAATAAGGTAGTGTATGGAGAGAGAGAAGACACAATGCTAAGAGTGCGAGAGATATTGTGTGTGAGAGAGCGAGAGTCACCTGTGCGAGCTAACGAGCAGCGTGCGTTGTGACCGCTGTGTGCCCGGGACGTCTACGGTATAGTAAGAGGGAGAGAGTGTGAGAGAGGGAGAGGTATAGTCACCTGTGCGAGCTAACGAGCAGCGCGCGCTGTGAGCGCTGCGCGCGGCGCACGGCGGCCCAGACGCGGCGGCGCGCGGCCACGTCGACGCCGGCGCTGGGCTCGTCCAGCAGCGCTATGCGCGCGCCGCCCGCCAGCGCCGCCGCCGTGCCCAGCCGCCGCGCGCACCCGCCCGAGTAGCCGCGCACGCGACGACCGCCGTACTTCTGGAGCCCTGGTACCGACCACTGGTTGGTTATGTATGGTTTACATAGTAAAGTAGATATGTAATTAAATTCTAACCTAATTTAAATTGATTAAAGACATGCACACAGAGAATTTAGTTACAAGTAAAACGTATAAAATTTGGTTTGCAATAAGCAAGTAGAATATTTAACAGAAAATTTAAAATATATGAATATTTAAAATTTTCTGTTAAGTTTCTGGGCGGGGCTTAATACTTAGCAGTATTAATTGGGTATCCTACAATAACGTTACGTACACTCAAATCTCATGCTAAATGAAAATAAAGAACTTCCACTTCATAAGAGGGGGCACTAATAGATGCACAATTTTGCCTTAAAAACCATAATTTGATAAACCTCACTGGGACTCTATTTATATCACAAAAGACAAAAACGTTCCCATTTATTCTTGTATAGATAACATCAGTGTGTGCCAACATACCGACGACCTGTATCCAGGCGGCGACCTCGCGCTCGACGTCAGCGGTCGTCAATCCGCGCATGGTGAGCAGCACGCGCAGGTTGTCCTCCCCTGACAGGAACGCGTCCAGCCCGCCGAATTGCGGGCAGTACCCGAACGACTTCATGTACTGGAACACGCACGCGACGTATTGTACACTCAGCAAAACAGATAATAATATGCTACTCATAATACATAACTGTAAATTTAAAAATACTCTGACATTTATATTTTCACCAAAAAAGAGCTCATGACATTGAAACTTTTCCGCTCGATTATAATGTAAGTGTCTTCAAGGCAAGAGTGAATAGGCTTTTACTAAGTTAATGCGTTTTACCACCAATTACTTCATCGCCACTTACCATCAGGTGAGATTGTAGTTAAGCATTAACTTATAGGATATAAAAGAAAACTCCGGAACAGATCTTTATAATTTTTAGTGTAACAGAATGTAAGTTATTACTCGTTCAAAATATCTGTGGACCTGGCTCAATGACGTCATGCAAACTGGAGAGATAGCAAAGAAAATCGAGACGTAAAGATTAAAAATATTATTTTGATTTGTGTGTATCTACTTTTTTGCATTTTATACAACTTTTAGATCAGTCTGTACTTTATAGGGTTCTGTACCCAAACGGTGTCAACGGGACCCTATTGCTAAGCCCCGGCTGTTCGTCCAACCGTCTGTCTGCAAGCTGTGTCTTATGAACCGTAATAGGTAGACAGTTGAAATTTTCACAGAGTGTATATTTCTATTGCCGCTGTAACAACAAATAAAGAAAATAAAATAAAAAAGAAAAGAAATAAAGAGCCGTGTTTTTTTCATTTTTAAAGAATTGGATTACTTTGAGCGTAAAATTCCGCTCTGCATTATGTATCGTCCCACCTATCTTACAACACTAAATAATAATAAACAACAAGAAGCAATAAAGAAGAAGAAACAATAAACAATAATGCGATTACGAAGCAAGAATAATACACGTGCGTCGGCGGCGAAAACAGGGTGAGGTCCGAGGAAGCGGGAGCGGCATCGAATTCCAGCGAGGTCCACAGATAGTTTGAACGTGTTGTACTATCAATGTTGAATGGTACCTTAGGTAGGTATGATTTAACTAATCACTTAAACAATCTGTAATAATGGTATTCATATCATGCAGTGAATGTCTAATTCTTTTGCTTTGTGTACATTGTACATTGTGCAACGTACTTATGCACGGAAATGGTCAGCAATCAAGCAGAGTAAAGGTTAGTTTTTCTTTTAATTTTGTTTGTACCGAACACACTCAAATACTTCTGTTTCAAATACTTCTTGCTTTGAAGTACCAAAAAGGTTCAAATCTGCCTCAAATACTTCTTCAAATCAAGCGTGAGCTAGCTAGACTAGTAATAAATAATGACATAAACGACTACAAAATACGTCACAAAAAAAAGCTGGTACTGCCGAGATCCAATTTAACATTACACAGATCTGGTCCCTATTCGATGTGTGTTAAGATATATAATAAAATATCGGAAGAGATTCAACAGATAGAATCCTTGACAAAATTTATAAATAATTTAAAAATCTTCCTTCATGGACTGACATATTATAGACATACCTATTTACGTGTAAAATTATTATGACAAATAACTATTACGAGTAAATTATGTATTAAAATTGTATGATTTTTAAATTAATAATAATTGTTACTATTTATATATTGAATATTGAAATAATTGATAATTAAATAATTAGAATATTGTAATAATGACATAGAATATTGTTAAATTGTTAATATGCCACGCCCTAGCGGGTTATGACCTATTCTATTTTAAGCATGGTGCATTAAAGTACTTATGACTTAAACATGTGAAGACCCTCACGTTGGCCATGGAGGTGTGGTAGTTGAGATGGTATCCGTTGGCGTAGACATCGCCGCGCGTGGCCGGCGTCTCCGTCGTCAGCATCTTGAACGTCGTCGACTTGCCCGCGCCGT
Source organism: Thymelicus lineola (assembly GCA_963932265.1). Lineage (NCBI taxonomy): Eukaryota > Metazoa > Arthropoda > Insecta > Lepidoptera > Hesperiidae > Thymelicus > Thymelicus lineola. The sequence goes on along the minus strand of OZ010700.1, from coordinate 13,158,052 downwards.
TCACACCCAGCAAGCCGAAACACTCGCCTACACACACACACACACACACACACCACACTATTATATATTGCTTGTATTGGATAGATAATAGGGATGTTGACAGTAACTGAAAATTAATATAAAATGTTTAAAGTATTAATGGTAACATTTAAACACCTAAAATACTATTCTTTAATCAAAATGAATCACCATATCACTGTCACGTGACCTCAAACGCCATTTTGAGGTTATGTCCGTATTTTATAAGCAAATTCAACGATATCGATATCGGTTAGTGACGTCACGTGACGTTTTTGGTGGAAAATTTGATATTAATTTTTGTTTATCAATTTTTGATTTTAAATTGAACATTAAGATATATCTATAAAATAAAATTGAATCCTAAAATTGGTCAACATCCCTATTGAAGACAGCCGTAAGACAATAACGTTGTGCCATAGGTTGGTAATAATTTTGAAAGAAAGAATGAAATGTTTATTTCATCTAAATTATCTACAACAATAAATTATAACCAAAAACAATTTTTAAATCTACAAGATGATAGGTGAAAAGTGTTCACACTCAGCATAATGAACGCGGCAAGTCAAGTTGTGCTCGTATTCAAATCGTGTGGTATTGATGTTTTATTTGTACTGACCACATCACTCGCGACATTAGGGGTATGTCTATGTAAGTCATGATTATTTTATGTGTATTATAATTATATATACAAGTTACCCTTCTTGATGGAGAAGCTGACGCCCCGCACCGCGTTACAGCCCTTGCCGATCAGCGCGGGGTAGTTCTTGTGCAGGTCGTCAACCAACATCACCTCCTGGACCTGCTTGTTCGCTGGAACCACAATACACATACCATATCATTCACTTTCATTTATTACATCTGTGGAATAAAACTATCAATTTTAAAATTAAAAAACCCAACGGTTTTATTTACACTATAGCAAAGAAGCATCTCGATTACATCAGCTTTCACAAAACCGAATCATAAATCGGTCCATTCGTTTAGTAGCTACGATGCCACAGACAGACAGACACTTCGAACTTATAACACCTCTCTTTTTTCGTTCAGTTTATTAATATACAACGATTAAAGAGTTATATTAATGATCAATCTCTATAACGTTAAAATATAATATAAATGATAGTAATACGACCATAATCCTTATTGAAAATTTTTGAAAAACATTGAATCTGCAAGTTTCTCAACGGATAATTTGATATCTCGAAGCGTTCCTGAGAAGTTCTCGACAGTCAGCCAGATAGACAGACATGACAGGCAGACAGACAACGAAGTTATCCTATAAATCCCTTTTTTCTTATAAGCTACGGAACCATAAAACCTGGTACTATTTGTGTACTGCCGACAAACTGGCCAATAGTTTGGCAGAACACTAAATATCATGAATGTATTTTATCTTTCATAATTAATAAAAAAATACATGTGGCACTCGGAGACTGCCGCGGTAAAGCTATTACATAGCTGTTTTTATCAACTTATGCAATTGTAATCATTTATTTACTTTTTATTTATGCAGCATTTTTTTTCTTTGATATTAATTCAAGTTACACTTGAGCGTGGTGACTGATAAGAATTTTTTTTTTCTTTTATTGAATAAATGAGAAGTTTATTTAAATATTTTATTTCGTTTCGTTTAAAATATTTTTATTATGTTATTCAGGAATTTTATTTCATACACGTTATCATTAAAAATTCAGTATCAGTTAATTCAGTATCAGGTAGTATCATTCAATATTGAGTTAAATAAAAAAAAAAATTTTAAATAATTTAATTTACGAATCTCTATAGCCAAACTATATGTGTTAAGCGCCATCTGTGATTAATTTTGTATCTACATAGTGTATTCTAATATTACCTACTTTGCTACGTATCGTAATAGTTCTCGTAATATAACATAGATGGTGTTTTTACAAGTATTTAGGTTATTTTTCGTTAGTGAATTTCTCTGATACGGTCTCCACGCTCAAGGCCCGTGATAGAAGTTATGCAATAGCTTAAAAAAACGTAGAGGAGAAGAGAAGTTGTACTTCTTTGGCATGAAAAAAATTTCAAAAAAAATAATTTCAAAAACAATTATAAAAAAATCAAAAGTTTCACTCTCATCATTTTTTCCATTTATTTCATAACGTGCCTAAAGAAGTATAACTTCAAAAATTATCTTATCCTAATAACCAATCAAGTATCATACGCAGCGCGATGGCCTTGCTGACGTACGCCCGCTCGGCGCGCGCCATGGCGTCCATCTCGGAGGGGTCGTCGCGCGGCGCGTACCGCACGTTCCACGCGCGTTCCCACAACAAGCCGAAGTATCCATGCTCCGTTATGAATACTAGGATCTGGATGATAATTATACGATATAAGTTTCGTATTTTAACTCATCATCATCCATCCATCAGGCCTTGGAGGTCCACTGCTGGACATAGGCCTCCCCTAACTTGCGCCACTCTGACCGGTCCTAAGCCTTCTGAATCCAGCAGATGCCCGCTGTCTTCTTCAGGTCGTCATTCCACCTGGTAGGGGGGCGTCCTATGCTCCTTTTTCCGAGACGTGGGCGGTATTCGAGGACCTTTCTTCCCCAACGGTTATCGGTTCTTCACACTAACGCTACTTTCGCTTCGTATTTTAACTATTATAGATATATTATTATAGGTGTCGTGGAAGACGTCCACCATGTATTGGTGGAGTGCGTTCGCTTTCAGATCGAGAGGCAGTCGCTTGAAGTAAGTGGCCGTCCATTAATCACGTGATCGTTTTTTAGCATTTTTAACCCCCCCCCCTCCCCCAATCACCTACTTTCGACATTGTTTTAATCCAAAACATGCCGAGCCGGGCAGTCGGTGACGGCGCGTGAGGCCTTCGTTCGTTGCCTGGCAACGGCAAGTCAAAGTCACACTACACGCTGCTTTTCTATTTAAAAATCGCGCGAAAAAATAAATACACGTGATATCTTACTACACCCCCCCTCCCCCTTCGTGCTATTTTCGTGATTTTTGTCAAATCCCCCCCCCCCTTTCAAGCCTCACGTGATTAATGGACGGCCCCTAACTTGCAAATTAGAATGGATGGTAGGTAGGTTTCATCCCTTCTTATCAAATCCGACCTCCAACGCGATGAAGAGAATTTGTAGATTTGTAAGTCACTTCAAGTAATTGGTTAGTAACTTAGTACCTAATATATTTATACATTGTATTTAATAGTTTGTGTAATACGATCGGACTGACATGTAAATAAATTACAAAAGTCCGTAAAATAAATGAGATTAAAAAGAAGAAACTAGTATAGATTGTATGGATAAAGAGGGCTCAGGACCGGTCTGAGTGACGAATATTAGGGGAGGCCTATGTTCAGCAGTGGACCTCTACACGCCAGTCTTGGATTTGTCAATAGGCCGTATAGGCCGCGGCCTAGGGGCGGCAACATCTTAGGGGCGGCAGATTTAAGAAGATGATATTATAGATGATTTTGCTATTAAAAAGTGGCGTAAAAATTGTAATTCTTGTTTTTTACGCACTTTCTTAGTGACTAATTCAGTGCATTCCTTACTATGAATAGAAAATTATTATTTTAGAGAGGTACATGGGGCGGCGGAAATAAATTGGCCTACACTGATAAAAAATATGAATCCGGCACTGCTACACGCTGATGGATGGATGAACTAGTAAAGTAAATAAAAAACCCGACTGCAAAAATAACATTAAAAAAACCATAGTTGCAATCCTTAAGATGAACTCTTTCATAATACCCTTAATTTTTGGTACTACAAAATATCCACCATATTAGTTTTTTTTTAAATTTAACTTACCTATCTAAGAACATTTGGGCTTTCATGACGCATCTTACCACAGCATCTAACGATATATTAATTAATATGGTCCAGTAGTTTGGAAGATACGAGGTAGTAAAGAATATTACAAAATACATACATACAAGATACGCGCGAAAAACATAAATTGACAGCATTGGTAACACACAGCGAAAAACATAATTTGATTGGTAACAGTGGGGTAAAAATACTTTTATAAAGAAGCTTTTAAATTTGTGTCTTTGCTTTGGCCGCTGAGAAGTTCATCATTGTCATCAGAACCAAACCAATAAGATATTTCAACTCCGTAGGATGAGAGGAAGTAAATATGTAGTTGTAAATCTTACAAGATTTGACCCCAACATACAACATGGATTGTAACTCAAATAAATGCTTGTAATACCTAATACAATACATTTTATTGTACACCGAAAAACATAACATGATAACAGTAATAAATTGACTAATGAGCCGTACCCATATCACACGGTAAGGGCCGGGATATGTTTTATATATAACCACAAAAAGCTTTTGTTTTGCTTTGCCACTTTGTTTTATCTAGATTATTCGTGTACTCTCATAACTGGATGATATATTAAATTACATACGATAAGTTTATACACACTACATCCGCTTTAAGTGGAAACGGTCACAACAATGTTCTGTTCTCAGAACAAATTGTGTTAAACCCATAGATTTTAATTACATCTATGGTTAAACCAATTTACATTGATGCAATGTTCGTGTTGCATAAAACTAAAAGGATAAAGGTAAAGGTAATTTCAAAGTTGTGTGAATAAAGTGTCAAGACAGTACTCACCATGAGGAAAACCGCCTGCACCGCGAGATATATCATGGGCCATAGCGGCGAAGAGTCCGCTGTTGAGAAGTACTCGCTAGGATTCTGGTTGTCTGGAGAGTGACAAAAAGATACACGTCTTATTTATAACGATCGAAATATGTCTATTAATTTATCCTATTTATGTACACAGCTTATGTATAAGCGAAAATTTAACATTTTCATTCACTATTGTAACTAGGTTGCTGAAAGTATTTTTGACTGAAGTTGTCCAAGTATAAAAAATGAAATTAAGAGTTTAGTTTCAGTAGCGACTTTTAGAAGTGCTCGAATCTTGTCAAGGTCACCATTTTGAATGCGCTATTTAGATTATTGAGGCTGGGTATATTTAATTTGTGTTCATTCCACTCAGGACTTCGGTCATTGTGAATGTATTTATGAACAAATAGCGCACTATCCTTGCCTTTCCACACGTTTTGCGGGATAAGAAGAACCCTATATGTTACTAATATTATAAAGCGAAAAGATTTGATTGTTTGTTTGCATTGAATAAGCTCCGAAACTACCGAACCGATTTGAAAAATTCTTTCACTGTTGGAAAGCTACACTATCCCTGGGTGACATAATATGCTATATTAAGTATTTTTTTTTACTATTTTTCCCGAAGCGAAGCGAGGGCGATTTCCTAGTTCCAGATAAAGGTCTACATTGTGTACTAAATGTTATGAGAAAAGTTCAGAAGTTTTAACGTATTATAAAATACTAACAAAAGTTCATACAAACCACATTTATAAACTCACTGCCTTGTATTTGACTGAGGAAGATAAATACATAGCTGGATTATGTAATTCCTGTATTTACAAGATACCACGCTCATCCACGTCAAAAACTATGCTGTTTTTGCCAGTAAATTCCGGATTGTATGGTATGGTATTTTTCTTCCTCAGTCAAATACAAGGCGGTGAGTTATACCTTACCTACCTTATTTATTGATCTGCGAATATTAATAGGATATTACCGCAGCATTTAGCAGCATCAAACCCCGCCTCAGCAACACTAAGCGAGGGGCACTGGTCTCTATTCAGCGTGCAGAACGCGTTGAGTCGTGCCACGAGAACGGTGCGCGCGCCCGCCGCTGTTAGCGTGTGTGGGGGGAGCGACGCACTCAGTGCGTCAAGCACGTGGTCGCTCACCGTTGGAGGATGGTCCGCCTCGAACGTGCCCTTCGCTGTCTTTAACAGCGGCGTTATCACACCTGACGACGTTATAAATAAATGATATACCCACACTGATAGAACCCTGGGTTTCTTGTGCTCTCGACACAGAAACAACACACCCAAACCGAGAATAGAAAAGAAATCCTCCAAATTTTAGCAGAGTGGTGGCCTAGAAGCTACTGCCATAATAATTCTTGACAAAAAATAACCGATTTCAAAATCAGCGATAGATCATAAACTACTTGTCACATCTCACTCAAATTTAAGCGGGACCACATGACAAGTACCAGCTTTCAGTTAAAAAAAGAATCATGAAAAACGGTTCACCCAGTCGAAAGTTCTGAGGTGACAAACATAAAAAAAATACAGTCGAATTGAACACCTCTTTTTCTGAAGTCGGTTAAAAAAGCGATTGTATTTGTATTTTTGTGAACATCCAATTTTTCTAACAAAGTTAATAGTTATATGCCGCTTCGCAACTCAGAGTCACTAATGGTTACTTTAATTGCTCCTTAGTAAATCACCATACAAATTCTGTACCTACTAAGGAGCGATTTATGTAACCGTTAGTGATTCTGAGTTGAGGCGATAGTCGTTGTCCGTTCAGTTCAGTTCTCTGTGTACTAGCTGTAACCTGTAGAAGGGTATACAGTACCGAAGACGAAGACGATGACGAAGAGCAGCATGGAGGTGGCGCGCTCGCCGAAGCGGAAGGACAGCAGGTAGCCCAGCGGCAGGTACGCCAGGACGCCCAGCAACAGCACCAGCGCCATTGTACCTGCGCGAGCGCACTTCACTTGTTACACTTTGACACATACATTAGACACTTCCATCCATCCATCAATCCATTATTATAACTACAAATGCGTCAAAAACCATGCCGATTTCTACCAGTTCCGGACTGGTAGAAATCGGCATGGTTTTTCACGCATGGATGGGCGTATTAGCTTGTAAATACAGGAATTAGGTAATCAGCATGGCATTTTTCTTCCTCACTCAAATAACAAGGCGGTGAGTTATCTACCTTGTTTATTGATCTGTGAATGCAGTGTTGATTTTTTTCCGTAGTGTGAGGTATCGTTTCGGGGGTCCGTTTGGTAAATATTCCACTTTAAAGAGCTAATTTTGGTTAAAGTTAAGTATCGTTAAGTAAAAATAGATTATATGATTAATTTACAAGGAAATCTATCACGGCTACTAAGGGTTTGAACTAGTTTCCTACTTCGTAACTGAATAAACGGCTAAAGTATGTGACTACGTGCCCGTACATCTGTACGTTACATACATAATTATGTATATCTATACATAATTATTAACGGTTGATTTGTTGCGGAGAGAAACTAGCTGGGTAGGCGAGTATAGAACCGTACACTGTGGTACTGATCACAGATCAAACAGGAGGCTATCACGATTGTCTCGATTAGCAACGATCAAATCATGGGATATGCCAAGCCAACATCACCTACATTCATAATGATCGTCAACGACAGTCAACGTCAGCGTATTTATTAATTTATTTTAATTACATACATAATTATGTATATCTGTACATAATTATTAACGGTTGATTTGTTGCGGAGAGAAACTAGCTGGGCAGACGGGTATAGAACCGTACACTGTGGGACTGATCACAGATCAAACAGGAGGCTATCACGATTGTCTCGACTAGCAGCGATCAAAATGATCAAATCATGGGATAAGCCAAGCTAATATCACCTACATTCATAATGATCGTCAACGACAGTCAACGTCAGCGATTTATTAATTTATTTCACCTTTTTTGACCACATAGTTTTAATTATTTTTGTCAAATGACCAGACAGCTACTGGATGGTATCACCATCGCCCATGGACATCAGTGATGCCAAAGATATAACCGATGCGTTGCCGACCAAGATAAAAGAGGGAAGGAAAGAAAATATAGGCTCCCAGTCGGTACACGACAATCATTTGGTGGGTGAGTCAAATAGTGGTGATAGCTCTAGCCCTCAGCTCTAGCCACACAATTAAGGACTTATTGTAGGTATTATAATAAAATTAGAACTACCTCTCCAACAATGCATCTTTACTATAAATAAATTTACAATTTTACTGCAAATGAAATTGTAAATGGTCTGTGTATACATAACACTTGACTCCAGAAGACTCATATATTATTTATTTATTATGATCATTGCTTTTTGTATCTATTATTACAATCAATCCCAGACTTAAATTATTTATACAATGAACGAATACCTACTTTACTATATATGTACTATGATTGAACGAATACCCTGTCAGGCCTCTTCAGCCCGACCAACATGATCTCTTTGTTCACTGTTTAAATCTATATGTAGTTCGCCTGAGAATGGGACGAGCCCGGCTCGGAGTTATCACAGGAAGCGATGCCGCGGAATCAGACGAATTCCCAGAATAATGTCTCGTTGTAGTTAATAAAGACAGCATTGTTTCTTATTAATTTTGAACCCTAACACATAGCAGGTATTTAAATAAACTAATCAGAGTGGTCTTAAAGTTAAGTGGTCTTAAGCCTTAAGTAGGAACCAAAACAGTCAACTTTAGAATTTTTGCCTGTCTGTGTTTGATCGCGCATCACATAAAAACTTCTATTGCTTTTTGAAGTCCAGAAGGTTTAACTAAAAACCTGATGCATGTTTCATCTTGATGCGTCTTTGATAAGCCAAGGTATTAGTAATAGTAAATTCAACATTCCGCGCATACAAAGTTGCGGGCAAAAGCTAGTTATAAAAATTGTAATTGAAAAAAAGTTTTTCGTCTTCCTTTCTTAAGGAAAGGCACATGACACGCGAATTCCTGAATCAGTCAACACACTACTATACATAGGGTTGCCATATGTCCCTTATATACGAGACTATCACCGTATTTGACCATCCCATCCCGTATTTCGACAAAATACGGAAATAGAGATGTGAAAAATTGTCAACATGGAGTATTCCGAATAAAAACTTTGATTCAATAATTTTTTGATTCCATTTATTTTATACTTCTGATACGGTTGAGATCACTATGTACACATGTATGCTATGTATGGTGTAGTTGAAAAGTCACGTGTCTAGTTTTGGACATCGGTAGAGAAAACGTCCCGTATTGGTTCTTAGAAGTTATGGCAACCCTCTACAGTCTACACAGTAGGTATACAGTATGAACTCACCGAGGAAGTCTGGCTGCACCAGCGTGGCGTCAACGTCCTTGATGGCGGCGGCGAGCAGCGGAGCGGCCACCAGCGGCGCGCCGTACAGCAGCACGTGGGAGAACAGCGTCGTCAGCCAGAACAGCACCGGCATGCAGCCCGCCATGATGTAGATCCGACGCGTGCCCGATATACGCTCCTTGATCGATATCGACAGCGACTCCGTCATCATTGCCATCGTTACTGGAACAAGTCAACAAGCACCCAACTTACAGTACGGCCGACGTAACTTGGCGTTTCTGAACATAGGCTTTGCGAATTTTAGCGCATGTAAGACAGAGATAGCGACACGAACTTGCTAATGTGGCACTGAGTGAGACATAATAAGCCGCGTATCGCGCATTGCGTGCCGAATTATGTTATTGGCAATTGAAGTTCAGACGTGCCAAGCCAAGATATTTCAGCCGTACTTACTGTACTGTAGGTACTTTGAACAAATATATTTGTAAGGTAATAACCTATATTGTCTCCAGTCTAATTACCTAATGTATAAGAGTAGGAAAAAAATCGTGTCGTAATCGTAGGTAATGCTTTTTACATTAGATTTCCCCTCACTACCTTATTAGCATGACAGCGAAGGGAACTCTTATGTGAAATACAATGACTCTGAAATTTAAAATTCACTATAATTTATTCATAATTATGGGTTTCACTGATACACTTGTGTACGTCATTTTTTGCTTTTCGGAAAGGTGTTTTGTCATGGAGGAGAAGAAAAGCCGTAAAGAAACTCCTCAGCACATCTTATAAAAATACATAGGCAATCACTGGTATTTCACACCTGTATTTTACCATTACCTATCAGGAAATTTATTTAATCAATCTAATTTAGTATAAAATTTACAAATAGCGAAGCTATTCACAGTGTTACCAACCCTAATCTAGATTAAAACGGCAAAGAAGCTCTCAAAAAGCTGTAGAAAACTGCAAAATTCTATTAAAGAACTGTAAATCTACATCTTATTTTGTATTATCACAGTAGACATAATAGTATATAATAGTAGTATTATTTAATAGAGTGCTATTAAACTAATCAATTAGTAATCAATAAAACAACATAATGAATAGGGTTTGGAATTTACAATAAACTATTTTAATATCACGAACAAAGACGCCAACGGCTAGCGGGATGGGTCGATGGGTGTGAACAAATTGCGGAAGAGAACGCGTTCGACTATCAGCAACATCTAGCTAGAAAGTGTCGGGGCCGTTAGGGGTTCTGGTCACAGCATGGCATCCTTCATGACACCAATAAAATATCACTGTAAGACAAAAGATCAACGAGGAAGGGACTCACATTATACCCTTCGCAGAAAAGGTTCTGGTTACAACCTGACATCCGTCATGACACCAATAACGTTTTTGTTTTGTATTATATTGTATTGCACATTTTTGTTTTATACCTACACATTGTTATTAATGTAGAAACTGTTGGTAAACCTTAATAAATAAATAAAGATTACAATGAGATGAGAAAGTAGAGATTTCAATAACCAAAAAGAGCACCGACTTTTTTTAAAAAAGCAGATATTTTGACGTGAGATTCTTCGATTGAAAATTAGGGTGCTTTTTCGATATTAAGTCAAAATGAGGTGGAAAGAAATATTTTAAATAAAAAAAATACAGTATGTTTGGGACATTGATTACGAAGCGCTCTTTCAAGTAAGTAGGTGGTGAGTGGTGAGAGAGCAGTGAGACCTGAGACACAAGACTAACTAAGGTCAATATTGTTCATCCAATGTTACCTAATCACTCTTCAGGTGCCTTCAAAGCTTGCCGATGTATATACGTATACTAACCTAAAGTATTCTAATTAGTGTAATCGATGCCTTTGTAGCCAAAACAGAAAAGAAAGTAAGAACTGGCTCTCAAATCTCCGCGTTAGCTGCAAATGCTGCAATTAATCTTTTTTGATCCGACACGTACCTCACTTTAAGGATAACATTCTGAGAAATATGGAATTTATGTGGTTTCGGTAAAGTCTTACCATAAATAACTGCATAGGTGTTATCTTATCGACTTATCGTTATACAATTCGGTAACGTTCGTCTTTTGGTGTACGAAAAAACTATGTTCTACTTTCCAGTTTCCATCGATCTGTAATCCTCAGCTACTTTCATTTAAATTTTCAAAATTTTTGTTTAGATGTCGATGATCGGAATCAAAAGAAGCTACTAGGTATTAGTGATTTTCAACTAAATATGCAGTTGGGCGTAATGTTGGTAGTATAGAAGTTATAGAAGTTTTGGGGTTTAATATACGTACTATGTATGTAGGTATATAAATAATTACTGTTGCGTGTTCTGTTGCGGGTATATGGAAGACGATAAAATTAAAGAAGTATTTAGGTAAACTAAAATAATATGTATAATGTACTTTTCACAAACTATCATTTAAATTATTAATTAGCCGTATTGAGGCGGCTTAGAATACTAACCCCAATTACACGCCGGATGGGTGTCGTAAGAGGCGACTAAATCCGGCCCGCTGGTGGTAGGGCCCTCGGAGGGATAATATTGCTAGTATTGATTTTAACTGTTAATTAATATAGCCTGGATAGCTACCACCCTCGAGCATGAGTCAGCCACCAAACGACTTGTCGTGTTCCGGCTGGGGGCTTGAGAGCCAGTTCTTTCTTCCTTTTTCTTCTTTCTTTATTGGCCGGCAACGCATCAGTGATGCCTTTGGTGTTGCTGATGTTCATGGGCAGCGAGAGCCACTTACCATCAGGTGCTTTAATTATAATTATAATAATATTGATTATAAACACGATTATAAAATCCTAAACTATCGCGAGTATAGCACAATGTGCTCTGAACGCAGAATTAATTTAGAACGGCTGACTTGAGGGAGCAGGAAGGGTTGCGTTAGAAAGCCCCAAACGCCACTTCACATATTTCAGTCGTCACCTAATAAATTACCATGGCATGTCATCACGATATTCCCCCTTATAAAAAAATAAGGTAATTACTTATGTAAGTACAAAAATTTTCTTTCCAATAAGGTACAAACAAAACATTGAGCAAAATTATATGGAAACAACCAAGTCACAAGTTGAACCCCACTTAAAATAACAAAACAAGAAAAGGTCCAATGCAAAAATAAATCACTCACACACTCAACATTCAGGTTAACATTAAATTTTGGTATAAGTGGTTTTTATAGTTCCAAAGAATTCATGTTTGGGTTTCTTATCACACTAGTTTCAAAGTTTCATAACTATAACTCTCATATCGAAGTGAATGTTCTTCTTCCTTGAAAATGTTAAGAGGTCATTAATCAATCAAGATAATAGTTTTGGGACTCGAAATCCTTTTCAAGTGAAACTAAACATTGCTTGACATAGAAAGAAAAAAATAACTTTACACAAGATACTCAACTGTAGGTATAAAGAGCTATTTGTTAAAAATAAATCCTTGTGAAGTTTTAAGAACATGCCTAAATATTGTAAGATTGTGATCTTAAGTAGATTCCACTTACAATTAATATAAAAATCGTTAAATCTTATAAAGGTATGTGTAAAAACTTGTAAACAAAAATATTAAATTCAAAATAATTTATTCATATAGGTATCACTGTCACGTAATTTTTTGGCTTTTCGAAACTCCTCAGCAGATCTTTTAAAAAAAAAATACATAGGTTTTATATTATTACAAAAAAAATATCACTAAATTGAACGGAACTGGTGGCAGAGCTGGTCATTTCCATGCGTCTTTGTCATTTAAGTACTCATCTACACATAGATGTAATTAAAAACAGCATCTACAGTAGCTCTTTTTTGTAGTATGATTTGTTCTATACTGGCTGCTTTGCCCCACAGCAAAATGGCATTTAAGTATTAATAGTGTTAACAGTGTAAGCACAAATATTACTATTTACTAATAAATCACGTGACTGACTTGTGAGAGCAGGTAGGATTGCGTTAGAAAGCCCCAAACGCCACTTCACATATTTCAGTCGTCACCAATGATATTTTATAATATACTTAATATCATTGGTCGTCACCTAATAACTTACCATGGTATGTCATCACAGTAGCATTGAAATAGGAGTAAGTATAAAATAATGTTTTATATTATCTCGTTATTACCTTCCAAAGTAGCAAGTTTGTCGATTAATTATTACTCATTTACTATTTACATACATATATTACATATTATTACATATATTACATATAATATTACATTATATTACATATTACATACTATACATTTAGTTTTCCTTGTAAATTCATCAATAATAACCTTTTTTGAGAATGAGGCAAGGGGGAGATGGGACACTTGACCCTAACCAAAACTAGCAGTTTAAAGCCAAATATTTCGCCAACTGACCCCTAATTCTAAAAATAGTCTAAGACCCACAATATTTTTGGAAGACCTTTTTTAACGATACCCCACAATCTACACTATAGGGTATGCGACGAATAAAAAATTCGTCTTCACGTGACCTGTAGGGAGGTTTTTCAATATTTTATTGTACGATTTTAAAGTTTTAATAAATATTACGTATATCCATGCTAAATTACAGCTTTCTAGCATTAAGGGTCTCAGCGTTATGCTTCGGATAGACGGACGGACGGATGGACATGACGAAACCATAAGGGTTCCAATTTTATTTATTTATTTCTTTATGTACTTATCTACCATACAAAAAGTATAGAAACAAAGGCGGACTTAATGCTAAAAGCATTCTCTGTCAGTTAACCCGGGTAGTAATAAAACAACGATGGCGGTATATTCGACAAAGGGAGAAAAAACAATAATAATAAATATTTTACTTCGAAACCCTAAAAAGATTAATATTAATATAGCTTTGTCGTACTAAATTTAAATTTACATTAAAGATTAATATTAATATAGATTTGTCGTACTAAATTTAAATTTACATTAAAGATTAATATTAATATAGATTTGTCGTACTACATTTAAGATTTACAATAGTTACTGGTGAGCAATGATACCTATTATAAGTAAAAGAGGACATCATTGCTGGTGAGATAGTTATCAATATTTTATAATTCACTTTAAAATTATAATTAAAACTGATACAAATTCTAACATTTTTTTTAGTCAAACTGTTATGATTATTCAAATCAAAATAATATATTTATAAACTCCACACAATTTGAGTTAAGTCAACTTTAAACTAACAAAAATAATCCTAAATGTTGTTTATTTATGCCTGCCCATGTCAATTACCTATATTTCAATTATATTTAAAATAATAAATATGCGCAAAAAGAGCAAATTCATATTGTTTATTCATTTTTATAAACTTTTGCACCATGTCTAACAACCGGTTACAACACGTCCTAAAACCATTGTTTATATGGACGGGTATTTTTCGAAGCATCTGCGCTAGAGGCAATCAATAGCTTGTGTTGTGTTGTGCTGCTATATAAACACATCGTCATGGCCGGAACGACACTGCATTCAAAGTCTTTGCTGGAAGAACCCGTATTTTCGAGATTAGAAAATGTCGTACGTCGCGATGGATTGCGAGATGGTCGGCGGACCGCGCGGGCGGAGCATGGCAGCGCGCGTATCGTTGGTCAACGAGCAAGGGATCGTATTATTGGACAAATATATTCGGCCTGACCTGCCGGTCAGCGACTACCGGACGTCGGTGAGCGGAATCACACCAGCTCAACTCAACGCGGCGTCAGCGTCAAGCCTATCAACGGTGAAACTGCGAGTGGCGGAGATCATACGTGGACGATGCCTCGTCGGCCATTCCCTGGAGCATGACCTCGAAGCCCTGGAGCTGAGTCACCCGGAGGACATGAGGCGTGACCTGGCCCACCACGAGCGCTTCAGGAGGATGAACGGAGGGCGGCCCGCTTCGCTCAAGTTCCTGGCGAGGGAGCTCCTATGTAAAAACATCCAGAATGGGCCGCATTCTTCGGTGGAAGACGCGAAAATATCCATGGAAATTTTCCTTTACCATTGGGATTGAAAACCAGTGTTAGTGAAAAATTGATTCGTGTTTCATTTATATTAAAGTTGGCATGTTATGTTAATAAATGAATCGTAAAATTATGATGTTGTTTGGTTTAAATTACGCTCACTTATCGTAGGATACGTTTTTATTTTTTTGAATTACACCCATTTCTACTTATATTTTACACAGTATGTTTTCAGTAGTTTTCTTCTTTTATAAATAAATATTTCATTAATAATAATGTCTCCATTGTAGACTTCTTTAACTGTAAATTTAAATAAATGTTTAAGGAATAAGTTACTTTTGTAAATAATAAATACATATTTTTTTAATACTTTACATTTGACTGAAATATTACATGAATCTTTTTATCATATTTTATTCTTGTAAGGTTTGGTTTTGGTATCAATAAACGAAAGTAGCCATACATTAAATAAATATTAAGGAATATTTTACTTTTGTTAATAATATTTTTTTAATACTTTAAATTTTACTGAATATTACATGAATCTTTTTATCATTTATTCCTGTAAGGTTTGATTTTGGTACCAATAAAGTAACCAAATAAAGTAACCATAAATTAAGCTAACTTGGTAAAACCCTTGGTACAAATCCAAATAAGTAAAATAATGTATATACCTACCTACATCCGAAAATAGAATCTATAGTACCTGTTATGTTCGGCAAGGGAACTGGGAAACTTGTCGTCTTGCATAGAATTATTAACTTTCCTGTAGTCTAACACTAGACGCCATTTTTCGTTTATTCCCACTTGTTCTGTTGAGTAGTCCTGTTGACAGAACTTTAAATTTTTTACAGATTTTTTTCCCACTAGTACTGTCAAAAGGACTACTCAACAGGACAAGTGGGAATAAACGCCATTTTTTACCATTTTCCGATTTTTAGGTACTAAAATATTGGGCTCCATCGTTCCATTCGCTATTAGAGGGTCCTAATTCCTATGATGTCGTCATCGAGCATCCGTTGAACTTGTTTATTAATTTCAAGTTTCAACACAGACGATAAGGTTTTATATACACGGGTTTAGTATTAGGTTTCACAATGATCGACTGTGCTACAATGTTAGCTGTACCTAACTTAGCACCTTCTAAGAAAAATATCTATATCGGAGTACTTCGCACATATTATTTGCAGTACCTTTTTTATCATTCGCATCTAAGTGATTTAATTTTAATTCATTTAGACATGACACGACTAACATCCCTTTTAGACTCATTTAATAAACAGAAATCATAATATTATAGTAATCAATATCGTGCGACTCAATGATTTTCCTTTTTAATATTTTTATAGGTTTTTCATCTGTAGATATTCAATATTTTTACCGGAATTATAACCCTAATTGGTTTTTTAATAAATACTGCCAAAAATACGTTTTCATGCAACTGTTTTGAATATATTACGAAATCTTTGTACAAATTTTTACCAATATTCAAATAACGAATAGGTTCACTACGTGCTGGTATATTTAAATAACCTTCAGAGTCTAATGATTTACTAGTATTATTGCATTTGCATATCATTAAGGTACATGTTTCATAATAATTTAAGTGTAGCTTAAATCAGTGCGTAGGTAGGTCAATGTTTGCATTGTAAGTTCTCAGAAAGCCTAACCCGTACAAAACCGTCCGCTGACTGTAATGGAATTATATGCGAAGCATTTCGATTGTACTTTTTCGCCTGTACCTTTTAATTTAAAATTGTATTATTTTAATATCTCATTACGTGACTTCGAACAATCTGGCTGTTAATAATAGAACAGATAATGAAGCACAAGTATCTAATAAAAACTTATTGTACTCATACATCGTACATTGTGCATTTTCCTTGGACCAAACACGTTTCACATACCATGGGCACCGTGGCATACTAAGTCCGTAGACATTGGCGTAAGGGCCTGCACTCATCTGACACCGATAAAACCCATGTCAACAAGTAACTCAAATCAGTGCAATAAACATCTATAGTCAGCTTGGTCACGTAACATCGATAAAAGAAGTCTAATCCTTCACATACCAATGTATAGTTAGGCTCGAAAAAACTGTAGCAAACTCATATCTTCTTCCTTCTGCTCCGACTCGTTCCTCGCTGTGACGTAAGAGTTCCCCGAATGATACTGATTATTTGAATTACCTCTAGTAAATCTGAAGCTGATCCTTTGGTACCGAGACTGATTGTTGTACCTAAGAGGTGTATTTATTAGGTACAATTTTTCAAGATGGCGACGCGAGCGGCAAGATACGAGGTGAAAAAGTTGAAATACGGAAGGAGCACATCATAATCTATATTAATACCAATTTTCAATCAATACAAACTTTCCAGATGATCGGACTGAACACCGAAGCCAATGATATTAAACTATAGATACGTTATGCCCTTACAAATCAACCAAAAAATCTGTTCCCACCGAGCTACAACACACACACGTTTATCTTTTGTTTCACTACATCGATCACTATTACATTGGTAAATTATGTAAAAGGGATGGCACTACTAAAACCATAATAGTGAAAAAGACAGCTAGACGGCCTCACTCAGAGGCAGCTATCAACTGTCTAAATTAAAATCGCTACACTTGTCTAAATTCGACTGACATAATTTCAGCGCCATCTTGGCATATCTTGTATGTAGAATAAACTCACGGAATACAACAGACGTGGTCCACAGCACGCAGCTGAAGGCGTTCTTGGGCTGCAGCAAGGGTTGTGACGCGGCGGCTGTGGCGTCCAGGGGCTGGTTGTGGACGGCCAGGGTCCGCGCGGAGCCCCACGGCAGCGCCGCCGCCGCCACCACGTTGGACAGCACGTTGAGCGCGATGGGGGCGGTATGGCGGTGCACAGTGGAGTACATCACCTGGCGGGATACAGGGAGTAACAATATCGTAGTGGGGTAACACTACAAGGGTGTAGATCCTCCACAAATAATAAATAAATAACGCTTCACACTCATAGCCCCACACTAGGATTCCCTGTGTCGTGGGTGCCATGGA
Organism: Thymelicus lineola; assembly: GCA_963932265.1. Lineage (NCBI taxonomy): Eukaryota > Metazoa > Arthropoda > Insecta > Lepidoptera > Hesperiidae > Thymelicus > Thymelicus lineola. Next base: position 13,140,052 of record OZ010700.1, on the reverse strand, counting down.
CAACACACAAGACAAGACATTCACACCCAGACCGAGAACAGAAATTCAAACTCATCATTCAAATTTCTGCCTCGCTGGGAATCGAACCCAGGACCATTGGCGCGGCGATCCGGCATGGTAACCATTGCGCCACACGGGTCGTCAAATAATAGGTAAGGCTCTCAGGGCAGGGCAGGTATGTTATAGAGATAAACCTATAAACTCACGTAGTTAATCTTAAATAGGTGGATGAATTTAGGATAAAGAAATCGTTTGTTAAGTATTTAAATTAATAGCAATTTATTTTCGTTAAATTCGATCAAAATCTCAAAAATACAGACACTACCGACATTGATGGAAGCCCAGCTGACCGATGCATTTTTTGTAAAAATACCAAATGTCATGATTTTAAAAATTTAGAAGAAACTGCATCTGCCAGCCAAGGAATATTAAACGAGGTATCGTTATACTTCGTTACAACACAATGTAACGATTGCTTGCAACGTTTTACCGTTTGGGTTTGCGTACCAAAGCAATGTTACGTTAAGTTGAAGTGGAATGTTAACTGAGTTTACCAGCAACTTGCAACCCCTTGTATCCGGATCCCTCTGATTTATAATAAATAACACAAAATCTTTTTTAAAAATGGAAGAGCTATCATCACTAGTATCTATTGGAAAAAACTGTAAAATAACTGTAAATTAAGCTTTTTGGACACAGTCATAGCACAAATGAACCAATAGATAATTATACTCAGTTGGCAGAGCTACACTTATAATTTAAATGGTCCGAACGGAAAACCAGTGCCGTTCTTATCGCGGCTTTCGCTGAGTTCGGTCCTTTTACGGCTGTGTACTGTAGCACAGATCCCTTTTTTAAATATAGTTTAGCTAACTCTTGTATTTTACTTTTATTGATCTTTTGTTTCTTTTTTTGTTTTGTTTAATTTATTTGGAAACTTTATTTTTATATTTAGAAGCTAAATACCCTATATTATGTTTATTTCAGCAACGTAATGCAAGTGGCTCATTCGATCTCCATAAAAACGTACCTTAGCATCAGTCTCGTTTACTTCTATAGCAGCCAAGTACCGCGCGTATTCCTTCACGTCCCTTCGGCTGATATTGAGTATGGCTGTTGGACAACAAACACTTGTTATTTTTATTAATTTAACGTGACAAACATTACACTTTTTACTGTTTATATGATTTTTACTTGTTTATCTTTATTGTTAACCAAGCCATTTCTAAGATAACCTTACTGTGTTATTGTAGTTTTTAGTGCGGTAAAACAATTCTTGGTGGGTAACTAAGTATATACTAAGGCGCCAAATAATTTAATTGCGTCAATCTTGAAACTACCCCTCGCGTGTGATTCACTTAGAGAGGGTAGGCCGACATTAATGCTTTTATACCTCCACAATTATTTTAACTATTGCTATCTAATGACAACAAAGCTAGACACGTATCCAAGCACAGAAGCAGACAAAAATAGTATTTTTTTTAAATAACTTACTAGTTTATCTTGACTACAATCCCATATGGTCAGTGGCGATGTAGTCTTGCACAAACTTATTAAAACCCTATTCATTTGAAGTACTTACTATCGTATAAATCGTCTGCACTCTCAAACACAACATCCGGGTAGCCGTCGGCGACGCGTTGCAGCGCCGCGGCGTCGGTCACGTGGTACAAGAGGCGGGCGGGCGCGTACATCGCGGGCGAGAGGGTCAGCGTGCCCTCAGCGAGGCCCTCCGCCGGCGACACCTCGTTACTCGCCGCCGTTATCATCAACGACACCAGGAAAGGCAGCACCCAGAACTGGAATAACGTTTTATGTATTGTTGCGTAGCGTTAAAATCAAGCGTTTTATTTATCTATACTAATATTATAAAGAGGAAAGATTTGATTGTTTGTTTGCATTGAATAGGCTCCGAAACTACCGAACCGATTTGAAAAATTCTCTCACTGTTGGGAAGTTACACTATCCCCACCCAGGTGACATAGGCTATATTATATATTTTTTTTACTATTTTTTCCGAAGCGAAGCCAGGGCGATTTTCTAATATAAAATAATTTCATAAAAATTTTACCAACTCAAATAACAAAAGCTATAGAATGACTAATTTGTTCCGTAACAATTTAAAGTTCAAAGTCAAGTTCAAAGACATGTTCAAAGTCAATGCCAAGTTTTATAATCTTTTGCTAACAATTATACAGGGTGGATTTTTGAGACGGGTCAGTAAGGGCAGGTACCTTAACCGTTATAGTTACAGGAAAACATTCCTACGAGACTATCCATAACTTTTTAAGATATTCTGAACTGCATTCACAGATTTTTGAGAAAATGTATAGTCAGCGAAAAAAGTGCTAAAATCCAAAAAAAAATATTTTTATGCGTATTGATCCTACTTCATATGGGGATCAAAATACTCTATGGGACCATTTAAGGTATGAGTACTAGAAATGTCAGAAATCGCTAAAAACATTTTCCATACATTTTGTACTGAAAAACGATAAATCAACTCGTAATATTCTTTATCGCCAAACAACCTTATTAGATCCTAAAAAAAATAAGTAAAAAAAATTATAAAAAAGAAGTTTGAAAGTAAATTTTGAATTTTGAATCTTCAAAACCAGTTGGATGAATGGCCCCTGACGGAATTGCGAAAAGTTTATTTTCAACAAGATGGTGCACCGCCACATAACAGCCGTCTTACGCGTTCTAACTTGAACAAACAATTCGGGACACAGTGGATAGGAACACATGGTTCAATTATGTGGCCATCTCGCAGACCAGAAGCGTTAGCCTCTCGATTTTTTTTGTGGGGCCACCTAAAAAATGAAGTCTACAAAAGAAAGTACGACAGTGTTCAGGAGCTGAAAGAGGCATTAACGAGGATTTTAAATAATAACCATCAAAGAAAACTTTCCGCTGTAACTTGCTTAGTACAAAAAATGTATTCGTGAAAACGGCGGTCATTTTGAACAATTTATTTCGTAGATAACCTATTTTTAAGTTTGTGTGATATGTTGTGTCTTACCGTGGTTTTTGTATTTAAATTTCAATAGGCCTTAAAGAATCTTTTAATCGTAGTAAGAAATAGGATTGTTTGGCAATAAAGAATATTACGAGTTGATTTATCGTTTTTCAGTACAAAATGTATGGAAAATGTTTTTAGCGTTTTCTGACATTTCTAGTCCTCATACCTTAAATGGTCCCATAGAGTATTTTGATCCCCATACGAAGTAGGATCGATAGGCATAAAAATATTTTTTTTTTTGGATTTTAGCACTTTTTTCGCTGACCGTACATTTTCTCAAAAATCTGTGAATGCAGTTCAGAATATCTTAAAAAGTTATGGATAGTCTCCTAGGAACGTTTTCCTGTAACTATAACGGTTAAGGTACCTGCCCTTACTGACCCGTCTCAAAAATCCACCCTGTATAGGTGTTTTATAGTAAGTATTATGTTCCGCTATTAATTTATGCTATCTCCACCAATCCGCACTGGAGCAGCGTGGTGGAGTATGCTCTAGGCCTCCTCAAGTGGAGAGACCTCTCTATTTGAGCTGTAGTTGATCACAAGCTATACATGTCGCACCCTCAGTGGAAAAATAGCATAAGGGTGCTTTTGCACCAGAGATGTGCTATACAGCTCTGCCCTCCTTATGATAAACAACGTATCTGCATTTCAGCAAGTTCCGGGATAAACGCGCCTAAAGTTTTTTTTCTTATTTTTGTTGTCACGACTACACTAATTGAGATATTTTCAAAATTGTTAAAATTATTTGTTTCTTATATGTGTGTATTTTATGACTCATTACATTTTTCTGTTTTCTAAATGTTTTCTGAGTTAATAGAACCCAAAAAGTGTTAATTTTTAAGCAGTTGCATTGCTTATACCTAGGAAAATTATTCAGTTACGTTAATTATCACTAGGAAAGTGCTCTTACGATGTTTATGCCTTGTATTTCTTTCATATAGTTTAACGAAATCCTATAAATAATAATCGCATTGGCTCCTTGTGCCATTAATTAATCAAATTAATGAAATGTACGTAAGTATATTAGTTCATTGCGTCAAATAGACGAGATTTTTGGTATAACTTACCTATTTAATTTCAAAGTTAATAATATATAAAAACTAATATAACTCTAAACGTAATGGACAATACGTTGTTCTTCATAAGGAAGAGAATGAAAATTTTGCACATACGTTGTTTATGCTTACCTTTATTTTTATTTCTATAATACATACGAAAAAATAGATAATAGATATAGATAGATCTAATTTCGCTGATTACGAATATGCTAATAACTCGTTTTCGCCAAAAATGTCAGATACGTTGTTTATCATAACGAGGGCAGAGCTATGCTGCGAAGATGTGAAATCCAATAAATATGATTGGTTCAATAAATTGATTGATTTCTACTAATGAAAATGATTGGTGGATATCAAACGCATCCATAGCAACGTACCATAGCACATCTCTGGTGGAAAAGCAGCCTAAGTCGTGTTACTTAGAATTTCAGTTATTAATATGATTGGAAAGAGGGACAAAAGCTGTATATGCTCAATTTTTTTTCAAATTTTTATCATTAATCTTGACGATTTGAATGTAAATTTCTTTGACTACTTACTGATATTTTAAGTTTTTTGCTCTTTTAATTTTATCGTATGCCTTTTTTACTGAGGGTGCGATCTATTACGTCACTACATCAACACAAACACACACACACACACACACAGAGAGAGAGAGAAAGAGAGAGAGGCATATCAACCACTGACCAAGAGGCTGTAGGAGATAGACTTGTTGGTGATGAACCGCAGCTGCCGCCGGAACAGCATCGCGATCTGGTTGAGGTACAGCCGGCATCCAGACACCATGTTCAATGTTGGTTCTGGTTACATTAATAAATAAAATATATAAAACGATATCAGCGCTTAATGGTGTAACACGTATGTACTGAAACTTCATAAAGACATATTGTTCTTTTTTCATAATAATATGAAATTAAACCTATTTTTTTATGTTTTGAGTAAGTGATCACCGCCGCCGATGGACAATAGCAACACCAGGGGCGTCACCAACGCGTTGCCGGCCAAGAAGATGACGATAGACCCGCTTCTTGAAGGATCCCATGTCATAGCTTAGAGGGAACACCGATGCAGGTAGTTTGTTCCACAGTTTACACGTATTTCATTATTTTACTTAAATTTTTACAGTTACAGTTGTGGACTTTTGCTTCTGACTTATATTTTATGTTGTTGTCAACTCACGCAGCCGTCACGATAAAACGTTAGTAAGCGCTGTGTGGCCTGAGTTACACTTTATTGCGTTGGAGCTAGAGTCGCTTTTTATTTAAATGATTTTGCGGAGTTCACCTTCTGTAATATGTACTATTATTTCTTCTGTGCCCGAAGCAAATGCAACATGTTTACGACGTATTTCAGTATGTATGTATCTATTGTGGCGAGTATCAGCGTGACTTATGAAAATTTAATTATGCACTTCAATAAGTATACATACCTTCTCCTGCCGCGTCCAGCTCATCCTCGGTGAACTTCATCTCCGCGTCACTGCATAACCTTAAAAAATACAAAAAATATTATAAAAACAAAAAAAAAACATACCAAAAAATAATTCGTTTTAGCATTAAAGGATAAATAATAATTTGTATTATAATAAAATTCCAATTTTTAAATAACTAATTTAAATAAAAAATCATTGAAACATTTTTTACTAAAATAGGTTTGAAAAGTGACTATACATGCTTAGTTGACTCATTGGAGTCATTGGTCCTACTTAACCAACACCACACTTTAAAAGCTCAAATGCCCTGTCAATGGAATGGACATCAACAGTGATACGTACTTCAAGAACACCTCCTCGATGGTGGACACCCCAACACCGATGGTATCAATCCCGAGCTCCGGTCTGGCAGCCTCCAGCGCCGCGAACAGCTCCGGGAAGCGGTCGTGATGGCGCGCCGGCAACGAGTACGACAGCGAATGGTGGGAGGAGCCGCGCAGTGTAGCGTCTTCTACGTGCGAGCGGACGAGCGACGTTATCGCTGTCTCTTTCGGCACCCCAATGGTTGTGAAGGATAGACGGTAGCCCGTGCCTGTCAAGTTTTGTAATGACAAGTTGAAAATCTATAGATAAATTGTTCAGCGAAGGGTGGGAGGAGCTGCGCAGCGTAGCGTCCGACACGTGCGAGCAGACGAGAGATGTTATTGCTGGCTCTTTCGGAATCCCAATGGTTGTGAAGGAGAGACGGTAGCCGGTGCCTGTGGCAAGGAAGCGGAAAATCGATAGATAAATTGTCCAGCGAATGGCGGGAAGAGCCACGTAGCGTCGCGTCCGCTACGCGCGAGCGGCGCTCTCTTTCGGTACCCCGACATGATTATTACATATATTTTCTATTCGTTTGACGGGTTGCCTGGAAGAAATCGCTATGAAGCGTTGAAACGCTTCACACTCATAGCCCCACACTAGGACTCCCTGTGTCGTGGGTGCCATGGACAACACACAAGACAAGGACACTCACACCCAGACCGAGAACAGAAATTCAAACTCATCATTCAAACCACCGCCTCGCTGGGAATCGAACCCAGGACCCTTGGCGCAGCGATCCGGCATGGCAACCATTGCGCCGCGCGGGTCTGTCTATCTGTCTATCTATCTATCTACTATCTATCTATCTCCATCCATCAGCCCCTGGGGGTCCACTGCTGGACATAAACCTCCCCTAACTTGCCCCACTCTGACCGGTCCTGAGCCTTCTGAATCCAGCGGATGCCCGCTGTCTTCTTCAGGTCGTCTGTCCACCTGGTCGGGGGGCGTCTACACTCCGTTTTCCGAGACGTGGGCGCCATTCGAGGACCTTTCTTCCCCAAAGGTTATCGGTCCTTCGCACTATGTGGCCAGCCCATTGCCACTTCAGTCGGCTAATTCTTTGAGCTATGTCGGTTACCCTTGTTCGTCTACGGATCTCCTCATTTCTGATTCGATCACGTAGAGAAATACCGAGCATAGCCCTCTCCATAGCCCGCTGCGCTATCTATCTATCTATCTTGTATTATTATACAATGTGGGACTCCACTATAAGTGTGGAAGTAGCGACGGTGTGACGGTGTAGCGGTGTACCGACCGAGCGTCCGCTTGAGGTGCATGGTGGTGGCGTGGCAGCGCAGCGTGCCGTCGTGCAGCGCCGCCACGCGGTCGCCCAGCGCGTCCGCCTCCTCCATCAAGTGCGTGCTGATCAGGACCGTCCGCGACCCGCGCAGCGACTGCAACGGGCAATGAAAGAAAGAAAAATCTTTATTTACGGCCAATGGTCAATGTGGTGTACATTATTTATTTATTTAACTTTTTGCACCATACATACGTACAATAACGAAGGAGGACTTAACGCTAAAAGCATTCTCTCCCAGTCAACCTTCGGATAGTAAGAACACAACGATATGGCGGTACATCTAGGCTGTACATTCTGCTACGTCTGAACTTTAATGACGACGGTGCACGTGAATATTATAAAGTTGAAGAAAATAAGCAAAACAGTTTTCAGACCAACCTTAAAGTTTTTTTTTATTTCCACGGAAATTTGACATTTAGTTTTTGCCGTTTTTTAAATTGATGTACCACAATCGGCCAAAGGTGATTCTTTATAGTAACAGTGAACTGTAAAACTTTATCGTTGTACAAGTAACGTCAAGTTCATTTAATGTTAAAACAAATTTCTGTTTACTTTTATTTATTAAACTTACTATATATATATATTTTAATACTTCATTAAAATTTGGTGATAAGATTGTGTACCAAATAAGACTTGTCTAAAAAAGCGGAGTATGTCTGAAAGGCGTATACAATGAGTGTATGTGACCCTACCAACAGCAAGTTCCACAGCTCCCGCCGTGTCTCAACATCGAGCCCAGCAGTGGGCTCGTCCAGCACGAGCACGCTAGCCTCGCCCGCCAGCGCGCACGCCAGCTGCAGCCGCCGCTTCATACCGCCCGACAGCTCCTCGCTCGCGCTGGACGCCTTGTCGCCGATACCCAGCTGCTCCAGCAGCGCTAGGGACGACTTCTTGGCTTCCGAGTAGCTGCTGCCTTTCAACTGGCGGGAGAGAAAGAAGAGTGAGAGTGAGAAGATATATGGGTGGTAGTTATATCTTTATAATTGAAAATCAATGCATCTGCGTATTCCTTATGGCCTCATGGCTGGACCCATTTTGATGAAATTTCCAGGCTACATATATTATCTATTCGTCTGCATATATTATTAATTTAACTTAAAAAAATGATTTGTTAATTAACATGAATTTATCAAAATTCATAATTAAAAATTTATTTATTTCTTTATTCATTCCAAAATATTACCACTAACATTACAGGCATGTCCTAATGCGTTAATGTATTTCACATAAATTCAAATGCATATTTCTGATCGCTCGTCACGTGACAACAAGGCCATGTACGATGACGTCACGTGTCCCACACACACACACACACACACACACACACACACACACACACACTCACCATGGCGAACAGCATGACGTGCTCGAGCACGTTGAGGTGCGCGAGGAACAGGTTGTGCTGCGGACAGAGCCCCACGTGGCGCTGCGCCGCGAGCCGCTCGTCCGCCGTGTCGCGCCCCGCCACGTACACCTTGCCCGATGACGGCTCGATCATGCCTGCAACGACATTATGTCGCTTTAGTTGAGATAAAGGAAGAGGAAGAAAAAAAAACTTGTTTCTAAGGATTTACCTAAAATGAAGTATTAAGAAAAAATATGAGTCAAATAAAGATAGCAGAAATATTTAATTGGAACGAAGTTCCTTATCGCGCGTTGCGAAAGGGGGTTAGACGGAAAAAATTAAAACCAAAAGTTGTAACACAAAAAGTGTAACGACACTTTATGACGTTACAACTTTTGGTCTTAATTTTTTCGGTCTATGCACTCTGTCTGTATATATGTATATCGAAAGGAACTTTTTATTTCTTTTTTGTTATGTTTTTTGCTAAAATGGTGACCCCGACATAATTTGAACATGCGAACAATAGGCATTTTATACAAATATATTATTATAGAAGGTCAGTTACCGGTGATGATGGACATGAGCGTGGTCTTCCCGGCGCCGTTGTGTCCCAGCAGCACCGTGATCTCCCCGCTGTACACGTCCAGCGACACGTCCTTCAGCACCGCCTGGTTGTTGTACACCTGCCACATGCCACATTACACACATTAGAACCGCACGCACACTACACACGGTGACGTCACGCCAATCTCTAGCACGAAGTTCTCTGCATATATACTCGTACAATGCTCCAATTACATCAGTCAATTGGAGCTCGGTCACTCATTAGATATCATCACCTCACCTGGCAAAATATCCCCCTGTGTTAAATGTCGACGGCGACTTTCAAACGGGTTTTTTGTGCGTTTATGTATCGGATAGTATACATAAATTGTAATAATATTCGTAGTACCACGTAAAAAAAAAAACATAAACGTGCACTTATGTACGTGCGTTAGTAGTTATACTTTATTGGCATGAAAAAAAATTCAAAAAACAATATTAAAAAAACATTATTCAAAATACAATATTCAAAAACAGCAATATTAAAAATAAAAATTAATTAATATTTTGAAATAATTTAATTTACGAATCTCTATAGATACCATGCCACCTAGAACTAACTTCACGATGCAGAATTTAGCAAACTTCACGATGTAGAATTTAGCTGTTGGTGTGCGCGCGCATCGTAAAAATTCACACTCATTATTTTTCTCCATCGCGCCAAAAGAAGTATAACTTCAATAATAGATACACACAGACGTATAATTCCATACGCAGCGTGCTCGAGTACCGCACACATCAACACCTTTTATGGACACAAAAAAATGGGATCGAATCAGATTACTGAGCCAATAACTTCTTCCTTATGTGCGTTTGAAAGTTATCCTATGTGTATTTATATTACGATATTATTATTACCTTGGACACGATGACACGTCACTTCTTTCTAGTGTGCGTTTGCATGAAGTTTTATGTGTATCTATTTTGTACGTACCCGCACAACTACGTACAGCACGTACCTTGGACACGTTGACGACGCGTATCCCGACTTCCTTGTCGTCGGGGACGTGCTCGAAGTACTCGGCGGCGGCCGCGCGCGCCTCCTCGGGCTCCTCCATGGGCAGCCGCTGCGCCGACACCTTCAACGAGCCGCGACACGCCTCCTGCTAACACGGGACATGTGTGGCTTCTATTCACAGATTACCCCCAATAGATACCACATAAGTGAAATTTTCTTAGAGTTTGAACTCACAAAATTTGGCGGAAGGTGCAGCTTGCGGGGGACATCAAAATGCGCTGTGATTGGCTATTTCTAATTCATACTTGAACTTGACGGGTCAGTATTGGTCGAAATTAATGTCGTGAACATGCAAATGCACGTTCACGACATTAATTGGCGTGTTGGCGCGCGTCAGTTACCTTGTATGCGGTATCTATTGGGGGTGATCTGTGCTTCTATTATTCGGGATGTCGGGCTTGGGACAGGTTTGATCATAGCCGCACTCGTTTCGAAGTTAGGTTTGGTCGCCAAGTTCCGCTGTTCGGACAAGCCGTAGGCTGTTCCTGGGTTCTAGTTTTTTGACTTGGTTGGGTGGGATTACGTAACCTCTTAGAATGCGGCTACTGCAGTGACTTCTGGTAGGGCATTCACAATTCATGTCATGACGAAATTCTTAAAAAAATTGCATCTTTAGCAAAAAGCTATTTATGTGAAGGCGAATAGTAGACTAGCTACCTAACGGTAAGTGGTATTAGAATGAAAAGAATAAAGATTGGCTCTATAAGCCCTCGGCCGGAACACAACGAGTAGTTTGGCGTCTGACTCATGCAGTAGGGTGGTAGCTATCCAAGCGAACACCATGGAGAAATAATAATAGCAATAATGGTATTAATTAACAATTAAATTCAATATTACTAATATAATCTCTCAAGGGGCCCTACCACCAGCGGGCTGGATTTAGTCGCCTTTTACGACACCCATCCGGCGTGGGATTGGGGTTAGTATTCTAAGCCGCCCCAATACGGCTACTCTATGATTCCTCTCTTGTTGCAATACTAGTGGTTGTGTTGTTCTCACCACAAAGTCCCGCCAGGTGGTGAGCCGCGTCCTCCAGCGGAAGAAGGGCTGGAGGGCGCCGGCGGCGGGCGCCAGCAGCACCAGCTGCAGCAGCAGCAGCGCCAGGCAGGTCGCCGCGGACACCGGCGCCGCGCCCGCCGACATCATGCTGCTGAGCGTCACGCCCTGGTCTGCCAACAGAGACAGGTTTTAACACCCGACGCAAGAGAGAACAGGGGGATGTACCGATTTTGGTTTAGTTTATTTTGTTTGAAAGCTGACAAAAAAAATAAGGCTGCTAAAATATATAATTATTGTATATACATATAAATATATATTAGCGTGCACCCTACCATAATGTCATATCTCGATCGCAAAAATTCTACCCAAAGGTTGTCTGGTAGAGATCGCTGTGTAGCGATAAGACCGCCTTTTGTGTTTTATACTTTTAAATTATTTTTCTTTGTTACCTAGTGTGTGTACAATAAAGAGTATTTTGTTTGTTGTTGTTGTTGACATGAATGATATGGTTCTTAGGTACAATTTATAAAGATCTGTACAGGCTATTCAAGGTCGGGGGTTTTTAAATTATAAGATTAACAGTTATTAGTCCAGGCGTACGTAGGTATACGTTTCTTCACCACGCAGCGAAAAAATATCGCACCTCAGTGTTTGTACAAAGCATAAACTGTAAGTGTATGCGCGCACTACGAGTCACCGCGTATCTTGTTCTTGTGCGATGCGACATTATGCCACATTTTACTATATTACAAAATAAAGTAAAAATGAAAAATGTAAAAAATGACGTGCATAAGTGATACCTATATGAATAAAATACAGTCCGCGACAAAACTATAGCACAGTATATATTTTTGATTATAAGTTTTAACAAAATGAAACTGTTATATTTCAAGTTGTACTTATGTTTAAAGATTTTAGTGAATGTTTCTTCAAATTGAAATTCAAAATAATTTATTCATATAGTATAATTTATCCAGTGCCGACCTCGTTCCTCGGCCGCGGCGACGGCGAGCCAGAACCAGTGCAGCGGCACGTTGGGCAGCAGCCCCAGCAGCAGCCGCAACCCGCCCGCGCCCGCCGGCAGGAACCGCGTCGGCAGCCACGCCACCACGTACACGTACACCGCTATCGTCGACACGTACTGCTCTGTAACCATACATATTAAACTAAAGATATGTTATGCCCTTACAAATCAACCAAAAAATCTGTTCCGACCGAGCTACAATACACACACGTTTATCTTTTGTTTCACTACACCAATCACTATTACATTGGTAAATTATGTAAAAGGGATGGCACTACTAAAACCATAATAGTGAAAAAGACAGCTAGACGGCCTCACTCAGAGGCAGCTATCAACTGTCCGAATGAAAATCGCTATACTTGACTAAATTCGACTGACGTAATTTCAGCGCCGTCTTGACATATCTACCTCTTTTATTACATATAATATCATTGTCTGTAACACAGCGTGTGTGATCCTTGTTAGAGACATTATCGATTGGCTTGAGAGCCAGTTCTTTCTTCCTTTTCTTCACCCTTTCTTGGCCGGCAACGCATCAGTGATGCCTTTGGTGTAGCTGATGTCCATGGGCGGCGATAGCTACTTTCCATCAGGTGGATCGTCAGCTCGTTTGCTGGCTATTTTCATAAAAAAAACCAGTTCATACCATAGTTCAAGACGAATTAATTTAATGAAATATTTTGTAATTTTTAGGCTTTATAAGTTAGAAAAACAAGTTTCAACCTGTATACGTCGCGGTTATATTTGTGCCGGGTACAGACAAGACACAGAACAAAGCAAACACATGTCATTCATACACGTTCCTAAGTTACAAAATCTTCTATGTGCTAAAGCATCTCAGCATACACTTAACTTGAGCTTTGTCACCCTTAAAATTAACCTTTCTAATGCCGCTGAAACTAAGGAATTGGGTGTATATTGTCACAAAATAGTAGTACTCAACCCACAATGTACAAATAAAACTTGAGAGGTGTCAAGGGACACCCGGATGGAACGAAGTTCCTTTCGATTTAAGTATTGTTTTACGCGCTCAGCAGTGTGATTCAGCAATATGAAACTAGATGGCGCTGTACAACTTTCTGAATCACGCACTGAATCACTTCAAAAAGTGTCGTGACAACTTTTCGTAAGAATTTTTTCCGTCTAGCCAGCCCCCTTTCATAACGCGCGATAAGGAACTTCGTTCCAAAACTTCGTTCCAATACTAAAAAAACTCACTAGACCGCAGTAAGGAGCTGACGATGAAGGCCAAGGTGACGATAGTAACGAAGTGCAGCATGAGGAACACGGCTATGAGGAACCCGCTCGAGTGGCGGATGAGCGGCGTGGCCGACGCCGTCAGCGTGACGGGGATGCACACGCAGTACATGAGACACACCGGCGCCACGTTGATGAAGTGGGAGAACTTGAGCGTCTCCACTGACACGCCCGCGAGCTTCAGTAGCGCCTGCCAACAGATGTTGATCATCGACTTGAAGTTATGTACTAATGAAATACATTATAAGGTGACTGTGTAACATACTTGGTAGCGACAATGCCTGTAAAGTGATTGGTGCCGGATTCAATCCGGTTGATGTCGATATTTATGTAACAGATAAATATTTGTACTTGGGTCATGCGTCATTTTTTACAATATAATTTACCGATAATTATAATTACCGATAATTTTAAAGATAAAGCGTTTATTTATTTATATCTGAAGCCGCTCGGCTGTGTTCCACTAGTGAACCGGCCGTGACGTGACATACCTCTATCCCGGAGAGCCTCTCCTCGACGAGCAGCGTGACGAGCGACAGGAAGGGCAGCAGCAGCGACAGCCAGCACAGGAAGGCCACCAGCGCGCACACCACGCCCATGCCGTCGATGCGCGTCGGACGCACGAACGGGAACTCTTGCACCCACACGTGCTGCTCACACGATGGAGTGTTACATTTTAATAAACAAGATAATGACAAAGACGCATGGAAATGATTAGCTCTGCAACCAGTTCCACTCAGAATAGTAAACTTTTATATGATAATATCTTTTTTGTAATATTTTTTTTTAAACTTTTATATGATAATATCTTTTTTGTAATATTTTTTTTAAAACTTTTATATGATAATATCTTTTTTGTAATATTTTTTTAAAAGATGTGCTGAGGAGTTTCTTGAGGCTTTTCTTCTCCTCCATGACAAAGCACCTTCCGAAAAGCCAAAAAATGACATGCGTAAGTGTATCAATGATACCTATATGAATAAAATATTCTTCTTTCTTTCTTTTTTTCTTTTTATAATTTATTTCAAATAGGCCACTTTGTGGCACTTTTGACACGTCATAAATACAATTTAATCAATAAAATACAATAAAATAATTACAATAAAATATTAATATACAATTATAAATAATATAGGCACAATTACCTACATTTCAACACACTTTGGAATATAAATGCAACTCATTCCCACGCTTTCTTGTCGTTTAAGTAATCTTTTATACTATAGTAGGATTTTTCTAACAGTTTGCGCTTTATAAAAACTTTGAACTTATTGATGGACATATCCATTATTTCTACCGGAAGTTTGTTATAAAATTGTATAGAGTGACCAATAAATGAATTTCTAATTTTACTTAACCTAGATGTCGATAATATTAGTTTATTTTTATTTCTAGTATTTAGATTGTGGACATCTGATTTTTTGGTGAATTTACTAATATTTCGACTTTGAATCTTAAATTAAAATTAAAAAATAAACCGACAGTTTTATTTAAATTAAACACAGCTAAGAACACTCTCAATTAAGTCACCTTTCAGTCAAAAAAAACTAGATCAAAATCGGTTCATCCGTTTGGAAGCTACGAAGCCACACACAGACAACAGAACCACAGATACGTAGATGCGTCAAACTTATAACACGCTTCTGTTCGTATTGGTAAAAATCAGATAAGACAAATACAAATACTACTGCAAATGGCATGTAACTTGATTGTGTCACATCGTGCCCCACGTTCCTCTAAAAGATAAGAGTTGTGTTGATGATTGTATTGATATGTGTGTGTAAGATGTTGCCTTATTACATTTTAAGAGTCCATTAAAATTACTAGATAATAAAAAAGTTTAACTGATACTAGATTTGAAACATGTTTGAATTCTGTTTTATTTCTTGTTCTTTTTAATGCTAGCTTTCTAGGACACATATCTTGGTCGGCATTGATCAACACAGGTTTAAGTTCGAGAAAAGGCCGCTCGGTTTAGGATCGCATACACACATCATAATTGCTTCGGGTCAGAGATGTTGTTTAACAAATACTGCGGAGCCATATATGTGTGCAACACGCCTAACCTTGTTGGTGTTGTTCAATATTGTTCAATCGTTGCCATGGTTACCTGTTTAATATCGTTCCCGGTGAGGAGCTTGATGTAGCTGGAGTCGATGGCCCACTGGAGACGCATGAATTGTCTGTAAACCGTCCCTGCAAAGAAATACAAATTACACTATATTGCAACATCGCTTAAAGCGGTTTTATCGACAAACCTGTTATTTATCGCAAATTATAGCTTAGTTTTTGAAGGAATTATTGAAAGGCGAGTCGCGAATCCAATTTATGGAATAGTATAATAGTAATCAACCTCTTCAATATAGCTCTCAAATTATTATTATTTTTTGGGATCGCACTGTATTGATACGAACGGTATTTATTTGAGCACTTTCAACTATTCCTTATAGTTACGGATTTAGCCGTCTACGCCCACTTGAAAAATTCACCCTGTACCTAGTCTGGCCATAAATACTGTTACATAAAAACTTTTATTTTTTTCAGCTTTTTAATTATTTTGAATTTGGAACACGTATATTAGACTTCAAATTATGGTCAGTTTTAGAGGACATGGCCTGCTCTAAACGATACGGCGACATTGAGTCTCTTAAAAAATCTTTGGAGCAAGCAGTGGCGAAATTTCCCTTGGAAACAGTGCATAAATCCATAGATTCGTGGCCAAACAGATTAAGGGCCTGTAAAAAACCCAAGGGTGGCCATTTCGAATAGAATATTTTTTTATTTTTTGCTGAGACTTTAATAAATATGTAGGTAAGTATAAATTTTCAATATTACATTACTTCATTTAAAAAAAAAAGCATTTTCATTTGTAACAGAACTTATGGCTGGACTAGTTATATGTTCATGGCTTCGCACTGAACTAAATATTATTCTTTTTCACACAATCAGCTCAGGCGGAGATGAGATGCGACGCGAATGATTCAAGCGTTAAGAAACAAAGCGTAACTCCAACATACCATAGTTCTCATGGGGGCCTATTTCTTCAGGGAAATTCCCCAAGTTCTGCGTGTTGAACATCCCCTTCATGCGTATTGTGTAGTTGGCATTCTTCGGCCATGTTTGGTTGCCTCCGATGTCCTGCAACGTAGTTTATGTTAATCAAACGAGCAATTCTTGTATATATGTTGTATATATATTTTCTGAATCTCGAAAATGGCTTCAACGATTTTCATGAAATTTAGTATGCAGAGGGTGAGGGTTTCGGGGGCGATAAATCGATCTAGCTAGGATTCATTTTTAGAAAATGTCGTTTTATCCGTGTTTTCAGACAATGAAAAACTGCTACAGTAGACTCTACCTGACATCTATTGGCGAGTAGCAATACTAAAGCTACTTCAGTAGATGGTGTTATTAAGCAATACTAAACTTGCTTTTACTTAAGTAATACATAGTAGTATTTCGTATCAATAGGTCTAGGGCCCGTAATACTAATAATAATAAACAAATTTTCTGAGCGATCTCAAATACTTTGAGATGCTGAAATATGTCAAAACATATGAAAAAGTGGCATTTGTGCTCTTGAGCCGAGATGGATTTATTAATATGGGCAATGCTCTTTTAATATATACAATATATATATTCAATATCAATAGATATATTCAATATATATCTGAGTTATATGAGTTCAGTCCAACTGAGATGAATCGTTTTATTTTGTGATCGTGATTCAAAACGGTTCATAGTTCAGTGGTAAATAATTTCTTATATTCACGATAAAGTATTTTAAGCAGTTCACCGTCAAGTATATTCTCTGACTGAAGCCAATACATTATATTGGCGAAGAATTGTAGAATACATAATGTAAAATTTCATCTTCGTACTAATTCAGCTTGCAAGTTGCAAGATTTCACCCACACGTTGATGAAAGCATTTAAAAATACAGGTCATACTTAGTTCACCCAACATAAAACCTAGCTACCCATACTCATAAGCGGTGCGCTATTGATTTATTTATTTATAACGAACGGTAAGTACCTACGTAGTGCGTGCCGCAAGATTG
The DNA here is from genome assembly GCA_963932265.1 of Thymelicus lineola. Taxonomy (NCBI): domain Eukaryota; kingdom Metazoa; phylum Arthropoda; class Insecta; order Lepidoptera; family Hesperiidae; genus Thymelicus; species Thymelicus lineola. Next base: position 13,122,566 of record OZ010700.1, on the reverse strand, counting down.
CTTGTTTCGACCGTAAATAATGGACATTAATCATTATAAAACATCGCGTTACTGCATCGCTGACCGCTTGTAGTAAAATGGTTTAAACAGAAGCTTGTTTGAGATGTTCTTTTAAATATTTTTTTACAAATAAATGAATTTAAGTCATTGTTATGATTATTTTTTTTTTGGTTCTTGAGTTAAAGCCAATTTCCCCTGTACGAGGCAATTGCGCCAGGACTTTTATATGTCACTGCATCCTTTGTCCATGGTATAACACCAAGTTTTTTATCTGTCTAGCTACCGCTCTGCCCTTCAGTATAATTTTTCATATTTTTGAACGTGTTTCGGTGTCAGTGTCGAAGTGTAAAGAGATCTAATATACATACCAGCCAAGCCTAGACAATGAAGCGCGTTAAAAAAATTTAAAAACATCACCATAGGATTGCGATTGGCATGCGACAAATATATGACTTAATTTGTATCCTGTTTGCAAACATTTTGACGGTTTTGAATACCATCGCTAATAAATTTACATTAGCTAGGCCCCTTGATTATCAATACGAGCTGCGGTTGTACTCATTGACGCCATTTAGGAGAAGACTTTTTCCCTTCGGTAGACGTCTAAAAAGCTTGCATTGCATTTACTTCATTGTAACAAGTGAATAATGTGAAAACAGACTAAACAGAAGTAATTTAGAAAGCGCAAATAGGTACCTGGCCTTCACCTGAAACGAATATCGCGCAAAAATTAGCTGTCGCGTCAATTATATCCGGTTGGAACTGTTACGGTAATACACGTACTTCAATGGGCATTCACTTCCATGTTCCAATGCAACTTCCCTATTAAAGTACCTCTGTACAGATAGGAGGGTTGGAGGGCGGTAGAATGATAAAGAAAATGGGATATTTCTATGACAGCGGCTGGTAAAGAAGAGCTCCCGCAAGTGAAGTAAAGTAATATATAATCGGTATTATTCGGTATATTGGACATTACACACATTCAAATATTTAAAGGATTGGTCTTCTATTTAATACGTGGAAACGATTAACGTATCTACTGAACGTGACATATAACACTCCGCATACGCACATACTCATTGCAGTTGCCACACACACATAACTGCAGATGCCTTGCGTTTTTAAACAAATACGAAATGAATCACTCATTGTAAATATTAATGATTTGACTCATAATAAGATATTCGTTATAGTGTTACATCATACCATTTTGTTCTTGTTTGCTGTAATTGAGTTAATCTGATAATAAGGAGCGTTGGCGTGTTGACTACGAGTATATTTAACTATGTTTTGGCGTGACAGATACCTACCTACTATGCAGCCGTTAAAAGCGAAACAGGTTATTGTTGAATATAGATTCAAGAGTAAATAAATATATTAGATACGGGGCCGTCCATTAATCACGTGAGGCTTGAAAGGGGGGGGAGGGGTTTGACAAAAATCACGAAAATATCACGAAGGGGGAGGGGGGGTGTAGTAAGATATCACGTGTATTTATTTTTTCGTCAAACGCGCGATTTTTAAATAGAAAAGCAGCGTGTAGTGTGACTTTGACTTGCAGTTGCCAGGCAACGAACGAAGGCCTCACGCGCCGCCACCGACTACCGGCTCGGCATGTTTTGGATTAAAACAATGTCGAAAGTAGGTGATCTGTATAAAGACCTTTTTGCAGAGTATAAGAAAGGAAAAATACACGTGATGTTGGGGGAGGGGGGGGGGTAGTCTTAAACCTCACTACATATCACCAAGGGGGAGGGGGGGGGTTAAAAAATGCTAAAAAAAGATCACGTGATTAATGGACGGCCCCTACCTGAATGCAGTTGTGTTATTTATTATGTACACTTACGTTATGTTAATTACTAGCTGTTGCTCGAAACATTGCCCGCGGGCAAGTACTTTTAACCCTAGAGTGGGCGCGTTTGGAGCATTTTGCCGCTATCGTTAAGAAACCGTACATATTTTTTAAAATACTGGCACCAGAAGTTCGCTCTATTTAGTAGCTGTCCCTACTTTTGTATTATGCTTGCCAAAAATTTTAACCCGATTAGTGTACAGGATGCGCCAGGAAAAGGTTGTTACCATTAGGTTTCGCCCGGCGGCAACTTGCTATACGCGCGCCTACTCAGGTATGTAAGATACAAATTTTTTAATACTATGATGTACAAAATTGAAATATTTCGTTTTTGCTTATTGAAGTGAAACTTCTTTAGAATCGTTAGTGATTTGAAACCAGATGCAACGACAGGTAAGATAATATAATAGCTAATTTCGTCATTCAATTTAACTTATCCGTAGCTCAGTGGTCAGGACGTAGATACACAATACCTGATGCTCAGGTTCGCGTCTCACAATATTTTTATTTTTTTTAGTTTTATTTTTTTTTAGTATTATTTTTATACTATTTTTAAATACTTTCAAATGCTCTTTTAAATATTTTCAAAGAATTTATCAACAAAAAATAAGAATTTCATTCTTTCATTCCTTATTATACAGACAGTAAAAATGCTAAGTTGTATTCATAGATGGCGTGAGGAGTAAGATAGAACATTCTTTTTATTGCTAGATAGATTTTTAAAAAGTGCTAAGTTGTATTCATAGATGGCGCTTCGATTTATTGCTTTAAGATTCGATTTATTGCTTTTTCATCTCATTATCTAGAAACCAAAATTTTGGAAAGTTTCACTTCTACCACGTGTGAATTGCACACATTTTTTTATGGTGTTTTGTGCTTGAGATAGGTATGTTATTATTATTGCATTGTGTACGTGTTGGTCGTTGTTTTTTGTTTTTAAACCGTAAAAAGAGATTATAAAGGTCGTAGCTGACTTATACGACACCGCTCCCATCCAACCGAAGTATGAGAATTCAAATATAAACTTAAAATCGTGCTCTATAGGTACAACTATTGAATGGCAAGGTTGCGGTTAGCTTGCTTCCCGCGCGCGGGCTGCTAATTTTTGTTGTCACTGTAAAGTGTACCTACAGAGCACGATTTTAAGTTTATATTTGAATTCTCATACTTCGGTTGGATGGGAGCGGTGTCGTATAAGTCAGCTACGACCTTTATTATGATGACATAATTTCGTTCTTTTTGACACTGTAATTTGAAATATCAATACTATTTAGGTATCTTTTTATTTTTAGGTTTAAAAAAGACAACAAAATAGTCCACAAAACATTCCATTTTTTTTCATGATTAGAAGAGGAATCTGACTTTGAGGAAGCGAGCAAAAATGGTGTTATAGATGCGTAAAGTTGCTGTGCAACGAGCATAGCATCTTTCTTTTTGAACATTGTTATGCTAAAGCATATCCTATTAGGAAAAGTCATTATATTGCAATTTTTTTCCAAATTTTTATGTAGGGTATACATTAAATCTACAAAAATTTAATGGTACTTTTTTTCAAATATTACTCATATAAATGGGTCTTTAAAGATTTTTTAATAAATATGTATGTTGATTTTTTATCCCGAAAATATTAATTAAACAATAGGGTTCTTGTTTACAATAAAAATATTGAAAATGAGCGGCAAAATGCTCTCACGCACCCACTGACGTTACACAAAATAGCGCCTCTACTGTAGTCAAATTTTCATGCCTTATTTAGCTGAGGGGTTAATTTTGTAAAACCATTGGAACAGACTTGTTCTAAATTACTTACTTTTAACCAGAAACCCAAATGCTAATATTTATGATGTTTCATACAACACTGGCGGATTTTCAAACATACTTTCAATTCATATTTTAATCCCCTACACAAGCTGCCAGGCTATGAACGATAATAACTGAGTCGTTCCAAGCTTTCCGATTGCCAACTGTACTAATCAGTTGAGATCAGTCACAGACTTAAAAAAAGAAGAGACGGAATGTCAACAACAAACTCAGTGAGGCACCCATTGTAGTACTGTATAAGTATCACACGCACACATTGACACCATGCTGTTATTAATCGGCCGCCATTACCGCGTCGGACCGCACTAACGCACACAAGGTAAGCGGGCGGCGTCACTCTCGCTAAGACAAGGTGACGTCCGGTTATTTTCACGTCCGTGAGCTCAGTATAAAATTTAAACATACCAAAAAGTCCACAACAGCGACTTCTTCATCCAAGTAAGTATTTGACTGCAGGAGATCTTTGTAGCTACTGACTGGGACAGCGTCGGTCTTCCTGCCGAGTTCTGTGAAAGACTTGCTTTATAAATTAGGAGTTCTCAATTCTCATTAACATTAATGTTAACATCAAATCATCCATCTGGTCTCTATTTGAGGACAAATAAAAGTTTGTTCTTCAAAGTTTTATATAGTCAAGATTATGAGCCAAGATTATAATCTTGGCCAACCGAGCCAAGACAACCCTGTAGCCTAGTTGGTAGCGACCCTGCCTGCAATGCGAGGGGTACCGGATTCGAGTCCCGGCTGAGAATGGGGTCAGGTCATGGGTGTCATTGTGATGTGTTATATGTGTCGTCCATGCCACCCGCGACACAGGTAAAAACCTACTGCGGGTGGGTGTGAAAGCGTTAATTAATTTATTTTATTATGCAAAATGGTTTCCACTGAAAGAATAATAAGAGCTCACCTCGATAGCTCTGTTGTTTTGGATAGAGCTGTTCACTGACCATCTCCATCAAGGTGTCTGTATAGTTTGACTCGGGGCTGTAGTATATACGGGTTGGTGGTTTGAAGTCACTGAGTAGCTGAGGGTCCTGCACACAGAGTAACAGGTAAATTATAATATTATACATCTATACTAATATTATAAAGAGGAAAGATTTGATTGTTTGTTTCCATTGAAAAGGCTCCTAAAGTAGCGAACCGATTTGAAAATTTCTGTTACTGTTGGGAAACTACACTATCTCCGGGTGACATAGGCTATATTATATATATATTTTTTACTATTTTTCCTGAAGCAAAGCAAGGGCGACTTCCTAGTATTATATAAATAAATACTAACATATTTCAATTCATGGACTTTAGGATGTAGGATTGAAATCATACATGAAAAACTAAATTCATTTATAATCTAACATTTTTATTAATATTAAATGACATTAGAAGAATTGAACAATTCTTTTAGTAATGATATTAATTAAGAATTACAGATTCATCACTCCTGAAGATCAAATCTTGTTTAGTATTACAGCTGTGGTTTACACAATTAAAAAGGAGATTGTGATTTTTGTAGGACACTATATTTAATATTGATTGATATTTGATCTGTTCTTATGGCCTTAGACTACTGCATATTTAAAAGGTCACAGTAAAAAATTAATAGATTAATTGTTTCTGTAATGCAAGGTCGGGGGGGTTAGTCAGAGGAAGTAATAGGTTTGTTAATAGAATAATTGAATCAAATTCAATAATATGTTAACATGTTAGCTCCAACAATACATCTAGGTACATTTTATATAATCTTAAATTAAAATAAAAAAAAACCCTGGCAGTTTTATTTACACGAAACACAACTAAGAACACTCTTGTCACCTATCAAACAAAAAAAAACTACATCAAAATCGGTTCATCCGCTTGGGAGTTACGATGCCACAGACAGACAAACAGGTACACAGACACACATACACAGACACGTCAAACTTATACCACCCCTCTATTTTCGTCGGGGGTTAAATATTGATTTTTTTTAACAGATTTCTAATTTAAGGCGTTAAATTAAAAGAAACTTACCGTGTTACGAATATTATATTTGTTCATCTCGAACGACTTTGGTTTTGGGTTGAAGTAATCTTTATAAAGAAATATTAGAAGAAAGCATATGATGGGAAAGAAAAACTCAAAAATAGTAAATACATATCTTCTTAGCCGTACTGTAAAGTGCTTCCAAATGAGCACCTTTAATGTATGTAACATTTTGCAATTTTAATATCACTTTTTACTTTTAGTAATGGTACGAAATGCCACTGTTGAATTTTGCAAATGAACACTCCGCCTACAACCATATGCAGCCACCCATATAGAGAACTATTGTTTACTAAATAATAACTGGAAGACTCATTACATTGTATCTTGATACCATAATGATGCAGTCATGTAATTCCAAGCACTCATTTTCTAATGACACCCTTCTTTTGAAGGTAAACCGGAAAAAATAATATTTGAAAACAAATGTAGGTACTTCAATATTCAAACAATGTCTTTATTTTATGTTTTAAAATGGTAGTACACGACACGATATTTACTTTCAACAACGAAAGAACTATAATTTATAAAACATCCATGATTAAACTCAGTACAATAGCAACTGATTTGATTTGTGAATGTGAATTGTCAATTGATTATTACAGAGACAGACGTCAGACGTGTCTTCTTGACGTTGTCAAATGTCAAGAGAATTTGACAACAAAGGTTTGTATTATAGTTGGTGACGGTAGGGATAGACGATATACATCGGTGTATTAAAAAAAAAACACTCGATGTAAAGTATTGATACATCTAATCAATCCGATTTTTTGTTGATACGTCAACAACGAGTAAACATCGATGTTTTTTATTCGGTGCATCAAAGAGGCAAACCTGCTATTATAGACCAGGGTAGAAGCCTTTAAAAATAATGAAAAGTGAAAAAAAATTATAATAGGATGAAACCTATTGCAAAAGGAAGAGAATATAACAAAAAATAAAGGAAAAATAATTTACGGGCGATCTGAGGTCGGGAAGTGGGGGGGAGGGGGGGTTTAAGGGTAAAAAACGGTTTTTCTCGATTTCCGGCAAAACTAAAAGTCCTATCGAAAAAAGTCAAATGGAAAAGTTGTAGATAATAAAAAGATCTAAAACTTTTGTATTTACACTTTTTTCACATAACCTCAAAATTTATGTGAAAAATTCAAAAAACCAAGTTTTTGGTTTTTTATTTTTATCTTTTACAAAAATTTTTTTTTTTAACGAAATTTTGTGAAAACTTACCTTTCTATGTCCCAAACATACTGTAATTTTTTTGATTTAAAATATTTATTTTTTCACCTTATTTTGACTTAATATCGAAAAATCACCCTAATTTTCAATCGAAAATTCACCTGTCAAAATATCCGCTTTTTTTAAAAAATCTGTGAGCTTTTTATTTGCTAAAATCTCTACTTTCTGATGGTATAAAAAAGATATACACTACTATGGTAAATTTTCTCAGAAAATGCAATGAAACGACAACTATTTTTGCATGTTTCTTGCAATCTTTATGGATTTGTAATTTTTTTGCTTATTAATTTATTAATTTAACATGGATTTTGACGTTTTTCGATTAATTAAAGTGTAAATTTTAATAAATGGCTCAAAATTGTACATAAATATTAAAAATATATATTTAAAAACTCGAACTCGAATAATTTTTGTGAAAATAGTTGTCGTTTCATTGCATTTTCTGAGAAAATTTAACATGGCAGTGTATATTTTTTTATATACCATCAGAAAGTAGAGATTTTAGCAAATAAAAAGCTCACAGATTTTTTTAAAAAAGCGGATATTTTGACAGGTGAATTTTCGATTGAAAATTAGGGTGATTTTTCGATATTAAGTCAAAATAAGGTGAAAAATAAATATTTTAAATCAAAAAAATTACAGTATGTTTGGGACATAGAAAGGTAAGTTTTCACAAAATTTCGTTAAAAAAAAAAATTTTTGTAAACGATAAAAATAAAAAACCAAAAACTTGGTTTTTTGAATTTTTCACATAAATTTTGAGGTTATGTGAAAAAAGTGTAAATACAAAAGTTTTAGATCTTTTTATTATCTACAACTTTTCCATTTGACTTTTTTCGATAGGACTTTTAGTTCTGCCGGAAATCGAGAAAAACCGTTTTTTACCCTTAAACCCCCCCTCCCCCCCACTTCCCGACCTCAGATCGCCCGTAAATTATTTTTCCTTTATTTTTTGTTATATTCTCTTCCTTTTGCAATAGGTTTCATCCTATTATAATTTTTTTTGTTTTCAAAAATTATCGACCCTGGACTATTATAGTAAGGCCAACGAAAAGCAATACGAAATGTAATCAAAACAAGTGCAAGGTCATTAGGAAATGCAGGGGTGCATAACTTTTCGAAAGTTATGTTACATATTTTAGTAGACAATATATTTAAAAAACATATCTGGCAATTTGAGTTACCGTGTGTAATTGTTATTCTAAAAAGCTAACAATTAATAAAAAGAAAATGAGTTGAAATGAGAATAATAATACTAAAAACAATAGGTATAGCAGGGAGGTATCTCAATCTGTTGACTTAACCACCAGAAGGTTGGATCGACAAAGTTAAGCAACAACGGGCGCGGTTGGTAGATGGATGGGTGACCGCTAGTGGCAAAAAATTCTTGAGCGTTTCCGTGCTTCGGAGGGCACGTAAAGCCGTCGTTCCCGATTGTTATCATAAGATAACAGTCGTTAAACCATGTCGGAGGGAGGCCCTCAGGTGGTTCGAAAATTTCCGACACTCCGGTTGGCCACTAACCCCTCCACCAATCAGCACTGGAGCAGCGTGGTGGAGTATGCTTTAGACCTCCTCAAGAGGCCCGTGTCCAGTATTGTGCCATTAACACCTTGACTGCGGCAGTAAAAACAGTGACTTTCAGCTGGTGCGGTGGCAGTCCAAAAAGGCACCCACTTGACTTTCTTATTGTGCGTGGCAGGCCCTTTCGACGCGACGCCTCTGAGTGGTATTAAAGCTCTATTATTTTAGTCAAGGCGTAGTTATGCTTTTTATAATCGTCATGAATCACTTGTCTATGCATTGTCCCCGCCCCTGGATTCTCCAAACAGAAAAAGCAATCGAAAATGTCAGGTCGATAAGGGCCGATACCGCACTGAAGTGTAATTTTTGTAGTGATGGGATAGTGAAAGAAAAGAAAATATCGAGTCATTATTTAATACAATTTTAATAACCACAAGCCAAGCCTTATGTGTTAAAAAAATTATGTGTTAATTACACAAGCAATACAATACAAAAAAATATTATGAAAAAAATATACAGGATGTTGATTTGAGGAACAGCGAGCGTTGACTAAATACACAATACTGATTCAAAAAAATATGAAAAAATAATTTTTCATCTGTCATCGTTAATAATACTTTAACGTTTATTTGCCGAGCGGATTATTTTATTTTCTAAAACTGAAATTTTGCTGGTGGATGGCTGAAATTCTTATTTTTTAAATGTTTTCCTGTATTTATTTCATTTTGGTGTTTCTGAAATTTAACCATTGTATTCTTCCTCGTTATCACTATTATTTACTAGTAATAATTTCTTTTTGCGATGCGCCATTGTATCAAAACAATCGAGCGTGCACATTGCTATTAGCGGCTCAACGCGTACGCATCTACACAGTGCGGCGTCAGGTCGCGGGCGGTCATCCACCAAAACAGGCCCGCTCCCGCACTGAGATAACTTTTTTAACGTTCTATACGGTGGATGTCAAAAAAGGCATACCGCTAAAAATCCCAGTAAACCGGTCCCGCACAGGCGAGAGGGACCTATTTTTCCTGTACGCACAGCGATTTGGCACAGCGTCGGGCCGATTGTGGGTGATCCGCAGTGAACGTTTTAATGGGTTGATTATTAAATTATTATTATTACCATTACTAGTGATTTATTAAATACCTAATAGCAGTAACTTGTTTTTGTAACACACTTGTTTTTATAACGCACATTTTCAAAAACTGCAAATATAACTTTGTCATTTAAATGATACAAACACTGAAATACAAAGTTATTTTTTGCTGGCAAAAAATGATAGTGGTATTTTTTTGTGGTTCTTGCTCTTTTTTTATGGGCAGACGAAAAAGCATACGGGCCACGTGATGGTAAGTGGTTACCGTCACCTATGGACATGAGCAATACCAGAGGAATCGCCAATGCAACGCCGGCCCTGAAGGAGAACTCTTTTCACACCCTTTTTGAAGAACCCCATGTCATAGCGCTCCGGGAATACCTCGGAAGGAAGCCCATTCCACAGTTTGCACTTGCGTGGCAAAAAAGTTCGTGAAAATCGGACTGTACAGGTACTCCACGAGTCCAATCGCTGTGGATGGAACCTCAATCCTCGGCGAGTGGTGCTACTGCTGGTACTAAGGAACCCTTCATGGATGAGCCCGACTCACAGTTGGCCACTTTTTTTTATTAATTGCAACACGATCATAAGTCTTGACTATTTTATATGCACACTTTTGTGTTAATTGAAGTTGGTGTTAATTAGAGAATTTTAATTGATTTAAGCCACAGCGGCACCGTAATCACAATCATGGCAGTAGGGGTTCAGTTCCTTTTATGAACACTAAATAGGAACGCTGAATATGATTTTTTTTATAGTTTTATCATTTGCTACGATACCCTTGTCTCTAGCGTGCAGGCCTGAAGGGTATTGGTGGCCGCCACCGCAAGATAATAAGAAGAGGGACAAGTACTTTTCTCCGGAGGATTCCTGGGGAGGGTGGAAGCCACCGCCGGATAATGAAGAGTGGAGGAAGTGGATTGAGAAGTGGGGGAAGCACCGGACCACCGACCGGCCGGAGAGCGACGAGTGGGGCTCCGAGCGCGGCCCGGGCAGCGGCTGGCCGCAGCACTGGAGGGGTACTCTATTATATTATATTTTATTATATTACGATACGATACTAGCGGTCTTCTCTTATATTCCGGCATAATAAATACTCCCTACCTTATGCTCTGGCATAGGGTAGGGTACAGGTGGGGCAGGTAGGTGCGGTAGGGTGGGGTAGGGTGGGGTAGCTAGGTAGTTATTTGATGGTCTATCTGCATAAAATTTCATGAAAATCCGTTCATTAGTATTTGCGTGAAAGACAACCATCCTCAGAAACTTTCACATTTATAATTAGTACTTAGGTACAACCTAGAATATTATAAGCGGCTGTTCAAACATTTATTTTTATTATCGTACGTCACCATTAAAATTAAGAAGAGGAAAAAGAAGTTTATTTCTAGATGACAAAATAATAAAAAAAATATAAATTCGCAATTCGTAACATAAAAATCGGTCCAATAATGGATGTAACGGATAGAGAGGTTATAGGAACCAGCAAGAAATGCATGATGAATATAATGATCCCAATTCAGTGATACAACGTGGAATAGCAATTTTTCTCGTACCACTGGTTTTGTACCACGACGCGGCGACGAAGAGAAAAGGCTTCGGCTTAGTTTAGGTTACGGTTTATTAAGATTGGGTATTTTCACTAATGACTAAGCTATTGTTTGCGCGTTTAATGTCTGTCTTTCTTATTTGTATACTGGCCAGGCTACGGGCTGGGCATCGGTGGCGTCCCTCCGCCGCCATGGGCTTACGTTCCTGAGAGCTACGACAAAGCACAGTTTTGTTTCCACATGCCAAAGTTCGGACACTGCTCGGAGAATGTAACCAGGTAATCATGCTCAAAGGATCAAAGTCCCATCATCTCTGAGTTAAGTTAATATCTAAATGAATTGTTGTATATGATCTTATATACAAAAATTCATTTAGATATTAAATTATTGTATGAATTGTTGCATATATTGTATTATATGTATTTTAATGAACATTGTGATTTTCAAAGCGTGTATTTTTCCTTCAGATGGGGCTTTAATCCTTCTAGAAACGAGTGCCAAAAGTTTTTCTACAGCGGGTGTGGTGGCAACCAAAACAACTTCATAAGCAAGGCGCGGTGTGAGGCCGCCTGCGTGGCCACCGCCGCCGCCGACTGCGTGGACCAACCAGGAGTCGACCTTGAAGAACTGATCGACCAACAGTTTACTCCTCAAGAAGTACTTGTAAAACACAATCGATCATTTTCCCAACTATGGCATAATTTGGCACACACGGAGTGGGATTCCGAAGAAAAGAAATAGAACCAAGATTTAAAAATTAATGACTTTTTATTGTAAAAAGAAATTCGAGACAATAAGTTAGTCTGCCTCCATTTCTTCGTCTTCTTCATCCTCCGCCTTCGGTTCTTCGGTTGGTTCGGGCTGTGGAATTTTAAGGTTAGGATAGGTTACAATCTACGCAAATAAATTTTAAGGGTTCCACGTCACAGAACGTCACAGAATTAGCTTAGGGACTTAACAAACATAGACAATGTTTTCATAGAGAGTAGCTTACATATACACTTTGCAATACAGATAACATAGACACATAGATGAGAATCAATATAGACAACGTGTGACAGCCCTTATGAATTTTCTGAATTAGCCCGACACGTCGAACGCGGCATGTACTTGTAACTTCATAGCTAAAGTACGGAGAGCGCCAGGTCTGACCCGGCTCAAGAAGGTCAATTTAAAAAAATCTTTGAATGCAGTTTTACTTAGTTTTGAAAATAAAAGAATTTTTCTTTTCAGTAAAATTTTCTATCATCAATATTCAGGGACCAGGGTACTTTTCCTCCATTCCTTGCAATTAGAAGTTTACAGCGGGCGCATCAAAAGTTAATCCTAAATACTCCTAGATAATCCTAGATTAGTGTAGTTGTAAAGTGGATATCGGTGGCAAGAAGACTAGATTGTTGTAACGTGTTTAAACGAGCGGGGCTAATTATGTAAACAATACTTGCCTCTGCTACTGGTTCCGGTTCCGGTGCAACCTCCTGCGTAAAAAAAATTACACGTCTATAGTGGAATATGTTAATTTTACTAGAATAGAGTTACCTAAGATAGAGTTGTACAACGAAACTCCGACTCAGTTTCACTCACAAATTTGATTGGTCTGTTTACCTACACCTCATTAAGTTTACTTATTTCTTCTGATGCAACCCATGATACTATATTATTGAGTATTGACACTGCTCACAAAACAGTTAAATGTCATCTTCGAGCGTACCTGTATTTCCTCTTCCACGACACTCTCTTCTTCCTCGTATTCGTCACCATATCCCACGGGGAAAAGCGTGAGGCAGTCCTTCTCCCCGGAGGCCACGTCGGCGCTGATGTAGCAGGGGTTGAAGCCGGCCAGCTGCAGCAGCGGCAGGCTGCGCTTGCGAGACACCATGAGAGCCAGCCGGTCCTTACTGGAAATATCCAGTAATACGATATAAATAACGCTATAATATATATGTATACGTATAACGCTACACACTGATATAATTACTTTAGGATTCTCTGTGTCGAGGGTACCATGGACAACACACACATAGATAAGGACACACACCCAAACCGCCAACAGAAATTCAAACTCATCGTTCAAAGTTCCGTCTCGCTGGGAAACTGGGAATCGAACCCAAGTCAATTAATACATTCTGGCGAGAAACCATATTCGTGTGATGTTTGTGTTTTCCTTTAAAAATCATCAATCAGTACATTCCAGCGAGAAGTCATATTCCTGTGATATTTGTCCCTTGATCGGCGGACCGGCATGGTAACCAAACTATATATCGCCAGACGGGTCATCTATCGGTCGATTGTGTTCATTCTCTCCGCATTATATCTATAATGCAACACTTGTCTGTCTTTGTGATAATTTTATTCTTCTGTTGAGCTGAAAGTTTTGATATTTTTAAGTTCAATATGAAAATGAATGTGATTATTGTATTGTATGATTACTGAATGTGACTTTGGTATGGCATAGATAGACTCATATGAGTCACGTGACACGGACTACCTAAATTACTTTTTTTTCGTAAATCTCCACGATCACACGATGATGTCAGACATAAAAATTGTCATTCAACATACTGCTTCCTCGCCCGTTCCATCTTGTCGTATTGTTTGATCGTGTAAGCGAGGTGCTCTGCTGTGTTGGGGTCATCACCGATAAAAATGCCGGCCTGTGAATATGATGGAATTATTCCTTTAATTTTAATGTCAATAATAATTACCTCATAAGAAACAGTTAAATCAGAAAAATGTCTATAAACTACTAATATTATAAAGCTGAAGTTTGTTTGTTTGGTTAAAGCGCTAATCTCAGGAACTACCGGTTCGAGTTGAAAATTGTTTTGTGTTTGATAGTCCCATTTATCGAGGCAGGTTATAGGCTATAAGTAACATCATATATTTTAAGAGTTAGTTTTTTCCACAAATTAACGAGGATGAAACCGCGGGCCACAGCTAGTTATTATAATATATAAAGCTGAAGAGTATACCATACAAAAGGCCTTTCGTCATAGGGTTTCTAGACTAAATATAAGTAGGTATGCCAGAAAACAATGGATTGCAATCTTCATACCTTACTTTAAACATGAAAATCAGGTATTATTTACATTGAGTATTTCATCGGGGAACTGCTGCATGACCTCCCGGACGTCGTGCCGCTTGTCAATAGAGAACATGACCAGCACGTGCGGCGGGAGGTGCTCCGACTCTATCGGTGACACCTCCAGGACCACCTGGAACGTGGGGACATAAATAATGGCATGAGATACGACGGCAGCTCGTAGGGAAAGGACCGAAAAGTTCTAAATACATATTTAGCAAGCGTCAAAATGTCATTTATTGTGTGAGCATAACTTATTCAAGTATAATCAAGATTTTTAGTCAAAAGCTCCGTACTTTCAAATTCCTCTTAATCAATTATGATTGGACCAGAATTTTAATGTATGGCAAAAAGAAAAATACTCCTTTAGGAGAGACAGATTTAATGTCAGTATGGTTCTACATATTACTGAAAATCATTCACTCCAATTGATGTTTGAAAAATAAATAGATTTTGGCTGTGAGAGTTTCGAATAGAAGGAAGCTTCTTACACCAGGAAGTTTATAATACTTTCAAGGATCTTGTTAGAGCATTGAGATTGATAGAAATACCTTGGGATAGAAGTAAGCGAGTCCATTAGCCTTGGCTAGCTCGTTGAGCGGCGCGTACAGCCCCGGCACGAACATCCCGCCCGGGGGGATGTACTCCTCGCCCTCGATCGACACGTCTGAGTGGAACTCTTCTTCTTCTTCCACTTTTTCCATTTCCTTGAGTTTTGTCAAGTACAGGTAAAAAGGAAAATCTCCGTGAAAATATATTTATGATATGTTATTATTGTACGTGCTGCACTTACTGGTTCTTCGGTAGCTTCAGTTTCAGCGTTTTCAGTTTCCTCACCTTCAAGTTCACCTTCTTCGCCAGTTTCATCAGGCTCAGGCTCAGCGGGTAACTGTGGGTATAAGATGTAAAAGTTATAACTTACATCGTCATCATATGATTATTACTTCATCAATTTGCTACACCAAATTTTGATACAGTTAAACATACTATGAGGACGGCATTTGAGACAGTTTTTCCATCACTAGTCCTTCAAGCCAAACTTTGGCTGGATCTTGGTGTGACAAGGTTCAGGCATTTTTAATCCACAGAAGTAATTATGTCCTTTTAAATAGATGGCTCTGGAACGATCAGAGAGGCGCATGTTAGCGGAGGTCCATGTCCAGCAGTAGATTTCCAAGGGCTGATGGGTGGATGGAACTATGCTTACCCCAGCTTGAATGCGGGCCATGCGCTCCTCTTCTTGCCGCTGCTTCTCCTGCCGCTGCCGTTCCTCCTCTGCCTCGCGCGCCAGCCGTGCTTGCTCTGCTGCCAGACGCTCGCGTTCTTCTTTTTCTTCTCGCTAAAAACCACAATTCTGTGATTGCTTACAAAGGTTGGTTATTTTTTTAAGCATCACATTTTTTATAAACTAACCGATAAACGATCTGACGTTAAACCTGTAAGTGGCCTGTATGCTGTCATGGGATTGAGATCAGTATTGTATTCTAAGCCTAGAAGCCCTTAGAAGCCTAGAAGAAAGCGATAATCTCACCTATTGTTACGTATGGATCACATGTGCAAGGTAATGGGACCATAATTATATCATTACTAATGATGTAATAATGAGGTAATGCAGTCATAATTTTACTTACCAGTTTTTGCATTCTTGCTTCATATCTCTCCCTGCGAACTTCTCTAGTTGTCTTGCTGATAGTGGCATATCGTTCATACGCCGGGATTGGAGGTACTTGCTTCTCCGGAGGAACGTCTTCTTTGGGAACCGGGATCTCTTCGTATAACGCGTGCCGCATTAGCTCTGCAAGTCGAGAGAAGATAGACATACGAATACGTAGAGCTACTTTAAGCTTATTTTTGTTGAGAATGTTTTCAACAATAAAATTGTTTTGCCTTTATTTATGGTGTACAAATTGAGAGCTTTATTTATCTTGACTTTTGTTCTTCAGAACAGATAAAATACTCAAATCTGTTGCTACAATACGTAACGTGATTAGGCAAATTTTCTGCAGAATAATATTACGTCATATCATATCCTTACTGACAAAGTCCCGGTTATCAGTGTCGAGCATCCTGAACAAGACGACGAGCGCCTCGCCCGTGGTGAGCGCGTGGATGCAGGCCTCGTTGGGTTCCACGTCGCTCATGTACAGGGCCTCCTTGGCACCTTCCTCCGTCACTTGGAACGTTTCCTTTGCCGCCACTTGGATGTCTGCAGAGATCGTGCGTTAATGTGTTGTAGGTAAGTGCTTATCGTGAACTCTGTCGGCTTGACTCACCGGCTCCGGTTTTAACACTACGTATATAAGCGTTAGGATCTCAGTGTCTATTTCCAAATAATTTCAAATCATTGACTTTACTCAAGTCGCATCTAAATCCTTATTAAGTACCTATGCCTTATACTGATTCCTATGGGTTAAGGGCAGGTAAATGTCTAGAATAAATTTATCTCACAGATTGCTTCAAAATTTAATACTTAGTATTAAAATTTTTGGATTATTAAATCTCGTCTTCAGAACGAATATGATATTAGGAATGCTGTGATTTAATAATATCGCGTTAGTTTTAGTGGAGAATTGTGAATAGTACAAAGCATGACGGAAAATTTTAATTATAAGTATTACGATTCTTACGTTCATTGTGATGGCACATAATAAAAGGGTATAATGATGAGGCAGAGGAACAATAATAAAAATGATCTGTAACTAAATTATTTGCAGTCTCATCGAGAGAAAGGGTTCAACGGGTAAAAATTTGAGAGATTAAGTCATACCGTAACTCTGCCCCGTTGGTTGTCCTATGTTACTATCTAAACACTATCTTTAGTTACCTTCAAGTGTCTCTCCCTAATAACGAAGCTAACGTATTCCATAGCGCTAATTCAGGAAGGATTGAGAGTCTAATATCCATCCCTTACTTAAAGGTACTCACGAGAGTCACGAGGTCACGGACGCCCCTACATACTCATAGCATCGAAACACCATTGTAAGTAACTCACTGATCAAATCCCATTTCTCGTATAAATCATAATGCGCCTGATGGCAGTGAGGCCAGAAGAGGATGAAGTTGATTCTCCTGACGTGCCTGGCCAGCCTCTCCGCCACTCTCTTCTTGCGCGCCGCTAATGTCAAAACGCGCAGTCGCTCTGTTGCTTCCCGCGACGCTTCTGCAAGCTTCATGTCTGCTTGTATCTTCGCCTATACGTCGTGTTATTGTAGAAGAACCTTCATTTAATTTGAATGTCTTTCTAAATTCCGTGACCTACTGTAACTACTTATACAGGGCGTATTCTAAAACAGTGACGTCCTTGTAGGATGTTATTACTGACGTAAAAAATTACTTTAGGTACATTGCAAATTAAGCATATTTCATACAAAACCTGCGAGTATGTCAATGTTACGACCTGTATATATACGAAAATATAAAATAAATCTGTCATTTATTTTCAACGCCAATTTACATATCATTAAATAATGATAGGATGTCATGATAAAGTTGAGTGTTGTGGCCACTGGCAGACCTAAATAAATATATATATAAAGCTCAAGGCAGTAATCCAGCAATATCTTGCAAGCATTTCTGAGTGTCCCCTTGCCGAAGGCCCTCAGCAGTCTTACCGCTTCCTCAGGCAGCAGCTCCTGTATGTCCTGCTTGCGGCGCGGCACGCCCGTGTCGATCTCCCGCTGCATCAGTCCCAACTCCTCCTCGATGATGCGGCACAGCTCGATGCCATTCGCACCGAACATCGCGCGGGTCAGCTTACCTTTCTGTCGTGTTTAGTGGCTTAGCTTGTACAGTACGGCGGACATTCTTGGCGCGTCTGAACTTCGCACAGAAGGCTGCACAGTAGCATAATTCGGCAATGCTCGGTACGCGGTGTATTATGTCTAAGTCACACGTTAGCATGTCCGTATCGCTATCTCTGTCTTACATGCGCTAAAGTTCGCAAAGCCTATGTTCAGATCAGACGCGCCAAGATACGTCGGCCTGTACGTCGTGCATTGGTGACCCAAGATTACATTTCACTTGCGAGGTGCGCAGTGCGCATAAAGTCGAGCTTATAAAAATAATAAAACATTTATTGAAGTTGGAATTCATGTTTTAGAAGAAGTTCAATAATGATTTTAAAATTACAAAAGTTCTAAAGAACGTAAGTAGTTATCACCTCTCATTTCAAACAAATCATTCAGTGACATTATTAGGTGCCGAATGAAATATGAAAAGTGGGGTTTGGGTTGTGTTAGAAAGTCCCACAAATATTAAAACAAAAGGTAACTATGGGTAACTACGACTTTCTCTACACGTAAAGTGAGGGTGTTGTTTTTGTAACTATGTTATAGCTTCTTCTTTTTCTTGCTACAAATAATTAAAAAAATATTATATTTTACCACAATAAATAGAAAAACAGGTTCGCTCTTATCCTTGAACCTTTCTAAAACATCTATGTTGTCCGCTAAAGCCTGAAATAAACCAAAAATAACTTACAAAAATTCACAAGAACTACTTTAAAACTACAACTGTCAGGGGCAAAAAAGTCCCCCATTTTTTCTTTATATTTTTTTTTCAAGAACAGACACGTATTTCGCGTTTCCTATTACTTAGTTATAACTGTGTTAAAGAATTTTGTATCTACCTTGGCCATTGCTATCCGGTCTTGTCCAATTTCAAGCTTCCCTTTTCTAATAGCATTACCAGTGGCTAAGCAAAATCCACAAAAATCTGAATACACTTCCATGCCTGTTTATAAATAAGAAACAGGTTATTTTCTATTCTACCAATGAATTTCTACTATCACTTAACTACAAGTGATATCCTATCTTTGGGTACACCAAACGGGCCACGGTGATTGATCAAGTTTATCCCCATCGACCCCATCGCCCAGTTTGTAGTGCCCGAAGGCCGAAGCAAGAGTTCCATTCTCGGCTGGGGCACTATTTATGTGGCAGATAGAAACTTTCAAAAAATGTGTAAAGACACAATTGTTACGCAAGGGGTATTATAGTGTAGACGAGTATTTAAATGACAAAGACGCATGGAAATGACCAGCTCTGCAACCAGTTCCGCTCAGAATAGTAAATACTTTTGTATTTTTTTTTTGTAATATTTTTTTAAAAGATGTGCTGAGGAGTTTATTTAGGCTTTTCTTCTCCTCCACGACAAAGCACCTTCCGAAAAGCCAAAAAATGACGTGCATACCTATATGATTAAAATATTTTGACTTTGACTTCGACTTTGACTTTGATAGATATTTGTTCTCGGGTCATAGGGTGTTATTTGTGTTTTCCATACGATCTGACACAAGAAATCCTTATATGTATAAGTGTGTAGCGTATATTATTTTGTCCATATGGATGAGCTTCTGTAAGAGTTACTGTCATAGGCAGTGGGATACCGGATAAGATGTTAGTGGGGTATGCCCTAGATTTATGGCCCGCGTTTGCCTTTCCGACATTTTAATACGTAAAAAACATTTTACAATTCATTCTAGGTAGTCAGTTAAATCTGAAAATGTGTAAAGATTGGTATAGGAGTTGAGAATGCAAAACATCTATACAGCCTTACATATGAGCTGATGGAAGTGCGATTCTAAATAAGCTTCAAAGTCCTCATTGGTCTCCAACGTGTCCTGAATTGAAACCTGTCCCTTACGGGCCATTATTGATAATTAAATCCTGTAAATTAATACTTATTTTAAATATTAATTGTGTGATAGAACTATGTTTTTCTCTTCTACTCTTTTTGACAGTGTTTAAGTATTTTGTGCTTTTTGATTTTGTCAAAAATGCCATGGATTACATTTTTTCTATTTTTACGATTAGACATGAGTCTATTCTATGACTTAAGAAGACTGCCTTAGGGGTAATCTATGGTCTGAGCAGATGTATTTTTCATAGAACATAGTGCCAAATATCAGTTTTAGAAAAATCACTTTTTTGTGTACAGTGGACCCCCGGTAATCCGGCCCCTGTCTAATCCGGCACCCCCTGTAATCCGACATGGTCTATTATTTATTATTGAATATTTTTTTGACAATCTTCGCTAATGCATGATTGAACAAGTTATAACTTGTACGCACCACCACTATTGTGCTCGACGCGTAGGGTATTGTTTTGATTCTGATTGCTTTGTTTGAATTTGACTACTTATGTCACTTTAACAACGTTAATTTTATAATAAACGTAAGCTCTATAATGTGTTGTTTAATTTTCTCAATTTGACATACATAATAAAGGATGATTTGTACTTCAGAATACATATAATAATATATAACATATAGAATCTTATCATTGGATCTGTAATGTGTCGGATTACAAGGTACTCTTTTGTAAAAAAATCCGGACTATAGGGGGTCTTAGGCAGTACTCTATAATCCGACAAATTCGATAGTCCGACACAGTCCTGCAAAATGTTTGTCGGATTACCGGGGGTCCACTGTAATCCAAAAAAGGCTTAACAGATTTGGATTCGTGTTTCACTGAAATATGCTGCACGTCGCTCGTTTTAGTCAAGTGTTTATGATTTTTTATTGATTCACAAATATATAGTTATTTATGTCATGTCACAAAATTAAAATAAATAAATCCATCTAAACATTTTTCGAGTACCAAGACATAGGTTTGAAGTAAGGTAGTAAGTTGTCGCTTTATAGGTCTACCTGTATAAATAAAACTCCATTTTAAAATAATGTAACTTTTAATATTCTCAATAAACACAATATAACAATCGCACACCAGTATCCGGTGCCAATGAGCCGGGGTCTGGGCGGGCCAGCTCGCAGCGCGGGGTCACTGGAAGCCGGTGACGTTGACGTAGAGGAAGACGTCCTCGAGCGTGGTGTCGGTGACGGAGTAGTCCTCGATGACGTCACGGTGCTGGCCCGCCAGCCGGCCCATCCGCTCGAACACGGTGGAGTACGGTAGCTGCTCCACTATTTGATAATGGAGGGATGTCTGTACCATAAACATTTCTTAGAGAAACTTTTCCGAATGCCGTATCTAAAGGAACTTAAATTTACTTAATTTAATTAAACAACATTTTAAAGTTTCTTGCTGTAATCGACGAAAAATTTAGTAAAGTTGTGTCCATGGGCGACGGTGACCATATACACATGACCACACCGGGTGGACTGTCTGCTATATGCGATCGTTGGCTATTTATATAAAAAACCAAAAAAAAAATGGAAGCACTCCTCGATCAATCAATGAAACCGGTATAATCACTAAAATTGTTTTCATTGTACAAATGAAAATGCTACATAACCTGGAATGATCGAACTAACCAAAGGTAAATAGAACTTACTAAATGTTCGTCCTTGAGGTTGCAGTTGAAAGTCTCCTGCATGGCCTGCTTCAGTTGCTTCACCTTATCGGCTCCAGAAGCTGAAACGGCATCACACATTGTTGTTAATATCTATTTCATCAATCTACAGATAACAATTGCGAAGAGGAAAGAATAACATCTTCTTCGAGAAATAGGGGTTAAGGACGCTAAGGGCACCCCCTAAGGATATCAAAGTTTGACTTAGGACGTCACTTGGAAGACATCAGGGAGGCTAGGAGACCGTGTATTGCTTGAGCCAGCCGCCAAAGACTTAAAACACTGATCATGTTTCGGCATGGGAAGTGTCCAGGAAGGTGTCAAGGAAGGAAATGTCCATGGGTGACGATGTTACATACCATCATCACACTTTGAACACGCTTCCAGTCCATGCCCTTCTTGCGCACGGGAGAAGACGCGCAGCCAGCAGGGTGAGTCGAAAGTCGTCGCAGTCGAAGGAACACCGCGAGACAGTCTCACTTAATCATTTAGAGCACTCACACGTCGAATTTGCTACTCACGTCTCATATTAGATATAATATGTATTATACAATTCTCGGTACTGAATTTGAGCTAGTTGGCTTCAACCCATTAATGGCCCACTACTGGGCACGGGTCTCTTCTCTTGAGGAGGCCTAGAGCATACTCCACCACGCTGCTCCAGTGCGGATTGGTGGAGGGGTTAGTAGCCAACAGTGTCGGAATTTTTCAAACCGCCCGAGGGCCTCCGACATGGCTTAACGACTGTTATTTTATGATAACAACCGGGACCGAGCTAGTTATCCTTGCCTTAACTAGTTAAGGACTAAGCCACATAACACCACATCAGCTTGTCGTTCATCTATTGTTTAAGAGTGTTTGTCTCACGTGATTGCACGACGGTGGCCCTTAGTTTGAAGGTGACGGCGTGTCCGGGCGCGAAGGTCTGGCGCAGCGCGTGCGGCGCGCCCAGCACGCACATCTCGCCCGCCTTCAGCATGGTGACGCGCGCACATAGCATCTCCATCTCGTCCATGCTGGGATATGGTTTATACAGGGTGTATGTTTAGTTATAATGTATATATGTAGATATGTAAGTATGTAATTTGTATGTATGGTTATATAATATATATTATGTATATTCTTGTATTTTTTTTTTACAATATTATTTATGTTTTTTTAATCACTGTTTATAATACCGCTCATCATGTGTTTCTGTTTGGCCTAATGGTTAGCTGGCAGAGAATGCATAAAGCATTAAGCTCGCCATTTGTACCTTAATCCTGTATTGTGGTCAATAAAGATTAAATAAATAAATTTTTCGAGTGGGAGTGGATGACCAAATTCCAAACTATGAGGAATAGCGAAAAGTGATCAAACGAGTCTCCGAGGCCGATTTTGATGAAAACTAAAACTGCATCATTAGATTTTTGAAAGATCAATATTCCTGGCCAGGAATCGTGACCGTTTATTTTGAAAAAAAACGCAACCTGTATTAACTATTACACCATTCGATAATGTCGCTAACATAAATAAGATACGACCTAAAATATAAATATTATATTTAGTTATTATTTATGCTATATTTATCATCTCTTCATTATATACCGCCTTCGATGTATCTGTTTTCTCAAAGGTTGGCTGGTAGAGAATGCTTCTAGCATTAAGCCCACCTTTTGTACTATTATGTTTAAAGGTATAATAAAGATTTAAATAAATAAATAAGATTCTAGGAAGTACTTAATGACATAGGTACATGTTAGTCAAATATCTGATTTTTTTTGGGAAATGTTAGAGCTAGTTACGACTGCACTCCTATTAAATAGACGCCCGCTGGTGTGACATCAGTCTACAAAAATATGTTCGGTACCCCAGCCATCAGCTAAACATCCAACGTTGCACATGAAACCTACCAGTTGGAAGCCAGCACAATACACCGATCGTCGATGAGCCCGCGCCTCATGGCGGACCAGAGCAGGCGGCGCGCGGCGGTGTCCACGCCGGCCGTGGGCTCGTCGAGCAGCGTGGCCGGCGCGCCGCTACACAGCGCGGCAGCAGTGGCCAGCCGCCGCACCATGCCGCCGCTGTAGCCGGAGACTGCGCGGTGTGCGTGGCGAGTCATGCCTGCAGGGACGAGGATACGAAGTATTGGATGTGTATTGACATGGAGACGGTGAGGAAAATGTAACGTTGACTTGTAACGTTTTTGCGTCACGGCTGCTTGAACATCACGAAACAATGACAGTTGTAAATTCGAGTAAATAAAGAAATTAAAGTAAAGTGAAGCAAATTAAACTATAAATACGATAATGCCAAAGGTTCACTTGTGTGTACATCAATACGGTAAGTACACTTTTTTAGGAGTTGGTTACTGTTAAGCCCATGGATATATTTAAGATACGTGACCAATTTCAGGACTGTACGAAATTTAACTACTAGGCAAAGCATAGGCCGACAACGTTTTCAATTTCCGCCTTGACGTTGGATCGCCATGGTAATCATTGCGCCTCACGTGTCGTCAGCAGCCAGTTTACCAACAACATTGAGCCAGGAGGTCATCTCTCTCTGCACGTCCCGGTCGCAGAAGCCGCGCAGCACCAGCAGCGTGCGCACGTTGTCGGCGCCGCTGCGGAACTCGTCCAGCCCGTGGAACTGCGGGCAGTAGCCCAGCGACCGGATGTACTGGAGATACACGACGCAGATTTAGAGGATAGACCTGATATGAGTAGTGATGATGATTAGGTGGAATACAGTGCTCAGACGGGACCTGTTTTTGTCCGAGGGTCACCAGTTTAACAAGGCGAAGCGTTATGCCTAGGGAACAGCCGAGCTCCAGCTCTGTTGACCATGTACGGAATGACAGACTTAAAAGTTACAGAGGTCTTAGAAAATATTCAGGTTAGCAGGTTGCATCGTGAAATTTTCTTCTTTGAAATAAGTAAAAATACATAACAAAAGATTACAGACGCATGAAAGGTGAAGTCAAATTATGAGTAAGAGACACGTAAGAGATATTCAAACCATTGGGTTACTACTGCTTAAGCTGGTATGTTATATTGTTGGAGATCTTTTTTTAGATGTTGATAAAACTATTACTTTTCTTTATAGAAAAACCTTAGCAAGCTATTCACCTGTTCACTCCCAACAAAATGTCCATTGACAAAGACATTCCCCTCCGTGGCGGACTCTTCGCAAGCGACCACCTTGAAGGTGGTCGTCTTGCCGGCACCGTTCGCCCCGATCAGCCCGAAACATTCACCTCAAACATCAAAACTATTACATTTTATAAGAACTACAGTAACCAAATATACTGCAGCAATGAACTTTTTAAAATGAAATGAAAATGAAATGCATTTATTCGAGGGTAGCAATTACAGCACATAACAAAGAAATGAGATACGAGTAAGAAAAATAAATAAAAATAGAATATACCTAGGTACTTAACAAGAAATACCTCAAATAGATCAAATATTATAGAAAATAGATCAAATACAAATACATCAAGGATCAAATAGTTGATCTATTTGACATATAGACAACACAATCACAATTTCGTGTTTTGATTTAATTGTCTCGACTGGAAGTGAAAGAGTAACTCTTTAATGCAAACATTACTGTACGGATTTTCATAAAATGTAGCAGCCATTGACCAGGATCTGGTAACATAAAGGGTAGTACTAATGTCCTGAAAACCACGCATCAAGCCGCGGGCTGAGCGATGGTCACATCAAATGGGCTGCATGTTAAGTATGAGATCATAAGACGTACGCAATTGTAACTTCTTAACTTACCTTTTTTGACGGAGAAATTCAAATCTCGCAACGCGAAGGTCGGTTTACCCCACAGTCTAAAATAATTCTTCCATATGTTACTTGTTAAGATGGTATCCGGTATTTGAGTTCTTTCTACAAACAAAATTTTACAAAAATACTTAAAAAATACTTTGAGAAGGTAACTAACGATGTCAGAAGACTAAAGGTCGTTGCATACTAACATGGACGGGATCTAAATATACGTGCGTGTGCCCCGTTCGCGTCCCGTACGTGCCTCTGTGACGTATGCGCTATCGTTTACATTTTCTATGAAACGATGTTTCCAAAAGAACAATGCCCAACTGCCATACATCGTTTTATTTCATTTTCAACTTTAGCGTCTTAAAATGAAAAAAATTCTAAAAATCGTCGCTTTAATTTCTGAGCTTAGATATATAATTATTTTCAGCAGACACACCCCAGAACCAAAGTATTTTGAGATTGAATTCTTATAAACATTGAGTCATAGAGTAGGGGAGAACGTAATTTTTACCATTATTTTTTATTCTGACTTTTTTTTGATTGACAACCGGAAATGGAAATTTGACATCATTACATTTGTTATCAACATTTATAACGAAATTCTGTGTGTAATATTGGCCAGAAGTCTCCCTATATCTTGCTTGATACAAGCTATGTATCGAAGTGAGTGCCCGAATGAAAATGGACATTGTTGACATAATTGTTATTATAGTCAATTCATCACTTATTAATAAAATTATTTTACGGTGGGTAATACGGGCACAGGTATTAATTTTAAAATACGTAAAAAAATAAATGAATTGCTTCGGTATAGCTGACGTTTTAAGACGCTACAAAAAATGAAAAATAATTTTTGGGCATTGTTCTTTCACATCCCGTCTCGTCCGGGGTAAAAACACGTTACGTATGCATCGACCTTATGAGACATTTTTATTAAAATTGAGTTTTTATTATAATGTTATAGAATAGACAAAAAATGACGTGCATATGTGTATCAGTGATACCTATATGAATAAAATATTTTGACTTTGACTTTGACTTTTAGTGGCAGGCGGAGAGTTCTCGGGAGTTTGTTCCCCCATACCTGTCTTTATCATGTCATTAACGTATGCCTTCTCCGCGGCGACCTCAGCGGTGTTGTACTTGTTGGCGGGTCTGTCCGCGGCGCGCAGCTTGCCGATGAGGTTCCACCAGCGGTTGAAGTACCCGTACTGGAGTAGCAGGACCAGAATCTGTTCAACGACGCATTGAGTCAGATAGGTACTTTGTGGCAGTTTCAGTAAGTTGTGTATGTAATGAAACGTTTTTATTTAGCTTACTCTAATTCTGTGGGTCTTATTTTGGGAGCTTAATTAGACCTATTTCCATCTATTCTACAATATAATATACTTAAGTTTAAATTTTACTTAATTATTTTATTTCTTGTGATACTGCATTTTAACGAGTTAAGAGCCATTTCGCGGTTAGACGCGCGGAATGAAGAATTTGACGTCAAAAATTAGTATCATAAGAAAGATATTAATGCTGGCAAATGAACACATAAAATAGATCAATCTATTATTATTGATATTGATAATCTAATATTCGAAAATATTAATTAGTTTTTGCGTAACTGTCAATCTAGCATAACTATTTTTCAGCAAAAGGACGACAGAGTCAATTTCATACACTGATTTTCTTTATAAAATCTTGTTAAATTGAGTAAAAAAAAATGTCTAGAGAACACTCATATATTATATTTTGTACTTATTTCAAGACATATACGATTACTATCATATTCGTTACCAAATTAATTCAATAACATTACCAATTTTCATGGTTTATGCCATGACTTTACCATCGATTTTTGTATTCAATAAAGCGTATTTCCCATCAAAAAAATATGTAGTAATAAAATATGGTCTTTGTCGAATATGACACGTAATTTTTTTTTATCTTACTGCAAAAAATAATTTATTACAACGAATTTACTTTACCATATAAATAAACGATTTGGCGCGAATCAAATCAGTTGGGCTCGAGCCTTCTTGGACGTCGGACCTATGTCAATTTTTGCTTTAGCCATCTAAGGAATAGATTTCGTAAAAGTAACGTAATTATATTGCCATTGAACAGTCTTGATCTTGTGAGAATTTTTAGTTACAGTCAATTGTATTATTTTTAGTTTTCTATAATTTTCAGAGTTTTGTAGTCAAATCGGAATCATGTCTAGTCCGTTCGTTATTTCAACCGGCCGGCTAGCCCGTCCGGCCGTCCGTCCTTCCGTCCGTCCGTTTGTCCGTTCCGTATGATTTTTTCTTCGTCTACCCCTTAATGTGGGGTATCGTTGAAAAGGTCTTTCAAAAATATTATAGGTTTCAAAAGACCATTTTTCAATTCAGGGGTCCGTTTGCGTAATATTCTGCTTTAAACATCTTTGGTTTGAAGAAAACAATAGAAATTAAGTAACTATTTCTTTCCAATTTATGTAGTGTAAGTAGTAACGGAGAAAATCACGAACATACATATGTACAAAATATAACTATATCTATACTAATCTATACTATTACTATTGTAATATTATAAAGCTGAAAAGTTTGTTTGTTTGTTTGGTTGAACGCGCTAATCTCAGGAACTACTGGTTTGAATTGAAAAATTCTTTTTGTATTGGATAGTTCATTTAACGAAAAAGGCTTTAGGCTATCGGATTTTTGGAAATTCAACCCCTATTGGGTTGGAAGTCACTGCTGTAATTTGAAATAAAACATTGTCCGTTTTTAGACATTAGTTACTGTTTACAGTATTTAGGTTTTTTGTTATATGTGTAAATTACATATTTACATAGAAAAAAAAATAATAAATAATTATAACTTGTATACACATACCCTTTATTTATACAACTTTTAGATCAATTTGTACTTTATAGGGTTCCGTACCCAAACGGTGTCAACGGGACCCAATTGCTAAGCCAAAATGTTGGAATGATAGAAGCTCCGACATTAGTCAGCTATAGTCACTTATTATTAGTCAAAGATAATACATTCGTTGTTTGGAAACTCTCGTGCACCCAAGTTCCGTCAACTCCCCAAAACTCACGTATCTCAAATACACAACACCCTTTATCCTCTCTCACCTTCTCTCTTCACCCTCTCATTTTTTCCCTTCACAACCCCTCGCCTCCCCCTATACTCCCCCCCCCTCAGTTCTTCACCCAAAAGTGGAATTTTGCGTCGGGATAATCTGGGAGGCATCCGGGCAAATACCGCACTCATCAGGTAGGCGCGGATCGGCAGATCAGGATATCGGGATATAGATTTTTGGAAAACCGGAAATCCCGGATATCTCGGAGACGGTGCGTCCTAGACAAGTTTAGACGGAAATTTCGACCCCCTTTACTAAACCCCCAAACCTTATTGCTAAATCTTACTGAACCCACTCCTAAACGGTACGTCCTAGACGATTTCCGACTGAATTTCCATCCGCCCCGTGGAACTCATACTTGCAACATTACCCAATCTCATTGGGCCCAACCTTAACCCCCCCCTCCCAAATTTTCCGAAAACTCCTTATATCTCCTAAACGGTGCGTCCTAGACGATTTCCGAAAGTTTCGTTTGCCGTGATTGAGTAACCATCATACTATTATACCTTACATGCAAACATAACTTTCGTATTAATTGTATGAAAGCAACACAATTGTATTGCACAATTCAGCACTGCTTGGACGAGAAAAAAGAGTTAAATCATCTTCATTTATATTAGAAAAATATCGATCTGGGTTGTGTAAATAATATTATATTAGTATAGCTGCTTCATGTAGCCGACGTTCTGAATATCTTCTTTTTAAAGCTGTAATCATTTTTGTGTATGGATTGTATTTAACTTTATTTTTACGTTATCTTTTGTATCACGACGCGACATATTTTTATTTCCCAAAAGTTCAGAAAATCCCGGTTCTTTTATTTTGTTTCCTGGTTATTTTATTTTGTTTCCCGGTTCTTTTACTTTATTTCCCGGTTCTTTTGAAAAGTACCGTATTCCTTTGTAAATCCCGGGATTTTCGGTTCCGGGATTTCCCGGTTCTATACCCTCCGATTGATTTGAATTTAGGTATACCTATGTATTTCGACGCGCTGCGAATATCGCAGGCAAAATGGACGCATATTGCATTTTATAGATCACCTTGAAAAAACGTGATTTTTAATTTTTCACGTTGATTTGCCAAAATATTGATTTTTGCAATATGTATCTATTGACTTTTTATTGCAATATGCATCTATTGGACATCTTTATTGTGATGTACCTAAGTAGGTACCTAAAATGTATTATGTAAATAAGTTACCGATAATGGTACTACTACTACTACATTGTACTCTTAATTGTTATATAAACTTATATTGTCACAAACCAGATACATGTATGTGGTCACAAAGTGTATAATTAAAATTATATGTTCATAATTTTAAAATTTTTACGATTGAAAGTATCAAGAAGATTACTCGCACAGAACTGAGGTCAAGCGCGACGCGAGCCGCGCGAGGCAATATCACGTCCAGGAGCCGCTTCAAATACCTATAGTTTATCAACCGAGTTTTGCGAAATGGCTCTTAAGCATTTTTATGAGACCACGAGTATACAAGTTCGGCTCCAGGCGCGGAAACGCTTTAGAGGTTTGTGTTGGTACTTCTTTAAAACATATTTCTGTAGGTACCCATTAAAAAGTTTTAATAGAAACATTAAAAATATGATTTGAGTGTAATTTGGACATGTAACAATGTATGTCCAATATATCTACCTAATTATTTACGACACAATTATATCATATCAGACCATCATTAAAAACTCACGGTATAAGTAAAGAATTGAAATACAACAAGGAGGAGGTAGTAGCCCATAGCGAACTTGCTGAACGCAAAGTGATTGAACGGACCATAGCTGTGTGATCCTTCAGCTGTAACAACACACACGGATTATTATAAATAATAGCATATCCTCAATATCTAAGTAATTAATATAAGTAGGTTCCAATGACTTGAATGACTTCTTAAATAGTTTAATATATCCACGGTTAGCGGAATTGTTAAACGGCTATGGCGATTGTTAAACAGGATGCAAAGATTTAGCTGGGTAAGCCATTAGCTACGAAAGATAAATCGTGCATGTACGCTTGATACGTTTTTATAATGAAGGTTAAAAATCAGATAGGGTAATATTATCTGTAACAGAGTAAGGTGGGGTACACTGTGACATTTGTTTTATTTGCAGTAAGTAGTATTTGTATATTTTGTGTTATCTGTCACGTTTTGCCCCGACTTGCATTAACAGATAAGAGTGTTGCCCTATCTGATTTCTTAATATTTATTATAACAAAATTTTTCATCTATCCACATTTATCCAACTATACTTACAGCAACAAACTTTATTATCAAATCCATCAGTAAAATAGGGCAGCGTGGGGCACTTGTCGAAGTTATGCCGGCAGTAGGAGTTGAACCGCGAGGTGTCCGTCATGCGGCTGATGGTCTGCGTGAACACGTGCGCGGGGATCACCACCCCCAGGCTGTCCATCACCACGGAGAACACCGGCTTGTCGCCAGACTTGTTCAGGTCTTCCAGCGCCATCATCAGGATGGGGGAGAAGAAACCTGGGTGCAAAAGCGCTAGGGATACTTGTTTATCGACTTTGTGGATGGTAAAAAGAAGTGAAGTAATTTATTATAATATTCAACAACAATAAAGTATAATAAGTTTACATTTCTTTCTTTCGTTTTCTTCTCTCTTTCTTCACCAGCAACGCATCAGTGATGCCTTTGGTGTCCCTGATGTCCACAGACGACGATAGCCACTTACCATCAGGTGGATCGTCAGCTCGATTGCCGGCTGTTTCCATGAAAAGGACACTTACCAAAAATAAGAGTGAACGCTATCAAGAGCATGGAAGCGCCACGTTCGTTGAAGTAGAAACTGATGAAGTAGGAGAACGCGTACAGATTGATGCCGCACAGCACCAGTGCGATCATGTAAGCACCTAAAACAAAGATGATTTAAAAATTATACCGAATTCACTTGAAAAAACACTTAAATAGCGTGAAGCATAAATCATCACTACACTAACTATTTTCTTGGAGGTAGACCCTCTCACAAAAACACCACACGCACAGCGTCGTCGCCGGCGTGGCGACATGGTACAGTCACAAGGCTGAGCGGCCATCTTTAGCGTGTGCGGCCATGTAACCCCGACGTCCTCCTTTAAGCGACACTAAGCCGAGGTCGAAACCACGAAGTGCTCTTAGGTCGTCCGCATCGAGTATCGACCGCATCCCTTATTTCTCGAAGAGGGTGAGCTAGTCCTTACTGTTGCAAAAATTGTCTTCGGCTGAGTCCTTCCAAGCTCTCCTCTCCATCCAGGTGAAGCTATAAAGCCTGTAGAACCGTTCGAAAAAAAACACTAAAGCTACATACAAGATCATCAACAATCAACATAAAAGCAAACATTACTAAGCGTAGCCCGATCATCAATCGTCTTGTCATAGTCGAAGAAGGCCGCGGCGATCATGGTGGCGCTGCAGCAGAACAGCAGGTAGCCGGCCAGGTGGTAGAGGAAGGTGGCCAGCCAGTACAGCGCGGGGGGACAGCCCGTCATCAGCTGCGTGTGGCGCGCCACCGACAGGCGCTCCTTGCAGGGCAGCGCCACGTCGTTGATGGTCGTGGCTAGGATCACTGGTGGTGGAAAGGGAGGTATAGGTATCATGGTAATAAACTATTAACTACGCAACTGTAAATAATAATATCTTTATTTCATAACATACATACACCAATATAGTTAGACTTAAAACTAATTCCCTTAGTATCGGAAAACGACTCCCTTTGGCCACAACTTCTCCTTCAGGAAAGTTGAGAGGAGCTCGGTTAGAACACGCACAAAAAACGAGTTGAAGAATTAAAAGAGGCAAAATTTTCCCGCTCCAAGATTATTCATGATTACTTATTTATGGTGTAACTATTTTGTATGAAATAACTTTGACAACTTAACACTGACAAATAAAAAAATGAAAGCAGCATCATAAGAATTACATTTAACATCACTTACTAAAGATATTGAAAATCGCAAACAATGCACAATTAATTTTGTCCTTTGGAAGATGAAATTTGATTTTCTTCGGTGGGTCTGTGCTTATTTCCGTGATGATAGTCTTGTGGTGTCCACTCCGTAGCCCCTGGTCTGCCAGCAGGTTGCTTAGGGTGTTGAGCGCCAGGTGTGCCGCCAGCCTTATCGTGGGGTCGTGGACTACCATGGGATGGGACTCGTTCAATCTGATCCCGAATATGTACTTCGATAGCTTAGTGTCTGTTACGTTTGGAGCGAAAACATCCATATCTGCAACAGCGTTAAACGATAGCTCTAAGATTTCTAATGTTTGAAATGTAATCTTTACTTGAGATGTTGTTAACACAACTAAAGTTATACTTAGTTAGAAAATACAGTAATCAAGCCAGACAAGGAATTGAATGTATACGACAATGAACAATTCATCAGTCCGGCATGCTGGAAGTTAGTGCACCAACTTACCATGCTTCTAGTCTCAACTACTGTGGTACCACTAGAAAGAAAGAAAGACACACTACTACGAGCAACTGTAAAATTATATGTGTAATACATTACAAAACAAATACCAATCTCCGAACTCCTATACATGAGCTTCGGGTAGACTATCCCAAGTTTGCTATAAGACTTGTCCCGTCTGGTCTTGTCGTCACCGACCACATCGTATGCGGCGATGGGAGCGTTGAGCCGCGCGAACGACGCATCGTCCAGCGCCACGTCAAGCTGAGCTTTACCGTTGTTGAAAATTTGCGTCAGCATCGTACACATTATCAGTGGCATTATGATTTGCTGGAACAATGTTATATCATATCCACCAGTAATAACAATAATAATAAGGTACGCTTTATTGTAACCATAACATAGAGTTAACAAAAGGAGTCAGTTTAAACAAGAAGAGAGCCTCTATGGTCCGGAACCTCTACGGCCCAATTCTCATGATCTTTTTTGCCACGTATTTGCAAGCTGTGGAATGAACTTCCTTTTGAGGCATTCCCGGACCGCTATGACATGGGGTTCTTCAAAAATGGTGTAAAAAAAGTTCTCCTTCAGGGTCGGCGTTGCATTGGCGATTCCTCTGGTATTGCTCATGTAGATAGACGACGGTAATCACTTACCATAACTACCTTTGTTTCGATACAAAGTTGTTTGGGTTTCGATACAAAGTTGTATGGTGTAAAAAGTTTTAAATAAAACGACTGATATCTTACAAGTATAATAAAGGACACCAATCTGGATCTGGTGTAGTTCCACTGCCGCCGCAGCAGCTCACACAGCTGCCGCATGGTCTGCCGGCATCCCGTCACATACTTCACTGCATTCAGAAAACTACAATTACACTTTTATCTCTTATAAATATAAGTTTAACGTGTTTGTGTGACTGTCTGTGGCATCGTAGAGCTTATTAAAAGAAGGTTTTTTTGTTTTGTTTGAAAGCTGATGTAATCGAGATGTTTTTAAGCTATGTTTAGTGTAAATATTGTGGGTTTTACGATATTTTTATTTTTAATTTAAAATTTATAAGTATGTACGATAAGATGTACATTATTCGATCATTATTTCGGTGTTTATACCTGGATCAGATCTTACTTCTTCCTGAATTATGCTTGCAGCATCTACGTCGCAGCACAACCTGTTTAAACATAACACAATAAGCAAGAATTATTCAAGAAAAATAAAATTTTCAGCATATTCTTCTTATCAATATTCGTCCAACGAGCAGATGAGCCAACCTGAAGGTGCCTGATGGTCGGTATCGTCCATGGACATCAGTAACACGAAAAGCATAACCCATAAGTACTCTCAAGCGTGAATAAGGCGAGTTCAAATTAAATTTTTACTTACTCCAAAAACACTTCCTCGAGCGATGTTATTCCAATTCCCACTGAATCAATATTGAGTTCTGCTTTTCTTTTCTCTATAGTATTGAACAGAAGTGGCATGTCAGTGCCGGGCGGCAGCTCGTAGATGAGAGCACCACCAGATTGTTCCTTCATTGTCGCTCCGGGAACGACGTCCAAGACCAGGCGTGTTATGTACTTCTCATTTTCACTGTTCAGTGTTTTTAAAGTAAGACGGAAATCTGACCCTGAAGAAAAAACAATTTCAGGGACAGCTCTGTATTAAAATAATACAATGATAACGGTAAAGAATGAAGTATGTACATCTTTTTCAATAAGAATAAAAAATGGTTGTCTGTAAAGTCGATTTACGGACGGTAGTTTAACGTGACAACGTCATAACAAAACATTGATGAAATGATTGCATACTTTTATAGATAAGAAACTTTTATCTTTATACTACAACGCCATCTAGAACTCCTGAACTAAACTATTTTTTCAGCAAGTTCCTTTCTGACTTAATTGTGCATATAGTTTTGTTCATAGATGGCGCTTTCCCTATTGTTCACTCGCTCGCGGAACGCGACAGATGAGTCATGCTTTTTCGTGCGTGCACCCGGCATCGTTTTAATAGACGTTATCACGTCAAAAATAATCATTGAAATCGGTTGGCGTGATATTAAGTTTTCGTTCATTTGTCGGCTGTCGCGCACATACTTATTGTAAATTTTAGACTTATATGGTTTTCTCATGGATGCCATTGTCAGATCTCGCTCAAATTTAAGTGGCGCCACATGACAAGTACCAGCTTTCGATTAAAAAAAGAATCATCAAAATGGGTTCACCCAGTCGAAGGTTCTGAGGTAAGAAACATAAAAATACAGTCGAATTGAGAACCTCCTTTTTTGAAGTCGGTTAAAAATACACCACACAAGGATTTCCTGTGTCGTGGTGAGCATGAACGACACACAGAGCGTGTTATGAGTGGGCTATGAGTGTGTAGCGTTCCTTTATACAGTGGCCTTACCGAAAGCTCGTTTAATAAACATGGGCGTGGCGTGACACCGCAGTCTACCAGCGTGGAGCGCCACCAGCCGGTCCCCCAGCACGTCCGCTTCCTCCATGAAGTGGGTAGTCAGCACCAGGGTACGGTCGCCGCGCAGAGCCTGATGGTAAAAGTGTAAAGCCGCCATACATGTTGACCGAGCCTGAACCAAGCGGCAAATACGTAGTGGCGGGTGATCGAACAAGCGTGTGGATGTGTGGATGAATGGAGGCGAGCGCCTTAGATCTATGCACAAAAACAAGGCCCCGAAGTCAGGCGAGGGTGGCGAGCGATCCCAAGCGCCAGCAAGCCACCGCAAGCGCCCAATATAGATAAACTTTGAACGCTTGTCGAGGAATGTTGGCCACATGTAAAGAACCTAGCATTTCGATTACAGAAGCTGTTTAGTGAATTTCTTTATTCATTTACATAGTTAGCTTGATTTTTAGTACGTGACTTGATTGAGCTATAATCCTGGAAAGGCGTGGTGTTCGATGGCATGTGCTATAAACGGCCGTTTTCAAAAATCTATTTATGTATGACGCTTACTTCAGTTATTGTATTTTTCATACCGGCACAGCCGACAAACGAGCAGACCATCTACCTGATGGTAAGTGGCTATATATAGTCGCTCATGGACGTCAGCATCACCACTGCTGCCACAACTCAAGGCGTCACCAACACAATCCTAACCAACAGCATATCCCACAGCTCCCGCCTGGCCTCCACGTCGAGTCCAGACGTGGGCTCGTCCAGTATGAGCACGCTGGCGTCCCCGCACAGCGCGCAGCCCAGCTGCAGCCGCCGCAGCATGCCCCCTGATAGCTCGGCCGTCTTGCGAGACGCCATGTCCGCGAGGTTCAGTTGGTTGAGTAAAGAGTATGATGCTGCTTTCGCTTGCTTGAAGGTGCCGCCTTTTATCTAGGGAGTTGTAGTCGAGGTGGGTTTTGAACGATCTATCGACGATCGCTAAAATTATGACTGAGATTGTTTGTTGTCACGATACCAGATGCTTAAGTATTTTGATGATTGTAAGGGTGAGGAAACTAGTGATACTTGCAATCAAGGATGACCCTTCTTAATACGTAGTTTTCAGAAAAAAAGATATATTTGTAGACGATTTAAATAAGGTATGATTGGAGTCTCGTCATTACTTTCCATTTACTTTCCCACTCCTGGCTCTTTATTGCAGGTTTTCATAATATATTTAACCACGCTGAGCATGCGCAGATTGTTAGATTTCAAAAGTTTAAGAAACGTGGAGACCTCAAGAGATACAAAATAATACCAATATGTAATAAGTTTCTTCACGATACTTTTAATCAGAGAAGCAAGTAGGTAATATGTTATATTCGTTCTATTACGTAAAATTCTGAACAACCTACCTGTCGATCTGTTTGTTGCTTCCTCGTCAATAGTAATAGACTAATCCTAGGTTTTAACATTACGATGCATAACCATATCAATAACAATGTCTAGAAAGAAGCTCAATTGAATACCATGGAGAAGAATAGCAAGTGTTCAAGAACGGTCAGGTCAGGGAAGAACAAGTTGTGCTGCGGACAGAAGCCCAGGTGTTTCCTGAGCTCCGCCTGCTGCGTGACCGTGTCCAGGCCGTTCACTTTCACCTTGCCGGACGTCGGGTTCACCATACCTACGGGACGTCACGTCACAAATTAAAGTTTAAAATTAAATGCTTTGAACGAAACATCTGGACAAAATACCTTAGTGAAATCAAAAGTAAAACAAAGAATAAGAGATACTAACGCAAAATAATAGACAGTGGAATTTAAAACGAGATGCTAAAATAATGATGATACATAAAATTTTGATGGAAAATTCATCTATCCACCAAAAGATATTTTGAAAGTTGTTCGAGAAATAGTAGATACGATAATTAACTACCTTACAGAATGATATTTATTATTACTAGCTGTTGCCCGCAGCTTCGCATGCGCAAATTATGCTTATCATATTTATCTACTATGTCACCCCTTTGGGGGTTGAATTTTGAAAAATCCTTCCTTAGTGGATGCCTAAATCATAAGATAAATACGTGTGCCAAATTTTAAGTTTCTAGCCCAAGGGTTTAACCTGTGCGTTGATACATCAGTCAATCACTTTTGCCTTTTATACATACAGAAAGATTAATTATTTACGGGATACTTAAGTTTAATTATAAGACCTAGTGATAGCCTCAATGTGGATTGTGGTCTATGTAGAGCTTCAATTTGTGTACCGGTTATCACAGATATGATGGTAGTCTTTCCAGCTCCGTTATGTCCCAAGAGAACTGTGATCTCCCCCTTATATATGTTTAAAGACAAATCCGTCAACGCCTGGAAGCGTTTTTGACCTGTGCCGAATATCTGAAAATTGTCGAAAGCTTTGTAGAAAGAAATACATTTTTTTTATGGAAATAGCCGGCAAACGAGCTGACGATCCACTTGATGGTAAGTGGCTATCGTCGCCCATAGACATCAGCAACACCATAAGTATCACTGATGCGTTGCCGGCCAAGAAAGAAAGAAGAAAAAGAAAGGAAGAACTAGCTCTCAAGCCCCCAGCCGGAATACGACGAATCGTTTGGCGGCTGACTCATTCTCGAGGGTGGTAGCTATCCAGGCGAACCCCTGGAGAAATAATAATAGGAATAATGGTATTAATTAACAATTAATTCTAGCTTAGTTACGGTAATAATATAGTTAAATTTCAAATAAATAATGTAAGTAGTCTTTTAAATTTACAAAAAGCTTAACTTATTACTTCTGCACCTTCGACACGTGAAGTATTTCAATACCCACTTCCATATTTTTGGGAGGGTCTTCGAAATACTTTTGATAGGCTGGATCGTGTGATTCTGTAGGACCGTCTACGGCAGGTATGGGTTTCTGTTTTCTCCAGTATTCTTTCTGGAATGTTTTCACATCGTTTAGGCTTTATTTGTTTTGTGAGTAATTATAATCTTTGAAAATACAGATAATAATCAATTAAGATTAATTATGATAATCAGTTGAAAAAAATATCTGAAATATGAAAAAAACATTGCATTAACCTGGAAAAGGAAATTCCACGGCAGGGCAACCCCGTACCTGCCTGGCTTGACCTTCTCCAAGTACCAGGCAACGATGAAGAAGTAAGTGATTTGTATCAGCTGCATTATAAAGGAGACCATAACACATGCGTTCCGCCCTCCACTTGGATGTATAGCGTATTGTTTTTGCCAGTTGTCGAAGTGAACTCCACGGTCTGTAATTAAATATAGGCTAGAATACACCAGATCCCAGATTTGAGTAGCCGCTTCATGATCACAAAGGCTTAATTAAGGACTTAAATGCATACCACCGGCCAAATTCAAATTTGGACCAAGTGCAAATTGATACACCTTTCAAAACGTCATACAGAATTCCTCCTAGTAAGTCTGCAAGATTGTTCACGGTGTATTTTTCTTCACCTTTATTTTAGGTGAAGAAATGTGAAAAACTTCCAAAAATTTCTAGACATTGAGGTAATTTCCCGACAATAGTTACTGTCTTAAATCGCATCTCATCACCTGATTGCATCTCATGAAAATCTGCTTGCAGGTCCAATTTCGTGAGAAAACCCAAA
Source organism: Thymelicus lineola (assembly GCA_963932265.1). Classification (NCBI taxonomy): domain Eukaryota; kingdom Metazoa; phylum Arthropoda; class Insecta; order Lepidoptera; family Hesperiidae; genus Thymelicus; species Thymelicus lineola. The sequence continues at coordinate 13,083,730 of OZ010700.1, read as the reverse complement.
ACACTGTTGTCCTGAGAGCACCTATGTTCTAGTAAACTCAAAGGAAGGAATCCATGGATAATCACCAACTAACCATACCAGGCTTCAGCGACGTTGACCTCATTGACGAACCAGTAGGCGGGGCAGTGCGGCAGCAGGCCCAGGAAGAACAGCGCGGCGCTGGACTTGCCGTCGTGCTCGAACAGCCGGATAGGGATCCACATGCCGATGTACACGAACATCGCCAGGGACACCGTATACTGCGCTGTGACATGGCTTCAGACGGGTCAGTAGGTTACGTAATAAATCACGTGTTTAATTTTGCCACGATAGAGTTATAAGAGTTTTACGTACGCCAAACGTTATTATCATGTTATTTTGAGAAACGGAAAGTATTACAACACTACAAGAAAGTATTTAGCATAATGATGTCCAAATGATAAAGAATAGCAAACGTCTTACTTAAACGAAATTTCAACTTTAGACCAAATAAGATCTACGAACCAAACTTTTAAAGTTCTTAATAGCATTTAATACAATTAAAAAATTTAGAGGGCCTAAGATTTCAAGGCAAAACCAATGTACCGAGCTCCACTCATTCGCAGGTCTCGTTTTACAAACAACAGTTCATGGCACACGGCTCATACCATTAGATTCTAAGCGCTTACAAATCTATACTACTTCATTAGAATGCTCCACGTTGCAGGTGGCAAGGCTACACACGATATCAGAAACATCCACGACTTGTGAACAAACATTACATAAATAGCCCCAAGTATCGTACTTGGGACGCCTGACTCTGCAGACAAGGTCACAACCATTATACTCCATGGTCACAACGACACTCAATCACACGAAACCCCTTGTCATCTTACCATTGGTCGCCATGTAGCTGCAGGTGAAGCACATGGCAATAATGGTGTTGTAATGGAGGAAGAGCCCGAGGAAGATGATCACAGGGTTGGTGTCAGGCACCATGGGGTCGGAGGTGCACTTGAGCAGGATAGCGCCGCCCACGCTGTAGATGAGGCAGGGCGGCAACGCGTTGATATACTGGCAGATGCCCAGGATATTAGGCGTTACGCCTACCATCTTTACAAGCTCCTGGAATATTTTATAGTTGGTGGAACTTCTTTTCCGCCTCAGCTATCACTTTACAAATTTAGAGCAAATGACTGTTCCATTAGAATGGAAATCTAGAGATTTCCAAGTCAAAAATAAACTTGAATAAAAGGTAAGTTCTGCTTATGATAAATGATTGAGATGGCAAGGTGATAAATTGCTGGCTATCACACATTTTTCTGAAAAAAATATCTCGACGAAAAATTGTACTTTTTCGGTAATAAATTGCTGTAATAAACTTTTGACACGCACACTCTCTATTTGGATTTTAAGATACCATAATTACCAAAGGAAATTTCTTCAAATAAAATGATTCCATGCTGGTTGTTTGCGGACGTTACCTGGATTCCCGAGGATCGTTCTTCTAGAAGACGAGTCATGAGGAAGATGAAGGGCAGCATGGGGGACAGGAAGGAGGAGTAGGCCAGCAGATAAAACATGGTGTTGAGGTATACTCTGTTTAGAGCGCGGGCTACAGTACGCTGCCTCGAAATCTCTTTTATTATAATGTTCTGAAAATATAAGCTGAATACATTGAACTATTATTACTAGCGTATAGAACCGATACCGCGAACACCATGTATGTCTCAATGCATTGGCGCCATGTGGCTTCAATCTTCAATGGATTCGTTCGATTTTGAAAGGAGAACGGGGGTCAATTTTGAAAATCGAACCTCCCGGGCGGGAGACACATTTTGTTCGAGATATCTGTTCTAATGGCTGAATATGTACAGAAGTATTATGGACCTACATCAGAAATTATCAACGCTCGAACTTATTACCATATTTTTACCATTTACCAAATGTTTAGGAATGTCGCAGGTAGAAAATATTCAGATAAATAAATATTTTAAGGAGTTAATAAAAAACGTGGTCGAGTAAAATATAGGCTCGTCGGCCCATAGGATTTTCAGGGCGTAAGTTTCACGAAGCGAAGCGAGGGTTCTCAAATAATAGGTATTATCACAACAGTAAGATGATGGTCATACCTTTACGTTTATGTCTGATTTTAACTTAATGTAACTGGAGTCTATAGCCCACTGTAATTTCAAAAGCGACTCCCGTGTGGCTCCTGAAATTATTTAAAGAACACACTACTATACATTTTTATTTTACCATACGGGTACTCACGATATTTATTTTGTACACTTGTGGCACAGACTTAAAAAAAGAACAGGTGACGCCGCCCGCCATGTGTGCGTAATTTTTAGTGCGGTCCGACGGGGTAATGGCGGCCGATTAATAACAGTATGGTGTCAATGTGTGCGTGTGATACTTGTACGAATAGAGGAGTTGGTATTATTATGAATTTTATTGCTGACAATCCGTCTGGTTCTTTTTTTTAAGTCTGTGACCTGTGGCTATCTTATTGTCGTGTCTTTATTACTTTTAAACATTATGTAAATTTCTATACCTACCTACATAAAATTATAAAGTTACCGAATTCATTAGATCTAAATTGTGTTCTTTCTGAATAATCCCCAAGCGGTCTCTTCACTCTTATAGTGTAATTTAGTCTGTGTGGTAAAATATTAACTTTCCTGTACGCATCTTCCGTCAACTAAAATTAAGGATAATACGGAAAATATATATATTTAAGTATTAAATAATAATTTATTATTAATTTAAAAGTAAATGCATCAGCTATTTAAAGTATTAAAGTAGATTCACCTGAAATTCAATAATAGCGTCATCGGGTCGCATATTACTGTAAAAATCTTTAGCCTGGCTATCATTTTCAAATGCAAAATAACCGCTTCTATGAATATCTGAAATGTATAAGAATATAAGATGCCGCATCAAGTCAAACTGCAAACTTGACAAGTAAACTTGATCTTATATCGCACGCTCAGTGGGAAAAAGGCATAAGATGAAAATTGAAATTTTACAGGAGAAAATATGTTAAAAGATTATTAAGTAAGTACGTACGTACGTAAGTGAGTTCGTAGTCTAAGGAATTTACATTATGATTTCTTGCATAAAACCGTCAAGATTAAAGATAAAAATTTGAAAGTAAATTGAGCTTATGCAGCTTTTATCCCTCTTTCCCCTCTTTTACTTATAATATCATTGCTCTTTCCAATCATTATTATTAACTAAAATTAAACGTAAGACGACTTATGCTTTTTTTCCACTGAGGGTGCGACATGGGCAGGTTTTAACTTACCACGTGAGACATCCACGCGAGGTAGTTTCAGGGTATTGCCAACCTCCGTCATGAGGGTATTGGTGAACTCCGTCTCCGGGGTGTACAGGATCCGCAGCGGGGGCGTGGAGCTGATCATGCCGCTCATCTAGGGTATTTTGTGAAGTTACTTGGTTTTAGAAGCTAGATGAAAACTAACCAGAGAGTAATTCGCGAATATACCGCCTGAATCAAACGAGATGATACACAGCCAAGATTTCTCCGTTCGCTGTTCAATAAAGTGCACCACAAATAGATGAAATTGGCTTGAATTAATACAATGCAAATAAGAATTCAATTGAAAAAATGTTTCATTCAATCTATTCGAATTCACGATTTATATTCGTTACTAATGCTAATGTTATCAATCTTACAAGCTACTCAGCGGCAGTGACGCTCCCTGTCGTAGCAGTACGGGTTAAATTTCCGACTAGGGTACTGAGGTAAACATTTAATTTTGTTTCCAGGTAATGGTAGCTTGTAGCGTTTCATTCGTATATGTCCATGTCACACTTGATACAGAGACGAGTGTACGAGTATAATCTGATGACCCGTGTGGCGTAATGGTTGCAATGTCGAATTGCAGTGTCAAGGGTCCAGGTTTGTTTCCCGGTGGGATGGAATTTTTGATGATGACTTCGAATTTCTGTTTTCGATACGAGTGAGTGTTCTTGTCTTTGTATGTGTTCCGTGGCAACCACGACAAAGGGAGTCTTACTGTAAGGCCTGCTACATACAGTAAATATGTGACCTTATTTATTTATGTATTTACGATTGTGAACATTACCTACCTATTTACATCCCAAACATTAACTTATGGATCCCAAAACTACATTTTACCGAGAAACCATTACCGTATCCGTCTCAAAGTCAGCCAGCGCGGCGGATTTGCTCCTCATGGAGTCCCTGAGGATGAAGAGCCCCAGGATGAGCGAGATGGGCGCCAGGAACTCGACCACGGTCTGGATGAACCGCCGCTTGCGAACCGTGTAGTGCTTCCACAGCAACACTTTTAATGCACCCATTGCGGTACATAACAATTGTCACAAGATGTACCAGTCATAAAACATTCGATGTAATGAAAGTTTGTGATTGTTATTCAAATTAGATTATAAATAGATCTAGATGTTCGCCATTTGTCAGTATTGACACACACAGAGCTTTGACACAGAGTACCTAAACACACATGACTTAATGTCGACTTAAGTTTGAGGTATGCAGGCATAAGGTAGATAGTAAATATGTACCTAATAGTAGCCGGTCGCTTTATTAAAGGTCAGAGGATATAGGTTTAATATCACATAGAATTTTAGATATCTCTTAGAACATTATAGGGATTAAATTAAGATGAGATTCTAGAAAATAAAAATGCAATTCATAGTATTTTTAAATGCTTTATTTACGACGGATCAGTTTTAATAATATTAACTTATATTAATATAAGCAATGCAACCTTTGGCATCATTTCCATTTTAAGCAAATTATTATAAACAATATTTTTTTCATTTAGCCATTTAGATTCAATTAGCTATGTTTTATATAATTAATAATATGTTTTAATTAATTAATACTAAAGTATATTTTTCTCTTTATTACATTTTTATTATAGAAATACAAGATTCAAAACCTTAATTGCCAATCAGATATAAATAGTCATGTATCACGTTCTAATTCAACTCATATACAATTGTAAAACCATAGCAGTCACTCCCCAACCAACAACAAAACCATAAACAGTTTTAAATGTCATCTGTCACAGCTGGCCGCCATCTTACTTAGAAAGTTTATAAAATGGCGGTGAACTGCTCTCACGTGGAAAATCTAACAACCCTTAGAGTAAAGAAATAAAAGAATAAACCAATCTTAAAATTTATGCGATGTTAAGATTCAGTTTCAGATGCTGAAAAATGACAAATTGTATGTAAAAATTATATTTGTAACATCTGAGTACTCATAAGTCGAGATCGGTTTACTGTGGGTTTAATAATACGGATCTGTGTGTTGTATCGATTTATTAACTCGAAAACTTCGATCAAGGCGCGCTTTTTTTAAAATGTATTATATATTTGAGAGCGTCGGTAACATAATAACATATAATATACTAAAATATTATATACAGCTTGTAAATAATATAAAATGTACAATACTTTAAATAAAGTCCAATAATGAATTCGGAACGAGTGACCTAAAATACGACGTTAGGGTTGGACCCTAATTAATGAATTAAATGCTGATAAGGAAAATACATCGGCGTATCGCCATTAACTTAGTATGTCAACAAGTAAATTATGCAGCTATAATTATATACCACGGAACACAGAGACAAGAGGTGGAAGTGCGAAGTAGGCGGGGCACAGCGACTAACAGTAAGCGTAGCTCCGCTTACTTGCCCGCATAACATATCTGTCACTGAGCTGCGTCGGTTGTGCATTACATAAATTAAAATTTGACTTAAATTATAATAATATGACTTATTGTGCAATTTTGGGTGCAAAAATGATAGCAGAGCTAAGAATTTATTTAATGGCAGTGTTTCATACCACAGCCACCCACAGCTAAGCCTAGTTTTATATTTATTTTGTATTAATTCAAATTCAAAACATAAAATTAAAGGAAATAATACATTTTTATGATCAAAAAGCTACTCTATTTACACGGCGATAAGGTTATTTTTATGTTTTAAATGGTACTGCTACTCGACTATTGTTTTCCAGAACATTCTTTGAAAACATTCTTTGCTACTCGGGAAGGGATGGGATAAATTTATCGATATCGGTGTGTTGTAATTTTATTTACGATGTAATATTATACGACCAAGACCCGACTGATTAGGGTTTAAATGGCTATTTATAGAGAAAATATGTTCGTAACCTATAGTTAATACATATAAATACAGTTAATACATATACATGAAGACTGGCTTTAAACTACTGGGCGGATCAATTGGTTCCCAGTAAAATCTAGTACGATGCTCAGACGAAGAATTCATAGTTTCAGTGACCGTCAATACGATTTCCGCCACGGCAGATCAGCTGGTAATCTTTTAGTATATCTTACTCATTGCTGGGCAGAAGCAAAAAGGTTGTAAGTTTGGATGTTGCAAAGGCGCTCAAAAAATTTTTGGACTAGCGGTCACCCATCCAACTACCGACCGCGCCCGCTGTTGCTTAACTTCTTCGATCGCTTAGGATCGACGCAATCCGTCGGGCTATGAGAGCTTCAAAGCTAGGAAATATAATTCCACGAAAATAAAGGTGTTTAAACTATTCCTTGGCGACACTAGATGGCGCAATTGGTTCTACTACTAAACGTTGTAGGTCGAACAAAAGGAGAATGCCCATTTAGTATGGAGAAATGACTGTACTGACTTTAACATTTTTGTGTCTTGATAAAAATACCTTTATTTGATTATGTTATCTTTATAAATTACAAATATGTACCAACTTTAGTCAATGTTAATAGTAGGAAATACGAGATTTTCAACAAAATTAGTTAAAATTTAGGTTATAGTAAACTCACAGTAATATGGAGCCTATGCCGGCGTATTAAAGTCGATTGCGTATGTAATGTCGTTCTTTTAAGTTTCAAATTCATTTGACAGTCCCAAAACGCCATGTAGTTTATAATGTATTATAATCACAGAACAATATTACTCCTGGCTGATTATAATAATTTTCTAATTCATTTGACAGTCCCCTTAAGTCATCTAGTTTGTTGTATCATAATCATAATGGAATCAATGCAACCTATTGATCCGAAGAATCTTAAAATATTTCTGATTGGCCCTTATCCAAACATAAATGGCCCAATGGTTTTCTTTTGTAAAACGGAAGTAAAGTTACTTATTAATTTCAGAAAATTATTCTCAAAGAGGATTTTTTTAGAAAATACGGTATATACTTGAAATATTTTAATTTAATTTTTTGTCCAAAAATCATTGTGACACAATAATTTTTTTGAGAGTACTGGCTATGGGCATTCTTTTTTACCTTTTTTGTATAACGTTAAGGTTGAAATTCATCCTAATTCACATCATTGTTTTTATAGCTAAGCTACGTTGAGCTACATTGAAATTTCACTTATCGACATACTGTTTAGTTAGCTAACGTTAATATAAAAAAGCTACGGCCACGTCTACGCCTTGTAATAGATATAAGCTTTCAAAATTTTGAGCACGTTTTCACATACACACACACAAGTTGTACAAGAACAAGTACCAACATTACCTTGTAGTATACCAGTTTCGATAAATATCGATAATTGTCGATAACGCGGTAAAAGCACCACGCACATCCCTAGGCCTAATTAACCAAAAATATAACTTACCGCTATACATTTAAGGTTGATATTAGATTCCAGTCACGACATCTAGCGTTCAGAAGACGGTATTATTTAATCATTTTCCAATAAGATTGACATTGTAATACAACCAACTGCAATTCAATATCAACCTTATTACTATATATTAAGTATAGAATTATTTATTACGTAGAATATTGCCATCTAGCGGTGTATAGCTGTGGTATAGCAGAACTTGAAAAGTATTATGATCTTAATTGATAAAGGTACTAAGTTCACTGAATATGACATTGAAAAATAAGAATTAACATCAAATATTAAAGTGAATTTTCAAACATAAATAGCAGGTTTCTCGGACTATTCGTAGTTGACAACTAACAACCAATCAAAATGTAAGTTTGTTAGTTGTAAGTAATACGATTATCCATTTACTTGTGTTTTTTTTGGCTAGAACGGTTCCCATACTAATCAACACTTATACCATTTCCACCTCTTGTCTCTGTGTTCCGTGTTATATACACATATATCCTAAACCACAGACCTTAATACAAGCACCCGAACGAGGTCATGCGACCTTCAGCCAGTATCATATCTTGGACCTGTAGGGCAGCAGCCGCCATTGCGCCTGGATCATTTCCTTGTTATTTTCAATGTCAGCTAGCTGGGCGCGGTCTGCAATAACCATGGAATGGTACAGTAACAATGTTTTAAGTATCTCGCTCACAGTGTTGGAGCGCTACAAATAACCCCTTTATTTGTAGCGCTCCAACACTGTCCTCGCTTTTTTATGATTGGAGGTTGCTCGATGTCTTCTTCAGGTTTTCAGTCCACCTGCTTTGGGGGTGTCTGTAGCTCTTTTTACCAAGACATGATTTCCATTCGTGGATCTTTTTAAATGTGACCACCATTCATAGTCTTAGGTGACAGCTCATTTTCACTATAAGTTTATGTCTGAACAACTCATCATTAGATACCCGAAGTTTATTAATGCGCGGTCTACTGCTTATGGTGATATTTTTGGTGATACCATTATGGGCGACGTTACCTATTCAGCTAGACTACGGCCTATATCCCTTACATTGTGAGAGGAGACCCCGAGCCCAGCAGTGGACAATTATTGGATTGTTACTTTACTTTTTTTTACCCACTCAGCATCAACTGGCTAGTTTAATCGCTATTTGCATAACCAAATTGGAATGCATTCTTTCCTAATCCTTCCTGCTAATATGACAGTTGTGAAAGTTTGTATGGATTTATGTTACTCTTTCCCGCTTTTCACGCAAAATCTACTGAACGGATTTTAATGTTAACACATAGGTAGATCATGATAAGGGGCCGTCCATAAATTACGTGAGGTGTTTTTTTAAATTTTCTGTTCCTCCCCCCCCTGGTGAGATGTCGTGAGATTTTATCCAACCCCCTCCCCCAACACCAATCGCACGTGAGATTTTTCAAAATGTGGGTTTCTTACGTAAACGCGTTGGATTGTTATTGTAAATTATTTTCTTTCGAACGAATTAGTGAATGATCTTAATCGTATTACAATTACGCTTAAGATTAAATCTTAAGCATGTACAATCTGGATTAAATGGACCAAAATAGTTTTTTTTTGTTTCAATCAGAAAACAAATTGCGTGATATTTGCCGAGACCCCCCCTCTCTCCAACGTAAGATTAGATGAGATTTGACTTGACCCCCTCCCCCCCTTAAACATCTCACGTAATTTATGGACGCCCCCTAAGTTATACGGCACTCTTATTATCCTGGAAAACGCATGCAAAGTTTCGGGAAGAGTGCTATTCACTATAGTTACCTCTGTCCTGCAGGTAGTCCCGGAGCGGGCGGCGGAACGCGCGCGCGGGCACCGCCATGTTGATGTACGGGTAGCACGCGCCCGCCTGCGTCTTGGCGTTGCTCACGATCACCGCCACCACTTCCACACACTGTTCCTGTCTCTGTTCCTCCCCCTCCCCCTGCATCGCACCTTCCCCCATCCCCTCCCCCGTACCACCAGCACCCCGCTTGCGGATGCGGAAGATCGGGCCGCCGCTGCACAGACATGGTTTTAAAGGTCAAATCAGATGGTAAAAACCGGCCAAGTGTAAATCGGACCCGCGCACGAAAGGTTCTGTGCCATTATCTATACAAAATTAGACACTATATTATAACTTTTTTGACGTGACAACGTCCATTAAAACGATGAACGCCGGGTGCACGCACGAAAAAGCATGACTCACTGTCACGTACCGTGACGTCATGTCACGTTTCGCGAGCGAGAGCGCGGAACAAGCGATAGAGAGGCACGATCGGCTACGATAGGCTCAGTTCGTGCCGCATAGTTAATTTATGAATCAAAATGTAGATTTCATTTCACTCCTTTTCCTATAAAAATAATGGTAATTTAATTTAAATGATTCAATTTTATCTATAATAAAAGTATGCAATCATTTCATCAATGTTTTGTCATAACGTTGTCACGTTAAACTACCGTCCGTAAACCGACTTTACAGACAACCATTTTTTTGAAGTGAAAACTTCTTAAGGCGCGTTGGGTATTTTTGACATGGGAAAAAACATTCAACTTGTGACACAGCCTGATGACAGACAGACGGACGGTGGAGTTTAGCAACAGGGTCACCCAAGGATATCAGCGTCATCAGCAACAATAAGGGTAATAAGTAGTCACCTAAAGCCAGACTGCACGCAGCAGGAGGTCTGGATCATGGAGGGCGACACGTTGTTGACGTGCCCGCTGGTGACCGTGGGCTTCAGGTCCTCCAGGTTGATCTCGTTGAAGTACGGGTACCCCGCCGCCAGCACTGACTCACCTGACCGGTAATAATATGATACGTCCTATTAATCACATGCAGATCCTGTCTGTTACACTCAAATGATACTCAACACTCTTTGTTGGCACTTTTTTTGTCTCCTCTTCTGGACAAAATAGATAGATATAGAACAACCCATAATTGTCCCACTGCTGGGTTCGGGGTCTCCTCTCACAATGTGAGGGGTACAGGCCATAGTCTACCACGCTGGCCAAGTGCGGATTGGTAGACTTCACACACCTTTGAGAACATTATGGAGAACTCTCAGGTGTGCAGGTTTCCTCACGATGTTTTCCTTCACCGAAGCAAGTGATAATTAACTTGTAATACGCACATAATATTTGAAAATTAGAGGTGCGTGCCAGGATTTGAACCCGGGCCCCCGCGTTCGGGAGACCAACGTTCTAACCACTAGGCTATCACTGCACAAACTAGTAGGTAAAGTAATAACTAATAAATAGCAATATTGAGCATGCCATTGGCGTCCGAGGGTTTTGTACCTGTATGCTAGCCTATCGGAGCCCACTTTTGTCCTTGAAAGTCCCCCCCCCCCCCTGAAAATAAATCCGCGTAAGTTTTGCCCACCCACCCCCTGAGCTATAGGCATAGTTAAGCTCACACATGACGTCTGTCATATTAAAGGTACTGTACAGCCGACGTAACTTGGCGCGTCTGAACATAGGCTTTGCGAACTTTAGCGCATGTAAGACAGAGGTAGCAACACGGACATGCTAAAGTGTGACTGAGACATAATACGCCGCGTACCGAGCATTGCCGAATTAGGGATCATTTATGCTACACCGAGCCGGGAACGGGCAGCATAAACACTCGATGTCCGCGTCATATAAAATGAGGAATAAAGTGTAGCATAAATGATCCCTTATGTTACTGCACAGCCTTCTGCGCGAAGTTCAGACTCGCCACGATGAATGATATAAGGTAAACTATAGATACGTTATGCCCTTACAAATCAACCAAAAAATCTGTTCCGACCGAGCTACAACACACACGTTTATCTTTTGTTTCACTACACCAATCACTATTACATTGGTAAATTATGTAAAAGGGATGGCACTATTAAAACTATAATAGTGAAAAAGACAGCTAGACGGTCTCACTCAGAGGCAGCTATCAACTGTCTGAATTAAAATCGCTATACTTGACTAAATTACTGAGTTAATTCCAGCGCCGTCTTGGCATGTCTACCTCTTTTTATACATAAAATATCATTGGCCACGATACAGCGGCCGTACTGTAGTGTTGTACCGTACTGTAGTGTTGTACCTTTCTCAGCGGGCTGGTCAGCGAACACGGCGGGTGTAAGCCGCGGCCAGTACTGCGGGTTGGTGTAGAGCAGCGCCAGGTCGAACGCGGTGTCGTCGCGGCTCTTGTACCGCACTATCGCCGTCTCGCGCACGCTCTGACAGTACAGCGAGATCTTGTACAGCGAGTGCTGGGGACCAGATTTGAGTGGAACTTTTAAATTGTGTATATCTTTGAAATTGAGTGTAACTTGGAATTTGAGTGTAACTTGGAATTTCAGTGTAATTTTATGTACATTTACTTCTTTGGCAAGGTTTTAAAAAATTAAGTAGGTATACACACTCATAGTGGGACTATGACTAAGGATTTCTTGAATCATAGGTACCATGGACAACACCCAAAGACAAGAACGCACACCCAGACCGAAAACAGAACCTCAAACTCATCATTCAAACTGCGTCGCTGGGAATCGAACCCAGAATCCAGAACCCTCTTGGCACGGCATAGTCTCACGTTAGGGTGCTTTTCCACCAGATATGTGCTATGTTACGTTGCTATGGATGCGTTTGATCATTGGTGGAAATCAATCAATTTATAGAACCAATCATATTTATTGGATTTCACATCTTCGCAGCATACGAGTAGCTGCATAGCACATCTCTGGTGGAAAAGCAACCTTTCCACCCTTCAAAGCACCCTTTATTTACGACCCGTGTGGCGCAATGGTTACCATGCCGGATCGCCGCGCCAAGGGTCCTGGGTTCGATTCCCAGCGAGGCGGTGGTTTGAATGATGAGTGCGAATTTCTGTTCTCGGTCTGGGTGTGAATGTCCTTGTCTTGTGTGTTGTCCATGGCACCCACGACACAGGGAATCCTAGTGTGGGGCTATGAGTGTGAAGCGTTATTTATTATTTATTTATTTATTTACAACTTACATTTTTAACGACATGCGCGCACGTCAGCACGAACCCGCCCCCCAGGTACACACCAGCGCCCCACGCGGCGCCACAACGAACTAAAACCGTCGTACTGTCTATGTTTTCTGAAATGAAACTGATGTATAGAGACCAAAGCCCAAGTGATAGTTATGGGTTGCAAAAAACAGTGCGGTTACAAAATTAACTTTTGTTACCTTGAATTACTTAGACAAGACATTTTTGAGACAACGTGTTATGTGCCAAGAATGAAGGTGTATACGAATTTCCAGCTGGTTTATCTTTCATAACAAGGATGAACATCTTTCGACTGGACTAACTACGTATTTTGACGTGATAACGTCTATTAAAACGATGCCGGCCGCATGCATGAAAAAGCGTGACTCATCTGTCGCGTTACGCGAGCGAGCGAACAATGGAGAAAGCGCCATCTATGAAGAAATCTATATACACAAGTAAGTCAGAAAGGAACTTGCTGAAAAATAGTTTAGTTCAGGAGTTCTAGATGGCGTTGTAGTATAAAGATAAAAGTTTCTAATTATAAGTTAATTTCCAGAGATAATATTATATGGAGAAAGCGCCATCTATGAACAAAACTATATACACAATTAAATCAGAAAGGAACTTGCTGAAAAAATAGTTTAGTTCAGGAGTTCTAGATTGCGTTGTAGTATAAAGATAAAAGTTTCTAATTATAAATTAATTTCCAGAGATAATATTATATTCGAGCACTACTGCATTAATGTTTTGTCATGACGTTGTCACGTTACACTACCGTCCGTAAACCGACTTTACAGACAACCACTTTTTAACTACAAACATGTAGTTTTAAGTACACAGTGTCAACTGTACAGATTTATGTGATGAAACTAGATAGTTCGACTGTTAAGTTAACGCATGTAACTGTAGAATTAAACTAGGTAGGTATACCTCTGGAGCCCATTAGGTGTGTATACAATAAATTGTTAATTGGCATCAGTCTATGTCACCAGATGTTCAAGTATTCTCTGCGTCACTGAAGAACTACATTCTACATTCAAACTTGTATAAAAAATGTAAAGTTAAACCTAAAATGAAATAAAACTCAAAAATACTAAAGGTAACTCCAAAAATATTGTTAAAAACTTAAAAAGGGTTACCGAGTATCCTAGCGTGCGTCGGCGAAGGCAGCGGCCTGGGGACAGCCACGGGCGCCACCCGCAGCTTGGCGGCCAGCACCGACCGGAGCGGCGCCGCCAGCGTCAGCCCCACCCACTCGCCGCGCCACCACGACACGCTGCACACCACCAGGCCCACCAGCTCCTTACTGCGTGGACGGAAGGTTCAATGTTGAATGGCTGGAGCTCAGAAGTAGAAATGGACAAATTATGACGAGCTCTTTAATGCACCCGCATAAGGTTCAGTGTTGAATGTCGAGCTCAGAGCGAAAAGGGGACTCAAGTATGTTTGCGAGTTGTGGCTCGAGGTTGTGGATGGATGTAGCAAAGTAAGGTAAAAATTTTGAGCGTCAGCCCTACTACGATGCGCTGCATAACACCAGGCCCACCAGCTTCTTACTGCATGGACGTAAGGTTCAATGTTGAATGACTAGAGCTTGGAGGTCTACTTCTCAGAGCACGGAGGAATATTTGTGGGTTGTGGCTCAAGGATCTTGGCTTGTGTGTGAGGTAGAAATGTTGAGCGTCAGCTCCTCCACGACATGCTGTACACCATGAGCTCCTTACTGCATGGACGTAAGGTTCAATGTTGAATGGCAAGCTCAGAGGTAGAAGAGGATGGACGTATGTTTGCGAGTTGTGGCTCCGGATCTTGGCTTGTGGATGGAGAATGTAGCACAGTGAGGTGAATGTGTCGAAATTATCGAGTGTGGGTTTTTAAATTAAAGTATCAGTAGGTAATTCTTATGCTTCTGCCTTCACATTTTTTGCTTCACATTTTAAAAAAGTGCTTAATTATGGAAGAAGAAACGACAATCTTTGAAAAACTTTACCGAATGTTTTCTATAGTCTAGTCACCTAGTGATCCACACCTAATTGGAATCGGTTGCAGAACTAATGATTTTCATGCATCATTTAACTATACATATATGTATTTAAGTCGACACCGTGGCAAATAACCCTTATCAGCGAGATAATACATAGTTATAGTCCGGGACTTAATTAATTAAAAAACTGTATACCAAGCCCAATAAAAGACTTCACCCGACCAAGCATGTACTAGAGACTATGACGTAACCAACAGTGACATAAACAATACTCACGTGGGTCCCTCGGTGAAGACGGCCCCGCCTTCAGAGCCGAGCGCCGTGGCTGCGTCGGTCAGCAACAGCGACGGCCGCTTGCCCACCACGCCGCACACCGAGCCGGTCGTCACAGCGTTCAGAAATACCTGGACAGTGTGTTTCTACTAAGGGCCAGTTTCCACCAAGGTGGAGAGGATCAGAGTGCGACATTTTATAAACAATCAATCAGATTATCATTTCCAAATACCCTATCCACCTTGTAAATAATCAATCAGATTCCAAATACCCTATCCACCAGCTTCGGTAAAAATCAGTGGGAGCAGAGTGGACGAAGACGCGAATGGTGGTGCCCACGGCTTCTGTCTGTCACCCGCCTCCTTGCCGCACCTCAGCAACCATGCACAATTTGCCCTACTCCATCCAGATGATATTTCCGCTCCAAAACACTCCATATGCAGCTCGTCTCTGGTCATCTCCGCTTTAGTAGATATCGGCCACAATAAATAACGCTACACACTTTCTAGCATTCACTGTGTTGTGGGTTCTATGACAACATAAACGGCATACATCCAGACCGAGAATAGAACCTGAACCCAGGGCTCTTGGCACGGCGGTCCGGCATGTAACCATTACGCCAGACGGGTCATTCATCGAGTGGGTGATTCAACCGCATCACTCTCGTAGTCCAGATTGGGGCTTGATGTAACTTACCTCACATCCGAACGGTGTGGAATGCACCTGGACATTGGAGCCGCGCTCGGGCGCCGGCCGCACCATATCCAGCAGCTCCGACAGCGGTCGCAGGGTCTTCAGACCTGGAATATCATTATGATCTCTACATACTGCCGAATAACATAATAATGAAAGAAATGATAATTATAGGTTTATTGACTTTGGCTATATTATGTAACAACGAAATATAACTATAGAAATTAATTTTAAGAATTGTATCCATCGCGTTTTGATTTCATTTGATTTGTATAGAGTGGTAGTTGTATTAGAGGTCGGTGAGGCCAGGGGTCGACCGTATCAGGCTGAATTAAAAACATAGAGTAAATTAAAAATAAATTTTGACACAAAGTGACAAAGAAGTAAACTGCGTATGAGAAAAAAGTATTGCAAGATTAATAAGAATTATTTAGGATTATGTCTTGTCAATGTAAGGAGAAGAACAGGCGTAACTATTATAGATATTACGATACCCCGGATGGATGTGATGTGGATAAAAAGGTTCGTGTATTCACGATATCTCAATATTTCACCGAAGTAGGGGTGTGCTTTGGTGTTGGAGTATATTCTAGGTCACTTTAATTACGAGGAGAGATCGTTTCCCTATAGTAGGCCATTAATAGGTCGAAGTCACGCTTGACGGATTACGAATTATTAAACACATCAGTAAACATGGTTAGTGACCTCGATGTTTGTGGAACATTCCTAATTCATGCTATAACTGGACGCCGGGTTGACTTTTAAATACCAACTGTCCCAATTTCTTACAAATCTCTATAAATGCGTAGGATATCTACCGATTTTTGAAATTCTCAACCATTTAACTCTTGGTTGTCACACATTAAAGGTTGGTTGTCACTTACTAATATTAATGACAAAGTGGAGAGGCTTATGGCCGGTTTCTGAAGTCTCCAGTTAAACGATCAACAGCTATTGAATCAATAAAGTTAAACTTAAGTTATATATTCGAAACAGTCACTGGGTTTCTGAGCACGCGAGGAGCCTTTCAATAACTATGAATCCAATAACGAGTATCTAAAACTGCCACTAGATGGCTCTCTTCAAAAGATAATAAAAAGATAAGTTTCAAATAGATATTATCATTTTATTTTGTCGTTTTGACTAATTGTATTTATTTTGTGGTAGTAAATATGTAAAAAATATTGAAATTTGGTATTTATTTGCGTCTGTTCATCATAGTCAAATATCAACAATAAAATTTAAAAACGTCAATTTAACGTTTATTTTGGTTACCATTGGTTACCATTGGTTACTATGGTAACATAGTATTTGAGAATAACACCTCTGTCATTCATTGTCAATCTAGAAAAAATTGTTGATTTCTTGCAAATAATTGTATTTGTATTTTCAATAATCTGAGGTCCTTGAGGCTATCCATATACCTACGGCACACACAAATGACCTCAAAATAGTTGTAACTTGTAATTAGTCATATTCTGTCCACGAAATGTTAAAATGAAACGTCAAATAAAGTTATGGAACCGGTAAACGGCCTTATATGCTTAGTTAAGTTAATCTTAGATAAAACGGAATTTATCTATTATCGCCGTGCTCAGAAACGCTTTTTCGGAAGTTATCGACCCGTTAGCGTTTTTGAATAGATAAACTCTCGAAAAAAGGATCTCAGAAACCGGGCATTAATCATTTGATCTTAGAAATATATGACAAGCACGCCCCCATTAGACGAGTTAAGCTGAAACGAGCTCCCGCACCTTGGCTAACCTCCGAAATCAGGGATCTTATGGGTCGCAGAGACAAAGCCAAACGCAAATACAAATTGTGCCCATCTGAAGCAAATTTCACTCGATTCAAATATCTTCGAAACCGCTGCAGTCGTCTGTGTCGAGATGCTAAAAGGCGCTACTTTCACGATTCTTTAAGTGGTCGAAGTTCTACTGAGGCTTGGAAATTCCTCCGATCTATAGGCATAGGCAAACTTCGAGAATCTAATTTGGCAGATATTGGTGTTAATGACCTGAATACTTTTTTCACATCTTCTAATACTGCCATAGAACCTGCTGCTAAATCAAGAACAATGGTTTCTCTGTTGAAGGCGGCTGAAAGCAATAATTCTTCCCCATTTCACTTATCGCAGGTAACTGAAGGAGAAGTTAAAACATCAATCTTGGCCATATCCTCGACTGCTATCGGTAATGACGGATTGTGTTCGAGAATGTTTATTCCAATCCTACCTTTACTTCTCCCTATCCTCACCCACATTTTTAACGCCTCTATAACGTCCTCTTGTTTTCCGCATGTTTGGAAGCAGGCAACAGTAATTCCGTTGCCAAAAACCTCCAATCCCTCATCTTTATCTCACTTTCGTCCCATTTCTATCTTACCCTTCCTCTCCAAAGTTCTCGAACACATCGTCCACCGACAAATTTCCAAATTTTTAACAACTACATCTTTCTTATCACCATATCAGTCAGGATTCCGATCAGGACATAGTACTGTCACCGCTTTGCTAAAAGTGACTGAAGATATCCGGATGGCTATAGATAATAAATCCCTTACCTTGCTAATTCTATTAGATTTCAGTAGTGCATTCACCTCAGTGGACCACGATATCCTCCTAGCGTTCCTCAAATCCTTAAACTTTTCTTCACCGACCATCATGTGGTTCAATTCATATCTTCGGGGTCGTTCGCAGCGTGTTCGTCATAAAGACGACCTGTCCGAGTGGTCGGACATAGTTGCGGGCGTTTCTCAGGGTGGCGTCTTATCTCCTCTATTATTTTCAATTTTTATTAATTCTATCTCAAGTGTAATTTCTTCCAACTTCCATCTTTACGCTGACGATCTGCAGCTGTATCGTCTTTTCTTAGTCGGGGACACGAAAGAGGCATTTGATGCTATGAATTCTGATTTAAACCGCATAAATGAATGGTCTAGCTCTTTTGGTCTCCTAGTGAACCCCGCTAAGTCACAAGCCCTTATAATCGGTAATAGGTACCAACGCAGTCAATTAGATTTTGCTTCGTTACCGTCTGTTTTTGTAAACGGTGTTCCAATAAAATTCACTGAAACTGCGAAAAACCTGGGAGTGATCTTTGATCAGAATCTGTCATGGAGAGCCCATATTGCTGAGGTCAGCCGGAAAGTACATTTCTCTTTACATTCGCTAAAATCCCTCCAAAGTGTGTTGCCCTTGAAAACAAAAATCTCTTTAGCCTCTACCATTATCCAACCTATAATCGACTATGCCGATGTCTGCTACTTGGATGCTACAGAGGAGCTCATGAATAAACTTGAGCGCTTGCAAAACTTGTCTATTCGGTTCATTTTCGGACTTAAAAAATTCGATCGTGTATCTCAATTTCGCAAGGATCTCAAGTGGCTCCCTATCCGCCTTCGCAGGAATACCCGGATATTGTGTTGTCTGTTCAATATCCTACATAACCCTACCTCTCCTTTGTACCTTCGCAACCGATTTTCCTTTTCTCATTCTCCTGGTGAACCCTGCCGAACACACCTCAAAACCATTCTCAAGTTTCCTTCTCATAAGTCCTGTTCCTATTCTCATTCCTTCTCCGTACAAGCAGTTAGGCTGTGGAACTCACTACCACATCAAATCAGAGACTGTAAAACTATCTTCACATTTAAGAAACGTATCAAAGAATACTACTTGGCTAATGTTACTCGTTAAAACATATCTATGCATTTTTATTGTTTAGGTATATATATTTATGGATATGTATATTATATATTATAGATATGTATTATTTATGATATGTATGTATGTATATGTATTATATATATATATATATGTGTAAATAATATATTATTTTTCTTTGCTCGTTATTAATATTTATTTAATTGGTTTATATACTATAATTGTACGCACTAAGTTTGCATCTTTTATTCACCTCTCCACTAACGGGCCTTCTGGAAGACATTTCAATTAGGAATAAGAAGTGCCCTTGTACAAATTTTTTTAAATATTTTTTTTTCCTATGTATTTATGTGTGTACAAAATAAATAAAATAAAATAAATAAATAAATAAAGTACACTATTGGAATCTGGGTTTTCCTCATATTGCCATTTACGAATTCCGCCTGCCATACTCGTATTAACATCGACACTAATTGCAGGCGATGGTGACCGCACGCTACGGAGCCATCGCCGGCTTCATACTGTCCACATTCGATGTGATGATGTTCTCGCATGCCATAGGACTAGGCCCTATATTGAAGAGGTATTAAATACAAATTGCAAGGAGTTACTGAATTTGTGTCCTTATATTTTTATCTGCATTTAGTACTTACTTTTTAACCGACTTCAAAAAAGGAGGAGGTTCTCAATTCGACTGTATTTTTTATGTTTGTTACCTCAGAACTTTGCACTGGGTGAACCGAATTGGATGATTTTTTTTTTGTCGAAAGCTGGTGCTTGTTGTGTGGTCCTACATAAATTTGAGCGAGATCTGACAGTAGCATCCATGTCAAAAGCATATAAGTCTTAAATTTGCATTAAGTATGTGCGTGATAAATGGACGAATAACTCAACATCCAACCGATTTCGATGATTCTTTTTATTGGATGTACTTCATTTGAAGTCGATTATTTTTTTGTTAAAATTTTAGATTATTTACAGAGTCATTTCGTTAATCCTCATTGCAAAATCATAAGGGATGTGTAATGTTCTAGATTCGCGTTCCACATGGGCCACCCCGCGCTAATGGGCGCCACATTCACCATAGCCGCCAGCGCTGCGCAGCAGTACCGGCAGAAGGACGACTCGTTCAATTATTTTCTTGGTAAAATTATTCATTATTGGATGAGGAACCTAGATAATTAAATGATGATTTGCGTATTTTTTTCGTGACTGAAGTGGTTATAGTAGAAAAGATTTTTCCACATTGAAGTCATGTCACTGACGTCAATGACGATATTATCTTAAAAGAATGAGAGTCATGATGAGGTTGGACTGAGACTGAAACTTAATTTTGCTAACGTAGGTATCTGATATTCGCTAATAATAATTGTTAGGGGTAATTTAGCACTTCAAGCTATCTCCCTCAGGTCATGATGCACAGACTAAATCTTCCATGCATCCTCATTGAAGTAGCGTATAGATATGTTTCGCCTTATCTATACTATACTACTACTTGCGCAGTGGGTCCTTGTTAATTGGTTAAAGCCATGAGTCTAACTGACGTTAATTACAATTTTAAGGTCCAGTACCCACCTAAGTAACACCACAGAAACGAGATATTTTGTGTCACTAATGGGTGCTCCTCCATACAGTTACATTAAATGTTGATACTATGGCAACTGGCAAGCTAGCCAGATCAAGTGTCTTGTTGTTAGGTCGGCACCTGGCCTTACACTGACTGACATAGAACACCGACCTGCTTATTCGTCAGGTGGAATGGCTTGCGGACCAATCCTCGCATCATACTTGGGCTCGAAGCACGCGGTCCTGCTCGGAGGAATTGGCCTTGGTATCATCGGCATGATCAAGAAGGATGCTATTGACAACCATTGGGTGCTGTTCCCGACGATACAGTCGCACATGGGCACCATTAACAGTTGGAGGGGAGACTATACTCTCACCACGGATCCGTTAGATGGTACGTAGTGAGCCATTCACGCTTTGTTATGCTTACATTTTCGCATTTAATTAACTATTTGTATTTGTTTTACAGAGATGCAACATACCTGCGGAAAGAAAGTGTGCTGAAGATGTGAAACCTTTCTTGATGTGAAACTTTTACTCATTACACAATATTTTGGAATAATTTGTTTTATTTTTGTAATGCCAAAAATACCTTTGTCGATAACAAAGTGCAAAACTTCAAGCAATATTACGAGGCCATTCCAATGTCATTATTAACGAAGATCCATAACAAAATCGTTACAGTTTTAAGAACAATGGCCAAAATTATCGCCGTAGGTACTTACCTCTGTTATCGCACTCCAAGTCTACGAGCACGAACACGGAGAGTAGCGCCTTGCCGAGCTGCGTCTGTTTCTCTACGTCGCCATCCCGGTGGCCGATGGTCCAGCTGTACAGGATATCATCCACGCAGCGGTCCAGGATCGGGCACTGCCACACGTGAACTACTCTGGAAGAAGACGGAGTGATGACTGCAGACGGTACACTGACGTGTTGTATGATGAAAATGACCAGATGGAGGTAGTGATTAGTGACCTTATTCGGACTTCTTTAAATGACAAACTATTGGAGCGACATAAGCTGGCCATACACGATGAAGTGTACTTGTCAAGTTTGTAATTTGACTTGACGCGGCATCCAGTTTGCATGTCATATAGCCAGATAGCAGTGGCGGCCTTAGTCATTGCGAGGCCCAGGGCAGCAGATCCTTGCGAGGCCCTTGTCCGTTCCGTAAAATGTGTGTGTTTAGATTTGATTTGAGAATTTTTTATTTTGGCCAACCACAATGACTCCATCACCTGATAGAAAGCGGACAGTGCATTCCAAGCATGGGTGAAGGCCACGAGTACCTAATGTCGCGATATTCGCCCACATTACTACTGCATGTGCACATGTCATGCTTTTTCGAACCCCGCACGCCCGTGGATTTCATGAGGATTGGATTGCAATATGTCACTTTTAGTCTGTGTTAAGTTTTTAAAGGTTTCCCGATCAACATTTTTCAGATATTAAAACGCGGATTCACGTAGGTCATGTTCAAGCTGTTTTCTTTTGAGATATTATTAATCGGATTAATAATAAAAAAATGGGCAACTCTTAAAGGTAGGTTATATATATATACTCAGCCAAGCGGGGAAATTATGTATTTGCGGAAAAATATCTTAACTGGTGATAGTAAATATTCGTTCATAAACACTAGAAAAAAGAAAATTCACTTCTGAGTGCGAAAAAATTACTGTAAACCATTGAAGTACTATTACTTCGTATAGAACAGACACCCCGAACATCGAGTCGGGGAAATGCATTGCAGCCAGGTGGCTTACTTCATTCACTTACTCGCCTGTCACTCGCCTCCGCTCAATGCTGCCGCATGCCAAAATTGTTTAGTAACAAACTGAAGAAAATGATATTACTTATCATCAATAAGAAAACAAAATATTAACTTAAATCAACTAAAACGAATTTATTTCAATTATTGTGTAATGTTCCCGCCATTTTTGCCGCCATTTCAATTTCTACATTTCTACATTTACATTTTTTTTTACTGGAGCGTGTAGTTCAAAAACAGTTGGGGATATGGAAAAAGTATAAAGAATTAAAGTTATAGAAAATTTTATAAGCTTTCATTTCATTTCAGAACATTTTTTGCTACAACGCACCGTTTTTGAGATATTGCCGAAAAACCTAAAATCGGGACCTTTGTCCCCTCCCCCCCTCCCTCCGGCTCGCCTCCTAGACGCCAGGACTTTTAGTATGTATCTCCCTAAGCACCCTGAATAAGTTTCTGAAAAAATCGCTAAGGTTCCCGCTCACGCACTCTATGCCCTCTTTTGAGTCATACCTTGACTGGACTATTAGGTTGAATAATTTTTTTTTACGCATAAAATTGGGAGGGACCCCGCAAAACTTAGTCAGAATGGTCGTAGCGCACATATCAACTCGGAAAGGGATCGGCACCGGATCGCCTCGCCGTCAACCTAACGTAAGCTCGGCTACGGCTAGGCGACGCCGCGCTTACGGCTCGCCGGCCGCTGGTTGACGGAATGAATGACAGCAGTTCGCCGACGCAACGGTAGCCGCGGCGCGGCGCGCGCACGAGGAAACGGAAAGTCGACGGATAGCGTACGGTGAGACGTAAGCGCGGGTACGGCAAGTCGTCCACGCACCGTAAGCTTGTCTCGAGGCGAGGCGATTACGTTACGGATCCGATAAGTGTGCTTTACAGTAGGGAGTTTCATACAAAGAATACTGACATGCAAGAGTTGATACGTTTACGTTCCGTTTACGAGTTGATATGTGTGCTATGACCATAAATATATGCATTTTGAATATAATATGAGTTGTCAAAATTTCAATACAATCTACACAAAGTTTTCAAGTCACCGTTTTTAATACTTGTAGTCGCCCACAGTCTGTCCACTTAGAATTTCAGTAGTAATTAATAATAATTATTCAGTTTTTTTAACACCTTTAATTTGATCTTGAACTCGCTCATATAAATTTACCCTTTTCCTTTGAGAGCTAGTTTTCTTTTCGAACTGCCCTATTTAAATTTTCTTCCAGAATCATGATCACGTAAATAATCATTTTATTACTTTTAATGCGCACATACATTAAACACGCTTTTGTTATTTTAATACGTAAGATTCACAAAAAAACCTATTACGATCACGACAGAAAACCAGAGATAAACTAAAATTAATACTAGAGGTACGACTTAGGTGCATATAATATTGTAAAGGTTTCGGTTTTGGTACAGACAAATAACAAAAAATAAACATTGTTATGTATTTTTATTGTTATTTTGCTGTATACATCGATCTATAATACACCTGATCGAAGACTGTATATCATAGTATTCCGTTCATAGTTATGCAATTATATTTTTGTTTTGGTCTACAAAGTTTTTTTGAACTCGGATGATAGCGCGAGGCCCCTGCAAGCGCGAGGCCCCGGGCGGTGGCCCCGTTCGCCACCCCCTAAGGCCGCCACTGCCAGATAGCCATACCGTGGCCATACACCGTCAGGTTTACTGGATGCCGCGTCAAGTCCGCTGCGAACTTGACAAGTATACTTGACGACCTCGTAGTCCAACTGCTAATACGAAGCGAGATGTTCCGGGCTCGATTTCCGGCAGGAGAAGACTTATGTGACATACAACACCGGCATTTAGCATTAACTAAATATTTTTAAACATTATTACCTTCCTGTTAGTACTCTGATCTGATAGCTGCTGTGTTCCATGTCAGCATCATTATTCAGGTTCCTCTCTCGGCTCAACCTTTCAATACTATCATACTCGTTCGGCGTTTTGGACGCCTCTTTCTCACAGGTCACGTATATTTCTGGCAGTTGGTCGTAAAATTCGTCGTTTAGTATCGGCTTCTTGGCTTTCTTGATGATTTGGGCTTCTTTGAGAGGAGAGAGGATGGACCCGTGGGTAAGGACCCACCGGTTGGAGAATTTGATGCCTGAAGCAGCCACGGTAAGGATGTTGGCGTGCTCACCGTCTTCGGAGTAGTTATAGGAGACCATTACGCCTTCGACCGACATCGTCGAAACTGAAATGAAAACTGAAAATATGGATGTATTTTAATGTATATCCTTAAAATCGCTGTAGAGCAACATCGCATTAGTACTGGAGCGAGGTAACCGCCAACTTTCAGACCGTATTCATTTATATACCTATAGTACCCACTATTATAGATGGATGACGAACATCTTTGTTTGCCGCGCCGGGTACGAAGCGCTAACTAAACAAATATTTGCAGACGGAACAAAATAAAGGGACAAATAATATCTAAGTGAGAATGGCGTACATTCCCACAACTCCCACAAGTGGCTCAATTTAAATGGCGATGCTATCTCAAAACCTATTGCTGCCATAAATAGCTGCAACTAGACGTTACTGGAATGATTCTAATTTCAAACCAAATGGCAAATTGGTTGTAATGGCGCTTCCAGCTTCAATGTTACATTACATGATTTTGCGTGCGGCTATGCTATTTCACTATTCCTAGACTTAAGCTATTGGCAGCTAATTAGATACTTGCTTGAAATTTTATTAATAAATCGATCCTATGTGATCGGCTACGTCAAGCAACAGCGAGCGTGGTCGGCAGTGGGATGGATGACCGCTAGTGGCAATTTGGAGGGCACGTAAAGCCGTCGGTCTCGGTTTGAGACGGCATGAAATTTTCAGGCACTTGAGTTGGCTTCTAACCTAACCCCTCCACCAATTCGCACTGGAGCAGCGTGGTGGAATATGCTGTAAGCCACCCAAGAGAAGACACCCACTCAGTAGTGGCCCGTTAATGGTTTGAAGTCATAGCAACTTATGTTCCCCCCTAGGTTAACTCCTTAGACTAAGCACAGGTAAAACGAATGTTGTGAATGAAAATCTTGCAGTGTACTTAACATTGTTTTCCAATTACGATTTAAAAATTTTAAAATATGCATGATTATAACAAATTATTAGGATAATGATTACCGATCAGGATTCGAACTCTGGTCGATTGGAAGATCGACTTAAAAGGCACTACACTATCCACCATTCACCCCTCCGAGATGCTTCAGCCTTTAGAATAGTGTAGCTATGTACACGTAGTATATTCGCACTTGCAACTGTAAGAATATTATCATTTGATGTCTGTAACTGCCCTTGAATCTAATTCAGTTTGTGTGACGACTCAATACTTTACTTAGTTCGCTGTACATCGACGGTTTTGGCTGTAGGTAGGCAACTGCTGCTTTTTTAACACCATCGCAGGCATCGCAGCAAAACATTAAATGGTTTGATATATGGTGAAATTATTTTTAAAATGACACATACATAATAAATAACACATACATAACACTCAGAACTCCGTTATTTATCCACCGATTTGGGAGATTCAAAAGGGTATGCTTCCAGATTGATCCCATATTTTTACCATATTTTTTTGATGATGGATCCATGAGGAACTCCTCAAATGTATATTTTAGGAATACATAATGGCGATTCAGATTTTATTGTTGGAACGAAGTTCCTTATCGCGCGTTGTGAAAGGGGGCTAGACGGAAAATTACGACACTTTTTGATTCTTACGAATGACGACACTTTTTTTGAAGTGATTCAGAGCGTTTTACAGAGATGGCGCTGTACAACAAAACAATACTTAAATCGAAAAGAACTTCGTTCCATCCGGGTGTCCCTTGACACCTCTCTTGTTTTTTTTAAAGGCGAGTTCTTCTCGACTTCAAGTCGGCTATTTTTTTACTTCAAAAAAGGTTAAGTCGGTTATTTTTTGTCAAGAATTATAATGGAAAATGTGATTTTATAACTGATATTTAATTATAACATAATTCAATAAAGCAATGTGATTCCCTGGAAAAAAATAAAGACCTAATAAACTTGCCTTACTACTCGTATTACCAACACACGATGTAAAGCATAGAAAATTACGTAAAACAAAAATATTAAAATTCAAAGGTTAGGGAAACATTGTAAATCTTAATGGGCAATCAATTAATATGCCGTTCTCAATCAATGATGTTTATTACTTATAATATCATTGTTCTCAATAGCCATAAAAATCATTTATCTCTTTGGGAACTTTTTTGAAATGAAAGCTGAAATATAATTGTAGCATTTGTAGCTGTACATAATTACACCATCGTCAACTAATCTACAATTCATAAATGTGTGAGAAACATAAATTGTCATTCCTATACAATCATCAATGTACTACAATCAAGAGATACGACCGTTGACAGTGCGATAGGAATACAAGTTGAATTTTATCTTGAACACAGGGTGCGAACCCGATTACAAATTTGCTGAACATAACCACACCCTAGTAACAAGATGATGAGCTATTCAGAGTATTCAGCGGGTGGTCCAAGCAATTTCCCCGCATTTTTCTGCTATATAAACAGACGGCCATCTTTCTCTGCCATCAAACGACAGCGCCTGCTTGGAAGGCGTCTGGTCTTAACTTTTTAAATTTGTTCTATTTTTGAATTTCCTTCTGTGATACCTCCGGTGCATCATTCAAGGTAAGGTACATACACATTAACATTATAATAATATTTTTTATGAACTATGACTTATTTCTACAAGACTTATTTTTCATCGGAGATCTAAAATAAATTCGAAGTCACTGAAAAGTTAAGATATTAAGTCGGTAAAGTTTTTTTTTATTAAAGTTTGCTTAATTTGCAACATTTTGATCAAAACTGGTACTTATAAACGCTTCCGAGTACCTCTACCATCCGACAGGTATTTTTTGAACATTTAGTAATTTAAATGTTTGTACTCGTGCTATTATTTTTAATTTTATTTGCGGATTGTAATTTCAAGTTAGATTTTAAAATAATTTTAAATTAATAACCTACCTTAACGTAGCTACCAAACTAAGTTTAAGTATAGCTGATCCAACAGGGACGAGGAGACACGATTAATTAAATGAAATATAAACTTCTTCTATATTAATACATTGTATATTTAGGTTACAACAGCAATTGCAATTTATTTGACTGCTACAGATATAAACCTAAAACCTTAACTTTACCACCTTCAGCAACTAGACCAGAACAAACCAATTCCTAAATAGATAACAATTACAATGTTCTACTTTATAGTCTTTAAATACAATGTTGAGCCGTAATTTATCTATAATTGTGTAAATAATAAATATCAATACCAATATGCAATAATAAAATTTAATATAGTTTAGAGACCACCCTAACGACATCTACATTTTAGACACGTACAACTTTGGTGCGTTTTGTTACAAAGTTTTGCTAACAGATGTCTCTAGTGATCACTACTGTGCAGTGTTGATTGTTTATAAAAAAGTTTATTGCACTTACACGTTAATCATATATTTGTTTTTTGGTATCTGATATCTGTATGTTATAAACTAGTGAGATAACTCACTATAAAACACAATCACTTAATTTGTTTTTTTATTAAAGTTCTTCTTAATTTTAACACATTGTTTATAAGTTTCCGTAGTGTAGCGGTTATCACGTGTGCTTCACACGCACAAGGTCCCCGGTTCGATCCCGGGCGGAAACATGTTTTATTTGAACTTTTTTACATTAAATACAATTAAAAAATTCAAATAATATATCAAAAGATAGATCAATTTATATTTATTATTATTTCATTATTAAATTTGTAACAGATTACCTATTTAAAACCAGTTTAAGACTCGATATCTAAATAAAACAATATGACGCCAGTGTCGCTGAATAAAATAATAGTACAGCTCCAGTGCTAGTATAAAATATTTAAATATAATAACTAAAAATCATTATGAAGTACAAAAAGAATTCCTTCGAGCCGGATTTGAACCAGCGACCTATGGATGACTTCGATTTCGATAACCACTACAGTCCACCGCTCTACCAACTGAGCTATCGAAGGTTACTTTAATAACTCGAATTTATTTAATCTGTCTTGTAATGTAAAACTCATAAGAACGATTGGTAACCATAAACAAAATAACGAAATTAGGATGAAGTTTTAATTCGTTTTTCATATAAATTTTATTTATTAACTAGGTACAAATATTTGATTAAAATATATATTTACACTGTATATACTTATTTAAATGAAATAAGCATTCTCTCGCTGTATAGCAATGCTTATACGCTGAGCAACAAAGCTTCCAGCTCCAGGATAGCTTGTGTTATCTTTTAATTTTACCGTTTTAGTTTTAAATTACATTAATGAGAAATAAAGTTCTTTAAACCGATTAATATCAAGAAATTTTCATTTTTATATTAATCAATATAATAATTAACTACTATAAGTCATAAGTACTTTAATGCATCATGCTTACAATAGAATAGGTCTTAAATATTTATACATAGTGAGCATGAACCCTGCTAGGGCGTGGCATATTAACAATTTAACAATATTCTATGTCATTTTACAATATTCTAATTATTTAATTATTAATTATTTCAATAAAATAGCAACAATTATTATTAATTTAAAAATCATACAATTTAATACAATATAATTTTATAGTTATTTGTCATAATAATATTACACGTAAATAGGTATATTTATAATATGTCAGTTCATGAATTCTTTTAAGGTATAATAGCATTTATTGATTAGGCAGATTTTTAGATTATCTATAAATTTTGTCAAGGATTCTATCTGTTGAATCTCTTCCGGTATTTTATTATATATCTTAACACACATTGAATAGGGACCAGAGCTGTGTAATGTTAACTTGGATCTCGGCAATTCTAGCTTGTTTTTGCGACGTCTTTTGTAGTCGTTTATATCATTGGACAGTGTAAATTGTGTGTATTGCTTTCGTACAAATTTGCATGATTCTAAAATGTACATCGACGTTAGTGTAAGGATCTTGAATTCGATGAAGTACTTTCTGCAACTTTCCCTGTTATTAATATTTGCTAATATTCTTATGCATTTTTTTGTAGTACAAATAACTTGCCTACGTCCGTGCTGTTACCCCAAAGTACTATGCCGTATAGGAGCCAAGCGTGAGCATAGGAGTAATATGCAGCTGTTGCTGATTTAAGATCTGTTACTCTTTTTAGGTTGTGAAGTGCGTAAGTAAATTTGGCTAGTTTGTTCGACACGTTTTGGATGTGTGCTTTCCAATTAAGGTTCGCATCGATAATAAGTCCTAGAAGTCGTACGTTGTCAACGTTTTCTATTGGTTTATTGTCTATTGAAAAGTCAATGTGTAAAGGTTTTTTTTGATAGGGTCAAAATTGTATTATTTTTGTCTTCGTAAAATTAATCTCTAAATTATGATCGTTTAACCAAGAATTTACGTCATTTAATTATTATATTTTTTGTGACAATCCATTTAAAATAAATATAAAAAATTGGAAGCGTCAATTGTTTTGTGAACAACAATTATTTGTTTACTGAGTGGTTATCTACCAACCTATAGGACAAATATGAATATCCTCAAGTGACCGGTCAAAATTAAATGCTCTTTAACATAATCTAGCTAAATTAATTCATCCCTCCTACTTATTAACTAAAAGTCACCCAGAGTCATACAATGTCTGTAATATTCGCATTATATTGTTATAAATTTCTAATAGACTTTTGAAAGGCAGGGTATTATTATTTATCATTAATATTGTCATTCAGTTTATATTAATAACTTTTATCAGTAACCGGTGAAATTGGCCCTTAATATACAGGATGTCCCGTATCTTGTGGAACATCAGATACGGGATCTAATGGTTATATTCCTGTATCTTATCATCTAAAACTTTCGAAAATAATATCTAATTTTGGTTTGTTGCAACTCCAGTTTTTACGTTTACTAACTTTCATTTATAAATATCATTGATATACCTATTCTTTTTTATATATTTCTCATATAATTAGCTATATAATCTACCTTTCTGTATTCGGCGTGAACTGTAGATTTTTAAAGTAATGGTCCACAAGCTCAGATATAGATAGACCCACAAGGTTGTCATACATTTTATCTCTCGCTTAATTCAAACACCAAGTTTTCCATGATGTAATTTAAAATAAGCAAAATATGTTTTATTTATTAATTTTTGTTATGACAGTGATAACATGTTAATAGTATTTATGTTAGAAAGAAATAGGTTTGATTCAATAAATACTTAAATAAGTAAAGATTATGTTTTTTAATGAAATTTTAAATTTTCTGTATTTGGTAGGAGAATTTCAAAGTAACGATAGAAGAAGTTAATACAGCAAATATGTAACAAATATTTTACGGAAGCCGAAACTTGTCTTGGTCAGGCGATGATGGATCACTCAGCATGTTGATCAGGATCACATTTCTAGAAGTTTCGTGGAAGTTAGTTACTTTCAACGGATAAAAAAAAATTAAAATTGATAAAGGTTTTATTTTAAAGGTTGAGGCAAATACAAAGGATTTCTTGTATTCCCTGGCCTGTATTAGTCTCAAAGTTTTAGATGTTTCTCATTACCTATTCCGTACAACATTTTACAGAGTTTAAGGACACGAATTAAGTATTATAGAATGCATTGTAACCAGAATGTAATTATAAAATAGATGCTATTTTAGAACTCACATGTACAAAGACTTAATGAATTGATTGCATGTTGCAGTCGGTTATGGCAAATTCCTATAGTAAACAATGCACGCGGACCTTATCAATCAACGACAGTTTCTCGACGGACTCCAGGCACTGGGTCACTGTATTCCTCAGATAAATTACTGGAATTGCTACAATTATTTATGTAAGAATCTAAACGGTTTGTGAAGATGTCAGCCCATAGAACAGTTTTGGAGCACGTTGAATCTCCTTCTGAATGAAATCGACTTTTCGTTTCCATGTAGGTTTTACCTACAAGGTAGGTTTTGTCTGCAAACCTGGTTTGATTTATTACACATTTGCAAGTCGTAACCACATAGTGGAAGCTTGTTAAATGTTCATTTGGAATATCTGCAACATGACCGATATTTGATTTTATCCTATTTACAAGATAAGGATTTTTGTACCGAAGAAAGTATTCACGCAACACATTATTGCGTTACAATACAAGTAAAAACCTGAAGGTGATATCTGAATGATGATCAAAATTGTCAACTGTTAGATAAATAAATTAACCGTCGCTTTCATTTAATCTCTACGATTAAAACGGTTGCTTCACCAGTTCACCAATCCAACCGTAAATATATCGAAACGTCGAGATTTCTCTTTTTCCTGTTTCTAATCGCGAATGTAATTGGTTACAAGGCTTACAGCAATATTAATTCTAAGAAAAAGGAATGCGAACGGGCTGTTATTAAATTGTCATGTAATTCCTCACTAGCGACGTTCTAGTGGGTGAAGGGTCTACATACCGGCTTCGATCTGTACGTTTTTGTCGATCGGCACCGGCACACACCTGCGCTCCAACTAATCGGTTTTGTATCCTGGATATAGATAAATAAACGACGATTGTGTAATCATCGACAGTATTATTACACTTTAAATTAACAACTTTCTGTTACGGTGTTGTATTTATGCTGCGATGACGATTGGCCTAAATCATCAAGATAGGTCCTTTAACAGAGAGCATCAGAAAATAGAAGCAATTTTCTGATTACTCGTTAGCATTTGTCACTACATTCCCAAGATAAAGTTCTGAGATAAAAAATTACGACTTCTTACTGTTGAATACGGTTTTATCTTAATTTTATACAAAATCATATTATTTACTCATACCAATAGTCTATTTATATTTTTATGCTCAGCAATGATGTCACTCATTACAGAAAGGCGTGTGCTCGATCAAGATTGCTCCAATCAATGGTGTGACCGGCACTCCTGTCTAGAAATACATATGTTATAGAACCTTACGTAGATTTCTAACCAACTTCAAAAAAGGGAGGAGTTTCTCAATTGTGATTTTTTTAATGTTTTTTACCTCAGACCCTAGTCATTTATGAATCGATTTGAAATTTTTATTTTATTTGAAAGAGCATACTTTTAGATCCCACATTTATCAAAATACAGTTCTGATGATGGACTGATCATTATACCTACGTGGCGAATTTGTTCTAAGTTTTTCGAAGACGATTTCTTTGAAGCAGGTTATTATTTTTATAAAATTTACCAAATTTAATTTAAATTTGCCGAAATTACCAAGTGAAATATTTACGATTTTCTTTAAGCGGTAATATTAATAAACAAAAAAATCCAACCTTTAGCTGGACTGTATTTGAACTTCATTTTACCGTTAATTAACTCAGATATTTAGGTTACCTTAATTAACCATAGGAGGAAGGTGCAAGGTTTTTTTCATATGCTTTGAAACTTGACTGGGTTTTTAAGCGTAGAAGTGTTTTTTTTATTATATAGAAAAGATTTTCGTTAAAATATCATCAATCTCAATGTTTGTAACCTAAATTTAGCAATCCCACCGTAAGTAAGGCTCGCACTTTTAACCAATCAGCTGACCTTACAACATCGTTGCAATCATCCTTGTATAAATTCGGTCGTAAGCAATCATACGATCCTTCGAGCTTCCGATCTCAATGCTTGACCGACAGCTATTATTGAGTTATCACTTCAACCTCTCCTCTCGTTACTAAAACTCGATCAAACCAGACTTATTTGGTCCAAAACAGTTTCAAAATATCACATTACGGGAACAGTCGTTTAAACTAATGGTGTTTCTTATCACATTAGTCTCTGTAAACAACACCAAGATCTCGAGGTCAAGCGAGGAAGTGTCAATATTAAAATCAAACATTGTCTATGTTTGAATCGTATCTCTTCCCGACTTCAGTTATTCATTCCCATAGGTTCCTGTGTGAACCATCGACGGAAACAGTCGGCTTCAGAGCTTCGGGTACATAACTATCCAATTGAACAAACGAGTGTGACTAACCCTGAATCCGGTCAATCCCTTTATTGAGGCCTCTCAGTGCTTTCATTTTAAATTTATTTGAAAAGTATAACATTATAAGTATATTTATTAATAACTTTAATAACTCACTGACCCGACAAATGTATTCCCTTGTGTTTTTAGTTGACACAACAAATGCATATTATAAGTACAGGAACAGTGTTTACCTAGCACTCTCAGCTTTACAATTACCTAAATAAATTTTTTTTAATGGAAATAACTGACAAACTATCTTACAAACCACCTGATGGTAAGTGGCTGTCATCGCCCATAGGCATCATTGACACCAAAAGCATGACCGATGCGTTGTCGGCTAAGAAAGAGAGAAGAAAAAGTAAGAAAGAAATGGCTTTCAAGCCCCCAACTAAAACACAACCAGACACTTGGCGGCTAACTCAAGCATGAGGCTGGTAGTCAGACAAATTCATTGTGGTACCAAGCGGGCCGACTTCTGTCTTCTTTTACGATACCCTAGTATGGCGGCATGGGATTGGGCCAAAATTCTAAGTCGCCCCAATAAAGCTAATTCTTAATAAATCTCGTAAGTTACCGAAATTCTTGGTGCTACTCATACGTTTATCGCTCCTGACAATTTGAGAAGACACGAGTGTTACGATAAGCCCACGACAATACAATAATGGACGGTCTTTTGCCTAATGGGTCACATCCTGTACGGCCCAGGCGCAGTCCAGTCAATGCTAAGAGTCCGTTTCTCTCGCTCCTGTGCGCCTCGGACTGCGTTCCTTTACAGAAACAAGATTTCCAGCGTTACTCATTTACGTTCTCGTCATAATAATCGTTTTTGTAATCACATTCCTCATTGACTACATCCTCGCGTGGGACTAGTCGTGAGCCTCCGGTCTGGACTGTCATTTCGGCGACGACCGACACCCGTCGGTTATGAACGATGGGACCGTGTGAATATCGAAAACGATAACGAATCTAACTTTCGCTGTAACTATCGTAATGTGTTGAGGATGCAGTGTTGATTTTGTGTTGTAAGAGAATACTGACGGTGGTGTGCTTTGCAACGGATATGCCTGCGTTTCAACGTCTGGCATCAAGTGTGAAGAAAAAGAAATCACTTTCGCCGTCTCCACCTTCAAGTCAGACGCATAGTTCCATTTGCTTGATGCGATAACGTTTTAGGTAAGCGCTTTCCAGAGTTTCTAGACAAAACTCTTTTCTGTAAACGCTCACGACAAATGCTGTCAAAGTCATTAGTAGTCATTAGCAGCAATTGGATATTGTTAACTTTAATGAGCATCATTTGTAGCCGTGACTTTAGACCAAGTGCATTATTCGGGCGTTCTAACTCTATGTGGCCATCTCTTCTATCACAGTTCATTGAGAAGGTAAGTAAGGGTTACCCTATAAGTTATGTTACCTACTTGTTGACTTTTTACAGTTTGATATACATAAATTATATAATCATTATTGCGTTATTATCACTAAGACCAGTGAGGTTAATCCCTAATGGTAAGAAATACCTAAAAATTATGAAATTTTATAATATTATTTTATTCCACTTTTATATGGAATATGAGTACAATTTATACTTAAATGTGGACATTATTTAACAATGAAAATCAATAGTCCGTAATATCCCTAAATTCCATCTGTCCTATTTTTTTTCAATACAAGGGTGCCACAGTATTAACGGCTCTTCGATTTTAGCGTAAATTTTATAATAATTGTGTATCTGCAATTTGTTTGATTACATACCTAGGTTTAATTTACTAGGTATAATTATTATTTTACTTCAAACACCTGTATCTTAAAACTCTATTAAAAATAAATAGTTTAATAAATAAATTTATAAAAAATTTGAAGATTGGATCAAAAAAGTTGGAACAGCCTCTCTATAAATAAATATCTACTTTATAAGCTGGTGATACTGATAATATTATGTACTACATAGTATGTAGGTATACTAGGTATTCTGAATTCGGAAGTAACAAAATCCTAGCCGCATAAAGTCGGAAGGTGTAGAATGTATCCTTGAAATTATTCATGTTCTGTTTAGAAGGAAAACCACTAGGTATTACAGTATAACTTAATAACTTGTAACGAATAAATAATATTAGGTATGCAATTATGTCCAGCCAGAGACAATTACATAATATTACTTTGAAAAACTAATACCTACGCATTCTAATCACTCTATTAAATAAAAATAAGTACTTAACCTTATTCTTGATCAATGAAAAAGTTAAAGCTTAGGAAGAACGCGGTAGAACCGTTATTGAATAATTAAAAGTAAAATTGTGCAATACTGGAGACTTCATATTTACCTTTTAGTTTTTGTTTTGTTTAAATTTTGAGGTTAGTTCACGATAATAAAACAGAAGCACTGCACAACGTAAGTCACACTCTAACAAAGATCACATTAACACTGGGAATGTTTGTCTCTTTACGATATTTTTATTGCAGTAGTAAGTGGACATTGTTAAATAATAACTATTTCGACCTGACATTATCAGCTGTTGAACTTTGCTGCAAGTGTGTGTGTGTACACTGTAAAAGTAGTTGTTAGTTTTTTTTTCTCTTCCTCGCAAACTAATTCATTCATATGTCAAAGAAATGTCAAACATGGCGTCGCATGAGGTAGTAAGCGCTATCACGGATAGATGGCGTTATTAACTTATTTACGCATTGATTTTGGATGATACGTAAGTATGTAATATTATAGCACAACCTTTTATTGCATTATTAATTTAAGTATGTTTAAAAAAATAAATATAGGCATTAAATGATTATTTATTTTTTATTGTTTTCATTTTGTTTTCATAATTATTAAATTACGATACTTATTAAATTACGATTACTAAATTAAGATAAAAACACTAACGGCCGCACCACTCAGAGTCACTTAAACTTACTTAAATCGCTCCTTAAAACAGATTTTACCTATCAATTAAGGACTCGTCGAAAACTGCGTAGGAGGGAATCACGGGCGTAGCCAGGTTTTAATTTCGGGGGGGTTCAAGAAAATAAAAAGACTAAAAGGACATAAAGTAACCCTTACATTCATCAGAAAATTGAGAGTTGGGAGATCCTGCTCGTAAAGGGAGTCCTTTTTCGAGCAGTGTTTATTATGTTTTAAGAGATGTAAAGATAAACTGTACGGGGGTTAAGTTTTCGGGTGGGGGTTTGAACCCGTAAAACTCTCCCCCTGGCTACGCCCGTGGAGAGAATTTAATACTACCTACATTGTTTATTAAAATAAACCAAATGGTAAGAGGTAAGGTAAGGTCCATTAATGGTAACAATAATGGATTGTAATCTATTGTTATTTCTTACTTATGAAGGTTGTTATATTATTATGTGTTGAGGTACCTAGGTACTAATGGGCTGATACAAAATCGGTTCTCAGAATTTATGTAGGCATCTACCTAAACCAGATCTAACTACCTATCTAGATTTGTCATTTTCGTGTTAGTTTTTCATTATCTACCTGTGCAGCTACAATGAATACCTAAGCTGATAAACATTTTACCTATGCGGTTTTTCAACGAATTGAGATGTAGGTATTCTGAAAGGTATGATGAGTCAAGTCGAAAATCAATAATAAATTATCTTATTTGAAAATTGCAGGTATATAAGTACTTAATAGGTAATATTTGCTTTCGCTATTAATTTGTCTTGTGTACCTTACCTGTTATGTTTAGGTATAATATAATTTTTACCTTAGTAAGTAGTCTTAGTAAGAATACTATTCTAAACCGCTTGTGACTGACGAGCGGTTGGCGTCAAGCCCTCATTGGCATAGCAGCTTTAGTAAATTTTATCTCAATGCTGCCTACGTATCCAGTTTTAAAACTTTTCCCACAGTCAGTACATCATAATTCGTATGTAATATCTAAGTAGGTAGGTACCTAATATCCAAATGAACTATACTTAGAGTAATATATATCATCCATATTCATGTTCTAATCTTCATTCTACCATTTAGCAAGGGCCGATTACTTCTAAAAGGACCCTTTGAATCGAAAAATATTTTCAATAAAACCCTAAAAATGAATCTACGTAATTGAACACCGTGTTATGGAACGTGAGTAACGTGACCGACGCAATCGATCAGCATGTATTTTAAATTCCAATTAATATTTTTATTCAGCAATATCAGAGATACCTCGAAAGTGCTAGGTTCATTACATTCGTCTCACGGTCGAAATTGATTGATTTTTCGACAATAGAACAAAAACAATGGAACAAATAAAAATAAAACAATGGACCAAATTAGGTTACATTTTACAGTACTGGGTTGCCGATAATTGTCTAGGTTTATCCACAGTTACGGCTGTCTCATGAAATATGAGTCAGGCGTTTTGTCAGCATGACATTCTAAACACATATTTAACCTTTTATAAGATAGCCGTCATCATTTAAAGTACATAATGCTATACTATAATCCTAGGAGCCATATCTGTTATGAACAATGATGTTTAAATAAATATAGATACGTTATGCCCTTACAAATCAACCGAAAAATCTGTTCCGATGTCCGCAAGGCACGCTTT
Source organism: Thymelicus lineola (assembly GCA_963932265.1). Taxonomy (NCBI): domain Eukaryota; kingdom Metazoa; phylum Arthropoda; class Insecta; order Lepidoptera; family Hesperiidae; genus Thymelicus; species Thymelicus lineola. The sequence goes on along the minus strand of OZ010700.1, from coordinate 13,045,592 downwards.
ATCGCTTTATCGCACGTCTTTATCGCTCTCGCGTCAAAACTACATCGCGAATCGCGATCTCTTTATTCACCTGAATATGAATATTCCCAATTGGGAACTTTTTGAGTCATCACAACGCGCGCGCTTATGACATATCTGCCTCTTTTTAATATATAATATCATTGGTTATGAAAACGTGTCCAAAGTGTCCAAAGGGTGGCGCTGCGATAGCCTAGGTCCGCCTAGGATAATATGGAACCGAAGCTTTTCTTTTACTGCCGCTAGATGGCTCTGCTTCGGTCCCATAAGAAATATTTTCTCATAGCAGTATTTTTGGTTATATTTACTAAAACATTGAAAATCGTAAATGGTTGAGATTTTGTATACTGGCATTTTACTAACTACTCTAGTCATGAAAATATTTAAATATTTGAACTCAGCAAACTTCATTCAGTCTACAACAGCTATGTCCATATCGTGGTTTTTCCGACGCCAGCTCTATTATGGTTGCGACTGGAACCTCTATTTTAAGTATGGAAACTTTTTCAACTTTCTTATGGGGAATATGAGATGGCTCGCCTTAGCTCTATACTCCATGGTCTGTATAGAGAAAATCATATGAAAATCTCCAAAGCTCATTGCGCGGGTGTCCTTAAAATGGAGGCAAACTTGAGAAGTGCACTTGATGACAAAAATAACGTAATGATAAATAGCAGGTCATTATTTTCATGTTCGTCACAATTTCAATTGAGTTATTAACGTAATACCTTGTTAATGTCAAAGTCCATTATCATACAAGGCGATGTAAAACAGAGGTAAACGAATTACTCGTGGTCTCACCAGTCTCACTATGGGAAGAACAGATTTATCCTTCCACTTTACTTGAATATTATAATTTACTTTTATTTGCTTAAAAAAAACTGATCTTAAGTTTTTCATCCATTTAACAGTGATAAAACTAAGTTAAATGCATACTACAAAGTAAAATACGAGACTGTGTAGCTATTAGTAGTAGAACTTTGATCGGACTCGAGTTTTTTTTAGGAGTCACCTAGGTAATCCGAGACTATAATTTCATTTTATTCTAGCGGATCTCCAAAAACTCGATAATTTGTAGATACCTCCTTAGAACCAGTTAGAGTAGGTATTAAGTACCTACCTACCTACAAATTACAAGTAAGTTTTTAGGTAAATATTTTAAATTTGAGACAAGAAAAAACAGTGCGATAAAGACGGAGGAGTTCCGAATTTTCCAAAATAATCTATACATACCTACCTATATAAATTCACACGTCATAATTTTATTATAAAAAGCGTCATATCAAGTTGTGACGTTTTTGTAGCATGTTTAAATTATTAATAAAAGTAAAACCAGTAATCTAACTGAGTCAGACAAAACCGCAATCCCAAAAAAGAGCAGTTTTTTTCCCGCGGGTAAAACCCTCTGTTTCGTCTCTTACAATTTTCGACAATAATCAATAATGATACCACAACCATTAACTACAGTAAATTTTCTGATTGGGTACTAATACAATTTAGAAGTCGTTGGCCAGACAGACAGCTAAACGTAATATTAATGTAATAAATCTCGATCAAAGTACAGATATTTAAAGACCGCTAATGGGTTTATATACTGACTTATTACCTAGAAATAAAACATACGTGCGGAAGATTGATGCGGAAAATGACAGTGGAACCGGAAAACCATTAATCTATACTAATATTACGAGTATAAAGCTGAAGAGTATGTTTAGTTGAACGCGCTAATCTCAGGAACTACTGCTTCGAATTGAAAAGTTCTTATTGTGTTTGATAGTCCATTTATCGAGGAAGGCTATAGGCTATCTATATAACGTCATCGCACCCTCAGTGGAAAAAAACACAAGTCGTCTTACGTTGAATTTTATTTAATAATATGATTGGAAAGAGGGACAAAAGCTGCATATGCTGAATTTTTTTCAAATTTTTATCATTAATCTTGACGGTTTTGTGCAAGAAATCGTAATGTAAATTCTTTTGACTACTTACTGACATTTTAACAGTTTTTGTGCTCTCCTGTAAAATTGCAATTTTCATCTTATGCCTTTTTTCCACTGAAGATGCGACATTTTAGTAGTTAGTTTTTTCCACAAATTAACGCGGGTGAAACCGCGAGGCATAGGCAGCTAGTAGTCGATAAACTTACTACTTCGGAATCCTCGCGTGGCCCGCGCACTTGCCCGGTTTTCTTACTAGCTATAAATTGATAAAAAAAATAACTCTTGATCTACCTACCCTCTAATTCAGAGGTTCCCAAACTTATTTCGTCTAAGGCCCACTTTGAAAATTAGTTATTTTGTAGCGCCCCCTATTTTTTTCACCTTAAAAACATCAATAACATATTAGTCTCGCATGGAGTTTAAATAAATCTACATTTTAAACGAGACTTTTCTTACCAGAGAGAGCAATAATAATGCAACTTTACAATATTAAAAAGTTCTTATTTTATTCAAAATTCTTAAATCACATCACCGCCCCCCAATTTTCTCTGGGGCCCTTACCGCCCCCCGCTAGGTCTCTAGCGCCCACAAGGGGGCGTTATCGCCCACTTTGAGAAAGACTGCTCTAATTAGAGTTTCACGGACCCTTTTCCTGCGTACCTTCATAGTACTTATTGCCTATGCACATCTGAAATTTCGTAGCAATGTTATAAGTCCACTACGAGGTATCTAAGCCTTCCCGCAGCAAAATTGGTAGGCTTGCAGTTAGCAGTATAATAAATTATTATGATAAAAGGTCACCTTTAATTGTGACTGTACTAACCAAACCGCTTATTAGAGTGTCTGAAGTCTCAGACTCAGGATATTAGCTACCTCAGTTTCCTGGAGGTTCGGAAATACAACGGCTTTATAAATCATTCTGACGTTTGAGACTGGGGTTATTTTGTGTTCTGTATGCGTCAGTTAATTTTTTAATGCTATTATTAACTAGGAATTCTGAGAAGTGTATTTTTCCTTCGTATTTACTCGAGCTGGGAAGTATTAGTCGACCACGCCACCCACTGTCAATCATGTTGATCGTTTTGCAATAAACTTGTCATTACATTAATTATAACTTGCAAGAGTACAAGTAGTCACTGCGGCCGACCTCGCTTTGAATAGGATAATGATCTTTAAGCTTACAGTCGAACACTCTAAACAGATTTTTTATATCGGAATACTGCCTACTTTAATGGAAGAAATTAGAAGAATTAGAGTAAGTAGTGTTGTAGAGTAGTCATAGGACATGTTAAACTTTCAATGCGAATTCTTGGAAAAATATGTTATTACTTAATTACTAAACTAGTTAGTAGGTAGAGGTAGGTACATAACTACCTTATTGTAAGTAGATATCATAAAAAAAATTACAAAGGATTAAGCTCTATTTAATGACATACCTATTTGTTTTTATTTCCTTTGCTTCTTAAATGATAATAATTAGCATGGATAAGGCACACGCCGTTATATTCATAAGAAAATTGAGAATTGGTGGAGTCCTGCTCGTAAAGGGAGTCCTTTTTCGAGTAGTGTTTTGAAACATAATGTTTAAAGAGATCTAAAGATATAATGTATGGGGTGAATACATGTACATGTTAATACAACCGGAAAGTTAAGAAATTTGGGAGACTACGACTACTGACTACGCCCATTTTAAGGCAGTCCAGGCAGGTATGTTACTGTGAACCTAAAACCTACAAACTCATAGAACGTAGAAGTTCAAGTTAGCCGCGCTGCGATCACATCTACTCTATGATAATGAGTGGCGGTGACATTTGCCGCATCTATTACCAAGGCCCATATCAATAAACCGATCTTAAGATCTCTGCGATCTCAAGATACGGTCTAAGAAGCTGTCTTAAAGGAAAGTGACATTTGTAAGATCACACTCTTAAGCCGAGATTGGTCTATGAATACGGGCCCCAATATAAAAAATAGCATACCTAGATTTTTTGTCCGCCTGTCATGTTCACATAATTATACAATAATAAAGTATTATAAGATATTACATAGGTATCATGTAGCTCGTTCGAATAAAAAAAACTTAATCAGTGCCTATCTAACATTTTCACCAGCATGCAGGGCTGACTGGTAGAGAATACCATTAGGCATTAAGTTTTTGCCCTTGTATACCCTAGATCAGTGTTTTCCAACCTTTTTAGGCCATGCCCCACCTTAACATTTTTAAAATTTGCATGTCCCCCATACATAATTTTTAACAAAGCGAAAGGTTTAAAGTCGTGTCAAGTCTTTTTTTAAATTGTCCCCCTGTGGGGCGTGTGCCCCACGTTGGGAAACACTGGGCAGTGTTAGATTAAGGTGTTGCAAAAATAAATAAATAAATAAATCAGCTCTATCTTGTATTTATGAAATGGTTACGTTTCATTCTTACACTCAATTATATGATTTTTTCACCGTTACTCCTGTCAGCGGACTGAATTCACTTTTCAGCCGATCATATAATTTTCCACAGAGTATTTCACGGAAAGAGGTGTAACAAGAATCAAATTACAAAGACTCGTCTTAGTAGGAAATTAACTCGCTCATTTTATCATGAATGAAGTGGAATTTGATCATGATTAATGTGAGGGGGTAATTTGCGGAAGTTTTACAGACTACTCACGATCTAATTGGTTGGGATTAATTACATTTATAGTGGGTACCTATTGTTTTAATTCATATCTAGGTATTCACAGATATAATATTACCTATAGGCAATGATATTATAGGTATGTATAAAAGAGGTAGATATGCCAAGACGGTGCTGTAATTACGTCAGTCGAATTTAGTCAAATATAGCGATTTTAATTCAGACAGTTGATAGCTGCCTCTGAGTGAGGCCGTCTAGCTGTCTTTTTCACTATTATGGTTTTAGTAGTGCCATCCCTTTTACATAATTGACCAATGTAATAGTGATTGGTGTAGTGAAACAAAAGATAAACGTGTGTGTGTTGTAGCTCGGTCGGAACAGATTTTTTGGTTGATTTGTAAGGGCATAACGTATCTATAGTTTATTATCATTGCCTATAGGTTACATTTTTTTAAATTTCGAAACATGACATTATCATGGAATAGAGCATGGCTTTATTCCTATTTAAACAAAAAAAAACTTATAATTATACGCAGTTATTTTGTCCAATCGTCCCCAATAACTTGTATGTTACGGAGCGAATAGCACAGGTTAATTGATTGTTAGTATTTAATTACTTATATGGGTTTTTGTCCGTCTATAAATGGCGATGTTACTCTTTTTTCTACGTAGTCAAATTCACGCGCATCATTGCCGCCGAAATGTCGGCTCAGATTTTTTGCCATTTTGCTGTCTGATTGATTTGTTTAATTAAACATGATTATCTATCATGTCTATCATACATTGTATAGAGTGAAATGAAATAACTAACGCATTAGGATTAGGGTTGCCAGATGGTCGGGATTCGTCTGGATTGTCCCGACATTTCACATGATGTCCACTGTCCAGATTCCCGACAAAAAACAAAATGTCCCGACAATTTTATTCACTCGATTCAACAGAACGCGTTGGCCGCCACGCGCGGCGCTCGCGGACCGCCGCATGCGTTCTAGCCGTTTTAGGGTTCCGAAGAAAAATCGGAACCCTTACAGTTTCGTCATGTCCGTCCGTCCGCCTGTCCGTCTGTCCGTCTGTCCGTCCGTTCGTTAGTCCGTCCGTCCGTCTGTCCGAAGCAAAGCACCGAGAACCTTAGTGCTAGAAAGCTGTAATTTGGCATGGATATAGGTACATATTTATTAAAACTTCAGAATCATAGAATAAAATAATGAAAAACATTATTTTCAGGGTATCAATCATTAAATAATTAAGTAAAGGTATATATTATATACTTATAGGTATACTTAATTTTAATTGTCCGTAAACTGACTTTGAGAGTGAATTTCCGCGATTCTGTACTAAGGAGCAATAAGTAACCGTTATGTGACTCAGAGTTACGGTGTTAGTCTTTGAGGGCAGAGAAGGTTATATAACCTTTTCTTCTTCCAGTGAAGATTCCATAAAAATCGGTACAACCGTCCCAGAATTGTGATTCATTTTCATTTAATATAAATAATTACTAAAAGCACTTGAGCAAACATAGTTATTTTTAAACATAGTTATTTTTAACATAGTTATTTTAAAACAGGCGACTTCTGCTTTATTTATGTTTACTTATATTCTCACACAGTCACACCCATCTAATAAAATGGCGCCAATGCTCGCTATAATAAAAACATGTCCGGTTAAAATAACAGATCTAAGCATTGGAAGCTGTGAGACCGCTGAGAAGTCTCTAGGTCCTGGGATCAAGGTCGATTATTGTAGTTTTTTAACGAACAGTGGCGCCAGTTTTTGTGTCTGATTCATACTGTGATTAGTAGATGTTAACAATTATAGTGATTTATGTGCGGTCATTTTATGATTTTTATAATAATTAATAATGTATTTTTAAGCCAAACTACGCCGCAATTTAACTAGTTACGTGTCTAATGCTGAAGCAAATAACGTAGCATCAATGGTCAATGGTCATCCGTAAATTCATCCGTTTCGCAAAGGTATAAAATCGCGTTACATAATACCTAATTAAGTACGAGTAACCGCCCTCGCTTTGCTTAGGTTTTCTTTATTTTTTACACTTGGGTTACATTATTGGAGTTTTATTAAGGATCCTTAATTTTTTGAAAATATAATATAGCCTATGTTACTCGGGGATAGTGTAGCTTTCCATCCAACAGTGAAAGAATTTTTCAAATCGGTTCAGTAGTTTCGGAGCCTATTCAATGCAAACAATCAAATCTTTCCTCTTTATTATTAGTATAGATTTAAATAAAAATACATAAAACATTGTTTAAGGAACTAAATCATTATAATTTTACAACGTTTATTTACTTTTCGCGTTTCACATTTTCAACTGTCAATTTTTAGGGTTCCGAAGTAAAATCTGAACCCTTACAGTTTCGTCATGTCCGTCCGTCCGTCTATCCGAAGTATAGTGCCAAGAGTGGCCGAGGTCCGTCCGTCCGTCTGTCCAAAGTATTGCGCCGAGAGTGGCCGAGACCCTAAAATGTTAGAAAGCTATAATTTGGCATATCAGCCCATACAAACGTGAGAATTAACTTCTTATTCGTCGCGTACCCTTTAATGTGGAGTATCGTTGAAAAGGTCTTTCAAAAACATTATGGGTTTAAGACCATTTTAGGATTTAGGGATCCGTTTGCGAAATATTTGCCTTTAAAGTGCTAATTTTGGTTAGAGTCAAGTGTCCCCGGCTAAACGGTTGGAGTTGGACAAGTGAAATAATTCTCAAAAATAGGTTTATAATATGATGAATTTACAAAGAAAACTATCACGGCTATGTTAGCATACGTAGTTAATGAGTAATAGTCGATAAACTTACTACTTCGGAACTCTACATTGCGCGTGGCCTGACACGCACCGCACTTGCCCAGTTTTGTTTTCATAATGTGCACTAAATCTATTTTAATTACTGTGGTTTTCTATTAACTTACTGAAACTTTTACCGAAAAAAATTAATCTCCTACTTGGCCAATCTATTGACTTATTTGTGATGTAATGTTAGGTAAAAACTTAGGTAGGTGGCATTAGTGGGCAATAAAGTATCTATTTCTACTTCGCACGTCAAACGGTCGAAAACACGGCGAGATAGTAATAAATTTTATGTGAAAATTCCTGAACAACAAACACATTCTTTCCCAATGTTTATTTCTAAGTTTGCTGTAACTTGCTAAATATTTGCATCCAAAATTGCGGAAACGGCAATAAAACTTTTTATCTATTAGGAGAAATAGAGGATATTGTTGAACGTTAAGTAAACATCGGTGAAAAGTTGGCATCGTTTCTTAATCATCCATCCATCCATGCAATTTTTGTGTGTAGACTAGTTTACAGTGTAAAATCGCCTTCGTCAATCCGCACTTGACCGGTATAAAGTATATTGGAGTGCAGCGACGCCCCTCTCATTTATTTTGCTGACCGGAACAATAAACGCTAACACGCTTGCACTGCACACTCCTCAATAGCTACTCAAATACTACTCAATAATTCATAGCTCATCCTAGGTAGGATATGCCAGAGTAGGATTCCCTATTTCGCAGCCCGCAGGTGGTATGGATAACACTAATTAGATATCATATATATTATAGGTAGAGTCACGAAGCACTCACAGCCCGGCGGCTTGCGTCGATTCTAAGGGGCGCGGTCGGTAGTTGGATGGGTGACCGCTAGTGGCAAAAAATTTTTGAGCGTTTCTGTGCTTCGGAGGGCACGTAAACCGGTCCCGGTTGTCATCGTAAGATAACAGTCGTTAAGCCATGTAGGGGGCCCTCGGATGGTTTGAAAACTTCCGACACTCGGGTTGGCCACTAATCCCTCCACCAATCCGCACTGGAGCAGCGTGGTGGAATATGCTCTAGGCCTCCTCAAGAGGAGAAATCCGTGCTCAGTAGTGGGCCATTAATCGGTTGAAGCCAGGTAGAGTCACTATAATAACTACTAAGAGCTATGTAAAAGCAAAACGCAAAGCAACAACCCATAATTGTCCCACTGCTGGGCTCGGGGTCTCCTCTCACAATGTGAGGGGTATAGGCCATAGTCTACCACGCTGGCCAAGTGCGGTTTGGTAGACTTCACACACCTTTGAGAACATTATGGAAAAATCTCCTGTGCGCAGGTTTCCTCACGATGTTTTCCTTCACCGAAGCAAGTGATAATTAAATTGTAATACGCACATAATATTTCAAAATTAGAGGTGCGTGCCAGGATTTGAACCCGGGCCCCTGCGTTCGGGAGACCAACGTTCTAACCGCTAGGCTATCAGTGCAAGAGCTATGTAATAGGGTCGAAATTAGCACTGATAACCGAATGCAGTTTTATTGATCGTTTCACTCAGTCGATTGTGACTACGAATAAACTTACCACACCTGATCATAAACCCTCAAACTGGGACAGACATGAGCACTCCTTGGACTCCATGGACTCCAGGACTAATGTGTGAAATCACTATAATCTAGTTAAACCGGCATGAATGGTGAGAATAGCTGTGCATAGTTCATATTATAATATCTAAGAAACTACAACATCTGAGGAAGAAAGCTCCTCGAATGACGAAGCCTTGGCGAACTTAGTATCCATTCTTGAAGAAGGGAATCTGCCATAGCTGCCCCCCAATCTCTATTCAAATTAACTTAGATATCGTGATAAAGGTCAACATTGCAACTTCTACTGGAATGGTTATTATCGCGGATGTACTGGACATGCGGTTGAAGATGTACATTGAGTTATAAAATTTGTAAAATATAATATTCATACATCGTTCCATGCAATGCACTTCATACTGTAACTCTATTAACTATATGATTTATGACTTGAACCACGAAGTCTAAGCGATACTGTAAACAGCCTTTCATCCAAAGCCACATCTTCGAGCTGCTATTGAACTATTGTTTACTTTTCGACACGTATCGGAACATTTCAATGGGCTAATGTATTAGACGGTTAAACAACCGTCGCATACGCCACACATGCCTTTAGCTGAACATCCATTAGTGTTTATGAATCGAGTGCTTTCAAAAAGCCCTAGAAAGAAGCGTAATGTACGAGAAACGTTGTTCTAGGAACGTGAATTTTCTGGAACAATTATTACAGTCTGCCGCAGACAGCGCGTCGACTCGCTACGCCCCCGTTTTACGCTACGTTGGTGTTAGATAAATTTATTTCTTATTTTATAACAATTAGGTCCATAATCCGTTTCATTGATGAGAACATGTGTCACAATGTTTGCCCAAGAGCTGGTTGTTTGGTTTCGATCGGTTCCGTGTAAGCCAGGCGGGCATTCTTTCTATTGTCCATGGGTTCAAAGAATGCGGTATACTGTAGCCACTGTAAACTGCTATTAGGGGCCTAATGACAGAGTTGCATGTTACATACTATTATGTACCCACTTTGCTTTACATTGGCGACACTAGTGTAAAACTAATAAAAACTTGTCTAGCTTAAATTCCTGGTAAGTGGACATTATACACTTAAAACGCTACAAAACAAACTCAGAAATATAGTTCCAATCACTGAACGGTAACTTCCGGGCATTCATCATCGAAAAGTGCACGTAATTGTATGCACATTACTCATAATATAAACATGATTTTTGTGTCTAAATTTTTTACTTTTTAATTTGGTTCGATTCAACGAACTGGCAACACTCGCGCGCGCAGACGATGACGTAAAGCGCTCGAAGCGCCGGCCGACCGCTGAAAAAAAGTTTTCGAAAAAACCTCCTGAGTCCTGACTGATCACCGGTTATCACGGCAAATTATATCTGCATTATAATGACCTGTGACATATCAACAATATGCCTTATGCAGCCGGGAATAGAACCCACGACATTTTGAATCTTTCGACGAAGAAAGTTGGGACGAATAATAATTTCATTTCGACAGTTCTAAATGATGTTTCCATTATGTCAAGAAACTATGAATGAATTTATATTAATAATCCAGCCGTTTGCAACAGAGAATTTCTACTCGTTTTTTATTTAGTATAGAATTAGAGTCCTTACATTTTTAACTCTGAAGTACCTAATTACATGTTCATTTCTAATTTATTATCATAAATAACTATTTAACAAAATTACACGAAGATGTTAAGAATATTAAATGGGTAAATACGATGAAATTCTGACCATTTGTATAATACACACAATAAGACTTACCTGTATAGACAGGTAAAATTATTTCAAAAGGAGATTTATTCGTATTTATTTGGACGACTATTTAATTTAATTGAACCGTAAGTTGAGTAGAGATTAAAATTTAATGTCACTGATAAAATTATTATTATTTTATTGATTCATATTAATATTATGCAAGTGACATGTAAGTCAGAAATTACGTTATCTCTCAGATTAAAGAACAAATCTGAGAGTTATCTTAAATTTGTTTTACTTGGGAACCTCTTAAGTAAGGTAACTCTACATTGCAGTGCGTCAAATATCCAATATACGAATACGCTGACAAGAAGCCCAAAGAATGAGAAATATTAATTAGACGCATTACGTGCGTACTTTCTTTTTCTTCTCTCTTTCTTGGCCGACACTTCAGTGACGCTTTTGATGTCGCTGATGTTCATGGGCAACGAAAGCCACTCACACTCACATCAGGTGGATCGTTAGCTATTTCCATAAAATCTTAGGTATAGGTAGTTAGGAAGCTATGCAAGTTAATAGTTCAACTCATTTGAACTGCGACAAAATACATCGGATTCCTACATCTATAACAGTCGCTTGGCCCACAGTGTGCACATAGTGGGCGTACATACGAAATTCCTTCTCTAATTAGCACTCAAAAGCAACCGTCTACGAATCTTACATCAGAACATTCATTCATGGCCTTAACACAGAATAGCTTTTCCGATACCGTAAATTGAAAGTGAGTGACTGTTCGAACTTATTGTGACTCGATCAGTATTTTTATCGGTGTATTGAAGATATTTGGATGTAACAAGCGATGATACATAGGACGCTCAATTATGGCGGTTTCTTGTTAGAATCTTCATTAAAATTACATTTACACTCACACCCTAACCGAATTGGATTAGTGTAATCCTAATTCCAACAGACAATCAAATAATATTTTATACACATTATGAAGACTTCCTTCCTATTTCCTATTTAAATGTAAGTGTATTTGTGAGGATGGATTGGATGTTTATTACTATTTCACGCAAAAACTTCTGAACGGAATTTCATGAAATGTAGCTCAGCGGGAAGACCATGATTTAGAATAACATACCTATTTGGTACTTCCCTCCAAAAATGTGGGCAACGCCGCGAGTAGACCACTTTTTAGGATTCCGAACGAAAAAAAACGAAAAACGAAATCCTTGATAACTCGTGTTTCTGGGCGACCGCCCTTCACAGCCAATTTTCTCCGAAAGTACTGGATCAAATGAGATGAAATTTGGTACTCGTATGTTTTTTTGTGACCCAAAGACGAAGGTATAAGGAAAAAAGGAATTTTGAAAAAAATATTTACGAAATCAAAATTAAAAATAAACTGTTATGCAAAAAGTATCGTCAAATTAAAGAGCTTATTGTAAGGATCTGAAATATATTGTTGGTATAGTTTTACAATTAATTAAAATTATTCAAGAAAGAATGAAAATGAAGATGAAAATTGACCATTCCCCTCCTTATCTTAGAAAATAGTTCTTTACTTATATATTACAGGAAAACCTATAAGAAACCTATGGTCTTATAAAAGGGCAAAAATTAATAAAATTGAAAAATAACTGTAAATACATAATTAACGTACGGAACCCTCTCCAAACAAGTTTAACTCATACTTGTCAAGTTTATATATTTATACGTAAATTCAAGATTTATATCACAAAACTCAAAAACATCGTTTAGTAGAAAAGTGCGCCGTGTACCGGCTGATGTAACAATCATAGACTCTTACTATGAAGGCGATAATTTAGGCCCATTTGGGCCATACGGTTCTAACTTCTTACCAATTCAGCAAAATTATCATATTATTTTTGTTGCACAGCAAATTATTATAGTGATTCTAAGATACCTAGTAACATGTATAGGTTGTTTACATTCAAATTAACATCGCTAGAGAAGACCGAATACATGGCGTATATCAAGTCGAATACCGCATATTTGCAAAAGATGACTGATGATAGATATTTAAAATTCCGTTACGTGAACGAAATCGCAAATCATTGTACATAATGATCGTACAACATGAAACGTTCATCGAGACTACTCATGAATTATAAATGATATAACAGAACATGATCGTTACATTTTGACTCAGTTTTATAACACGGTTCGGAAATCATTAGGAAGTTCAGCGATTCAATTAAAATTCGCTGATTGACATTATCTAGTGCTTAACTAGACCACAGAAGACATAATATTAAATAATTGTTATAGAAATCTTACTTTAAAGCATTATTAACCTTGACAGACCTGACTTCAGGTCGTAACGTGGTCTAAGGCCTACTACTGAAATAGGTTTGTTTACATTTTTTTGTAATATTCTATCTTTTTGCAACTTTTTAAGATTCCATCATAGCGCTCCGAAAATATTTCAGAAGTGTATTAAGCTGTTCAAAATATCGGTGAATTAAAAAAAATAGGAAAATAACGGTAAATACATAATGAACGTACGGAACCCTCTCCAAGCGAGTTTAACTCGCACTTGTTTATTAAAGCTTTATCTTCCTGACGAGCTCCTTCTTCATCTTTTAAAATTTTATGACCACATGACCAGGAACTCAGGATGGTCGTGGTATTTGTATTTCAGTCGGCGACGAAGCCGTCCAGATCCTACCTCCGACCAAATAACAAAAAACAACCAACATTTTTCCAATTCCGAAAGCATTGGCCCAATGAATTCCAAGTACTACCAAGTGAGTGGTAGCTTTTTTATTTTAGACAGCAAGAGACTATGAATCTTACGTCAGCTCAGATGCCGCCCATGACCTCTAGCTGAACGAATGCGCCTGTAGCTATCTCTGGCGTGTAACTTGACGCCGACTGCATAACTTCTTGCATCACTTAAATCAGCAGACACGTGGTAGTGCGACGTACATTGATGCTGATAGCTCTCCTGTAAAATTGCAATTTTTATCTTATGCCTTTTTTCCACTGAGCGTGTGAAATGCCTGCTCCGGTCAGCAACCTAACTCATGACCCCTAGTTTCGTAGGTAGAGTCATTAGCATAAGATGGTCGTCAAATGATTCATAATAATAACAATATGTCCTGAAGAACTCCTTTTACAATGTTTATTTACGATGCCGCGATATCAACTATAGTTAACTGAAGTTATTCAATAACATTGTATAACTACTTATATAGTTACGTACGTAGGTACTTATAACTTATACGGAATTTTCAAATACCCATCCCTGTACTTATATAGTTACGTACGTAGGTACTTATAACTTATACGGAATTTTCAAATACCCATCCCTGATCCCATATTCAAAATCAATACTTGTCACGAAACTGGAGAAACTTTGGAATTTCTCTTATCAACCTAACTGCAATGTAAATAGAGTATCATTTGCAATTTCACCCACAGCTGATTCATGGGTAATGCCAATGACGTCAAGACAAGAGGGTAGCTAAAGTTCTGTAATTTGCAAACGACTTGGAAGTCTGCGGTTTGGTGATAACGATTTAAAAACAAAACATTGGAAAGACCCGAGTGGAAATTAACTAAATTGGCTTTATCTTTACCTAATTGAATGTTTTTAATGCTAATTACAGTCTCCAAAAATACCCAGTCTCTGGGGGCTTCAGGTCATACATACAAAAACTTGTATGTCGCTGCAGTCTACACTTAGGTATACCAAAACTAAAATTCAACAGTAGACATTTCTTGAAAAATCCATTGTCACACTCATTTGAGCATGGATTTCCACTGTGATTTCCACGCATGAAGAAGTTTTAGTAATGCCATCCCTTTTACATCATCTACCAATAGTGATTGGTGTAGTGAAACAAAAGATAAACGTGTGTGTGTTGATGCTCTTTTCGGAACAGATTTTTTGGCTGATTTTGTAAGGGCATAACGTATCTATATTTTTTTAAATATCATTGGATCTAGCTAAACAAACCTCTTGTGGAAAAGTCACGTTTATTATTTCGAACTAAATGTCATTCCTATATTTTAAACGCAGCGGCGTTAGGGTAAAAACTTGTCCAGAGTTAATTTAAAACTTTTAAAAGTAACCAAGCTAGTAATCATTCTACTTTCTGAAATCACAAATAAGCATTTCATTTTCATGTCATCAGAACGAAAGCAATATGTTACCTAAGTACATATTGCTAGACTAATTAAGCTTGCAAGATTTGACCCAAACAAATAAGGCAATCTAAATAAAACCGTTTAAAAACAAGTTTTATCAACAATATAGAATAATTTGCATGAAACTCCTACGTCATCACTACGCATCGATTGACCTTATTTTTCGTGTTGTGATGAAATGTATACGGATATTTTTTGACAGCATTTTTATGTTATCTTTTTATGAGTTAAATTACCTCGCGTATATAATGACGTCATTGTGTTATGGTCGTGGGTGTACCCAATTTATTTACATTGAAATGATATAAAGTCATAGAGTTGCCGTTTTGGATATCAAATGAAAGTGCTTAAGTTGCTGAAGAGTATTGGTATATTTTGTAGCTCTTTTTTTATAAAAAAATACCTGACAAACGGAATGACGATCCACCTGATGGTGGCTATCGTCGCCCATAGACATCAGCAACACCAAAGGCATCACTGATACGTTGCCGGTCAAGAAAGAGAGAAGAAAAAGAAAGAAAGAACTGGCTCTCAAGCCCCTAGCCGGAACACGACGAGTTCTTCGTCACGTAGATCTTATTGCAGTGTATACCGACTCATATAGAAGCTAATACTATTTTACTATCTCTACATAACACAGAATAATAAATCAGTAGATCATGCGGGCGATTTCTGCATTCCAATTTAGTCCCGTACATTTTTCTAAACAAGTTGTAATTTTTTTATGAATAAACCATTCAGTTTTATCGTAAACATTTGCAAATTGCTGTTACATACCTTTGGATGTGTCTTGAATGTGTGTGAACCTTATTGTGAAAGAGAATCGCGATAATCCTACCTATATGACCTTGTGCCGAATATTTTTTTTAATTATATTTTGTGTTTGTAGTGATACTTAATCGTAACAGTTAAAAAATGCACCCAAAACCATACCACTATCATACCACTACCACCTACCAACCGTACCATTGGTATGACAATTTTTACAAGGCGTGAAAAAGGCTCAAAAGCCTTGAAATCACTGTCCTTTTCATAGGTCACTTGTAAGAAAAAGAAAAAACCTATGTAATGGTTGGTACTAATAGTTTTGTTGTACTTTATTTGTAGAGCAATCCTACAAATAAAGTAGATTTTATTGACGTTAAAATTGTAATAAAATAAATAAAAATAAATAAACGCCAACACACTCAAATCCCCGCAGTAGGTTTTCACCTGTGTCTCGGGTGGCATGGACGACACATATTATAATACATCACAATAACACCCTACACCCACAGACACAGACAGATAAATATTTGACCCATAAAAAACCCATGATAAATATGGTACAGATATATTATATCTGCCCCGGCCGGGAATCGAACCCGATACCCCTCGCTTCGCAGGCTTCGTACTTTAATTTCATTTATAATTAACCCACCATTGTTTCGCCATACGTTTATAGCCTTCCTAGATCGCTAATTTATACAGGTAATTATGTGTTGTTGCAGGAAAACAAACAAAAGCTTGTTTTCAGTATCCTCGTAATGCTGGCCATACCTATACAATCAAGTATACTTGTCAAGTTTGCAGGGGTCTTGACGCGGCATCCAGTAAACTTGACGGTGTATGGCTACGGTATAGCTATCTGGTCATATAACTATCTCATACAAACTGGATGCGGCATCAAGTCAAACTGCAAAGTTGACAAGAACACTTGATCGTGTATGGCCAGCTTTAAGAGCAGGCTAGGGCCAACAGCAAACTACTCATTGGCCATTACAACGTAAACCATGTCTGTCACTTCTGAGATTTGGGCGATTGCACTGTACCTACCTTTTATCTTTACACTACTCTCCTTTTGAAGAATCTCGTTACAAAGTGGTTTTTTAAGAACTCTTTAGTGTTTGTAGAATCTGTAGGTACAAGGTTCTGTTATAATTATGCGACTATTTAGTAGGTAGGTATTTATTGATACTGATGTTGATAGAAAATTGCTTAACTCATTATCTTCCGTAGATTTAACTGGATTCTAGCTTTAGCATTGTATTCTTGTGTATATTTTATTATTTTATTAATATTTACTATTGAGTTATATACAATACGTAAAATAAAGTCGAGTTGCACAATTTTTACATTTGAAACAATTAAATCGGAGTGAATGGTGCTCCCGGAACAGTTTCAAGGTAATTTTTTGTATTATCTGCACTTCACAATGCAATGCAGTAATGCGCATATTGAATATATGATTGTTTAATTAAAAGGGCAAAATAAAATATTGACTCATGAGTTAATGTTGACAGTGAAAAAAGCCAGCAACGTAGACTTAACTTGATAAGTTAGATGTACAAACTGAGGAAATTAAGATAAGCTGGAAAATCATTCAATGAGTTGTGATACCTACTTGTGATGAAAAATGTACTTACCAATTTTTTTATCGTAAACTGTTTGGCAAAGATCGGTTATGGGTATCTACAGATATTCTGCCGTCATACGGTGAAAGGCCGTAACTCAATTTTTGACAAAAATGAGTTAAATATAGATTCGGAATCACCAAGAAATTTCCAACCTTTCTGTGTAGGTGATATAGCTCTAACTCAATCGTAGCCCGAGTTACAAGTAGATAAAAAGGCGTAACTTAGTCCCAGAAACGTTGTTATCTAGGATGAATAGCCATAAATTCGTTTTTTAAGCCCTTTCTTATTAGTAAAAGCAATTCTCATGTTTGAAAAGCCGTAATTTCATTTTTAGGCCTTTTCAAATTAGCATAATTCACCAGCAATGATTCGATATCCTACAATCAAAAACCCTAATAGACGTTAGGGCTTTTAATTATTGTATTCTCGCCGAACTTTACTGTTAATTTTCAAATAACTTACATATTTTGAGTTATTGGTCGCGGCACGACCACCCTTAATGCGTGCAGTCATGGATCGCGGCCTAGTGCACCAGCGGCACATAATTATTATAAGAAATTGTAACATATCATTTAAATTCATTACAAGTACCTATTGAGTAAACGAGTAGTTTTACTTCTAATCAACCAATGACCACTTACCATCAGATGGCCTGTCTGCTTTTTCGTCAGTCCTTCAGGATATAAAAAAAGACATTTTGTCAAAGACTGATAATAATAAATAAGTTTTATGTCACCAAATCTTATGAAGATACTAATGATAAAAGGCGTAATGTTTTAATTAAGGCTTTTCTATTTAAAAGGAATAACAGTATAAAATCTTCGATTCTAGCGAGAAAAGACGTTAACTGAAATCATAACAAGAAAAGACCTAACTATCTAGTTGAGGCTTTTCTGTTTAGGGTTGTATAATTTTCCTTATATTTTTTCTAAAATGAAAGGGAAAATTGAATTTAAAAAAAAACTGTGTTTCAGTTTATAATTAAAACCAAATGTAATAGAAAAAAGGAATTATTATACGAATTATCAAAGATTAAAATCATAAAAAAGCCTGTAGATAGTGCTTAAAACTTTGCTTCTGACAAAAGTGCAATTATCTCAAAACTGCTTTTTCGTAGTTACGGCCTTTCACCATATGGGGGCAGTATTACAAAAGTGACTCTTGCATCTTTCGTTATTAAAATGTACCTATCGGCTTTCTATTATGTAGAGTGTTGCAGTTAGCATAATTTCTCGCGGATATTGAAAAGTTAACTGCTTTTATTGTTTTCAGTGAGGATAACTAAAACTAAATCATTTTTCCATTATACTTTTTTATTATTTTATACTGCTTGTTTTGAGATAAAATAAGAACTAATGGATAAAATTCCATCCCCATATATCTATTTTATTATGAGCTTATTATATGTATTATGAAATACCTAGAGTACCTACCTAGCTAAATCTATAAATTTTATAGATGTTAAGAATTTTCTGCGAGTATCTAGATAGGTAGGTATCTTATGTAGGTATTATAGGTTTGCCTAAAGGTACGACTTACAGGTTGTAGTTGTCGTTAAGTTGTATTTCGTAGCAGGTACTTACTACGCACAGTCCACAGACTGCACGGCGCACAGTGCGAGCAACGCCGTCCAGCAAACAGTTTGAGATGTTGCGTCAGATCCGTACAGGTATCCACTCACCCCAAATGTTTCACTAATGACTCTTACACTTGATACACCTGACGCAAATCACTTTCAACCTTATTCCCAATGAATAAGATCACCTGACGCGCCGTCGTGATATACATCGACATAAATATCACTGGCCGGCACTAATCACTGTAACAATTACTGTTGTCAACCGTTGACGAATGACGTAAAGGATTTTGAACTTTAAAATGTATGTGTCACGGATCACGGCACACGCTTTCGTTAAGATCTTTAATATAACTATAATAGACGATCTTTCATTCATGCCGAGGGGCGTGCGCATTTTTGGGATTCCATTTTTAAAACGATGAATGGATTCTAATCTAACCGAGTTTTATTACCTGTGGCACCGGATCCGTTCATTCTTTTGTGTTGTAGATATAGATTAAAGATAATGTAACAGATTTTATAAATTGAATTAATTGGCATGGTTAAGAATAGGAATAATTTTAATAGTCAATTGCTATGAGGAGGGATACTTGTTGCAAAAATGTTGGTAAAACGTAACGAATTATCAGATGAAAAGTAGTAAATTGTTACATAAACAAGATTTGAAATTTCACCACATATTTTGAACTTACACGGACAATAAAATATATAAATTGAAAATAAAATAGGTACCCATGTTAAACTTAAGATACCAATAAAAATAACACAATTTTTCAAATACATTTGAGTGTCAAATCATTCTTTATTGTCCTGAAAGCCAGTGCCGGATTTATATTTTTTATGGGTGTAGGCCAATTTATTTCCGCCGCCCCATGTACCTTTTTAAAATAATAATTTTCATTCATAGTAAGGAAGGCACTGAATCAGTCACTAAGAAAGTGCGTAAGAACAATAATTACATTTTTTTGCGACACCTTTAATAGAAAAATCATCTATAATATATCATCTTCTAAAATCTGCCGCCCCTAGGACGCTGCCGCCCCTAGGCCGCGGCCTATACGGCCAATTGACAAATCCAGGACTGCTGAGAGCAGTAAAAATAGGTAGGTACTACCTACAAAAAATTAAAAAATAAAAATTAAAAATTAGCAAACTTTTTTTGCTAACATTGCAATGATCTGTTCACTAGAAAGTATGGTAACACTCTACATTACTCGTATAATAGGTCGCTACGGGGAACTGATTCAATTGTACAGAACAAAAGCATTTCAATTACAGATGTTTAGAAATTATGTGTCGAGTGGAAGACGTGTCTGTACTCTTAAATAAGGACTACCCTGAAGTGCCTAATTGTACAATATTAGATGGATCTCAAAGACGGCCTTATCGCGTACAATAGCGTTCTAAGGGCAGCCTTTGCATATTTACAAAAGGAATAATTTCAAAGTACCTTTTATTAATTCTATCACTACTAGTGAACGGCCTTGCTTTGCTGGCTTTGGTAAAATCAAAGTAATAGCAAAGCAGCAACCCATAACTGTCCCACTGCTGGCCTCGGGGTCTCCTCTCACAATGTGAGAGGTACAGGCTATAGTCTACCACGCTGGCCAAGTGCGGATTGGTAGACTTCACCATACATTTGAGAACATTATGGAGAACTTACGGTGCGCAGGTTTCCTCACGATGTTTTCCTTCACCCAAGCAAGTGATAATTAAGTTGTAATACGCAAATAATATTTGAAATTTACTGATGCGTACCAGGATATGAACTCGGGCCTCTGCGTTCAGGAGACCACTAGGCCAGGCGCTCTAACCGCTAGCTATCAATACGTGTGACCCTATAGCTAAATGGCTTTCGGACTTCACAATAGTAATCCTAAAACGTTTCGCGGTTAAATTCTGACGGCCCTAGAAGTCTTATTCTAATTGACAAATAAAATTATGTTGTGTCAGCAAGCGAGTGCATAAATATAAGATTATTAATAGTGTAGTACATGAAATACGAGCCACGCGATGCCGATATCGATCGAAATAGCGATATAACGGAAAGCATGAAGCGTGAAGTACGAGTATTATGCCGTATATGACTGGATTGTTGCCTTGGGGTTGACAGCGGTCTAAGTAAATCTTATGTTTGGACCAGCTACTTGATCAATATAGTTCTTCAGGCCTCAGACATACTTGCTAGAAACTAGCATGCTAGTACATGCTTAAATCGCATGAAAAGTGAGGCGTCTACAACGAGGTACAAGACTACAAATATATCTTTTTAAATTCTACATCACGTCAAGACATAATAATGTTTTTGAGAGACAATGCTTCTTAAACTATACTAGGATGCAATAAAACACGTGACATATACCGTCACGTCATCCGTCTTCAGGGTCCTGTTCGAAGCTTGTAGTCAAGATGTTTATAGTTCTTGATAACATTGGACAGTTCTTGATATGCCAAATTTCCAAACCTATTTCAAACATCGCCAACAGGATTCTACAAGTGACAACTTTATGTCTTAGTTTATGCTAACTAGGATGCACACGGTAGCGTGCAGTAACTCTCAAGCAGCTGAAGCGGCATCGCATGCCAACTGTCCCAATTCGATGTATGTATGACGTCACGTGATACGAGGGACAAGTGTCGCCATCTGTAGAAGAAGTCGCGGTCTTTTCCTGTTTTCGACCTGTCTGAAAGAGGAGTTGTTGCTTATTTTCCTTGTACATATTTGTAACTGTAAGTTTGTTGGCCAATTTCTATACATTTTGGAGCAAAAACCATGTAAAGTCCCATGTCCATTCACACTATAAAATCATTAACGAGAAAAACCTACCAGCTTCTAAAAAAGATACAATGCAAGGAATCACTTCATCACGAGTTACTTGCTAATGAGTTATTTAAAAGATTTTTGGGAAAGTTAAACTTTTGCTTAGGTATTGAGAAAATACCAAAGTAGTTTGTTGGCTCTAGTATCTTCTTTATGAGCTTTTTTGGCAAGAAAAAAGCAAGCAAACTTGCAAGGCTTTACATTTCATCTTATAAAATAATCAGTCATGATAACAATAATAAAAAATCATGTAAAAAAATTTACAGTCAATTAATAAGAATACCACTGACAAACATAAAAATTTACAAGGACACTACATACATCGATGTTTCTCTTACTTCCCGAAGGTTGACTGGTAGAGAATGCTTTTAGCATTAAGTCCGCCTTTGTACCTTTACATTTTTGTAAGGTTCAAAAGATTAAATAAATAAATAAATAAATACTAACTAATGTCCCTAAGGGCCTAAACAAGTCCCGACGTGTCCCAACTATTGCACCAACATGGCGACCGTAGTGCGAGCGGTGCCGCCAAGCTGTCTTCATGGTTGGTGCCAACGACACGCTTGGTGTCACGTTTACGTGATCCACTATCCACTGCCGAGCACCCAGCATCGAGTCCGCGGTACTAACCAGCTGGAATTTAATCTGCCTAGCACTCATTACTCTGCGTAACTTTATTAGCAATCGTTTAATCTAAATGAATTGGAATACAGGGTGCGTGAACCAGTCATGGACAATATTACTACTTAGAAAGTATGGCGATGTCCACTTAGATCAATACAAATATTGTGGTTATGGACAATATTAGCTACTGGGAAAGTTCGAATGAAGTTAACCGCGTTTATAAAATTTTTATCATTTTTTTTATTTCAAGACAAGCAAAAAAGTGCTGTTAAAAGCTAGGTAAAAGCAAAATATTTCTATCAATCTAGGTTCAAATTAGGTTTAGTTTAATTAGATAGGTTTATATTAAATATTGTTTCAGTTGTAACAGGCAAAATCATTTCATCAAAAACATTAATTAATTATTTATGTGTACATGAACAATAAAATAAATTAATTAATTAATTTATGTGAAATGAGAGCCAGGTTCAAAAATAAAGAATTGAGATCTAAACGGATACCAAGTTATGTGTAGAAAGTCCTAAAATTTTGGTCGCAAGAACATGTAATTCAAGCTCTACATTTGACTCTACATTTGACTTGGCTAGTTTTTACGTACCTACAGGCTATATTACATTTGTATAATTATTTTCGTTAAGGCTGTTAGGTTGATATAATATCTATGTTACTTTTCCAATATTTGGTTTGTTGATAGCTAACTCATGAAAACTATGTTATTTTTCAAAAATTTGGTTTGTTGGTGGCTATTTAATGAACATATTATGGCTCTGCGTTACCAATTCCCTTTTTAAACTTTGGCTGGATGCACTGCCGCGTGTCTAAATAGTGTTTATTATGTCGCATGATTACCGAAAACTACACAAAAATAGTGGAATATAACATCAATGAAATGCATAATATTTAAACAAATAGATTTAATGTTATCAGGATTCGGAAATACTTCTATATTTACTTAACTAGGTACTGTAGATGGCTAAAATTTCCACATCCATATTTTTTTATAAACATAATATATGTATGTAAGTACATAGAGTTATTTTTGAAACATTCCATCTGTATGTTTAGACGTAGATTACAAATCGCTTCCTTACTACAATTTCCTAGTCCAAATAAGGTCGTAGTTTTTATGGTTATCAATTATCAATTAAAACAGAAAATATGTAATCACTTTAAAAAAAGTTTAATTTAATTAGCAATATTGAAAACAACATTTCAGATGGCAACTTAAAAATGCGACTACCCTTTTGTTTTCAAATGACTTATTAGCTGCACAGACATCAGAAACTCTAACAGTTCTCTGTGATAAACATGCCACCATTATTAATAACACACAGCCTTTTGACAGTC
This sequence comes from Thymelicus lineola, assembly GCA_963932265.1. NCBI lineage: Eukaryota > Metazoa > Arthropoda > Insecta > Lepidoptera > Hesperiidae > Thymelicus > Thymelicus lineola. The sequence goes on along the minus strand of OZ010700.1, from coordinate 13,021,983 downwards.
AGAATTTCTTTCAGCGTCAGTCTCATTAGACACATATAAAACTCAAAGATTGAATTTGTTTAACTTTAGTGTTACTTCCAATGATATTATATATTAAAAAGAGGCAGATATGTCATAAGCGCGCGCGTTGTGTGACTCAAAAAGTTACCAATTGGGAACTCTTATTCAGGTGAAGAAAGAGATAGCGATGTAGTTTTGACGCGAGAGCGATAAAGACGTGCGATAAAGCAATAATGCGTGCCTTGCGGACATCGGAACAGATTTTTCGGTTGATTTGTAAAGGCATAACGTATCTATATTTATTTAAACATCATTGGTTACTTCACATTAAACCAACATCAATACTTGCATGAATTATACATGTGGATGTAATAAACTGCTCGCAGATACCCATTGTCAACAATTACATACACCGCTTACATTCAGTCAGCTGATTGTGACGAAGATTTTCGTAAATAATGTTATCTGCCACATATTAGTACGAGAATCAACAAATAGTAGAATCACGGTAGAAAAAAGCCGCATGATAAAACTCAAGGATTTACGAATAGTTATGTTTAGGTATTTTAATTGTGATGCATCTTATTCTTCTTATTTAATAGCTCGTATTAGCGAACAGTAATAATTATTACGCGACCAATTTTGAACAAAATCTAAATCAGATATTAAATGAACCTTGGTACAAAAGGTGGGCTTAACGCTCGAAGAATGCAGAGATTCCAGCCGACCTTCGGTAAAACAGAAACATCGAAGGTGGTATACCTATACCTAATAAAGATATGATAAATAAAATAATAACTAAATAAATAAATATAATATTTATATTTTAGGTAACTATATATTAAAGTAAATACTAGTAACATGTATAGAATAGAGAAACTATGATACCGTATAGATGAAAGACTAAATTAGCGAGGTAACTTACATAAAACTATTATTATATATGTATGTACTTTTATTTCTTCAGTGATAAAGTCCCCATTGCTTCAGATAATGAACTGTGACTTTCATTTTGAAGGCCTGCTTGGTAGTAACTTTTCTTATGTCGTTGAACTATGAACTATTTTTCAGTCTATAACCTTCAAACGGGTAGACATTTTTGGGTTGCATGAGGCTATCCAATCCTAGCTAACGTCCTCTGCGCGTGGTATATGAACCCTCTTGTTGAAGTTCCTGAATATGCCTGACAGTACCCAAGCCTTTGATGTTTAAAAGATGACCTGAGGAGTTTCTTTCGCTATTTTTCTCCTCTATTACAAATCACTTTTACGAAATGGTGGTAGATAAAAAATTATTTCATAAATGTATTGAAAAAATACCTTTCCAAATACAAGTTTTTTATACTTAAATGGAAAGATCCCACACCATTATAATAAAATGTAAAATTTCTGGAATAATAAGGGATTTTTGATTTTTTTTATTTGATTTTGACCTATACATGAATTAATGATTTTGAATTTTTACATAGCGACGAGAATCACGTCTTAGCGTGACTTGTCTACTCAAAAGTCCACTAGTTAGTTAGTTTTTAAAAAATCGCCAAAAAATATTATTAATTTATCATTTTCATTAAAAATCTTCCGAATCGGTTGACAATGAGGGAGTACTGGGGCAACAATAATTAAAACAAAAAATAAAAATCAATCGAAAACTTTCTCCTTTTTTGTAATCAGTAATAATAATTATGTAAAGGTCTAAAAATAACTCTGGTTAATTTAATTTTACTCCGCAGGAATGGACGACTTTCCTGGTACTACAATGATGCTAGTAAAGCCATGACATTTCTGACGAGTCAAATATTTCATTGCGTCAGTTGTCTCGATAATTACACACCTCATGACTACAGCCTCTTTCCTCTTGCTCAGTAATGTTGCAATGTATAACTATAGTTACTGCACCAGTTAGTTACTAGATTTTTTAATAATCACTTTTTTGTATGGGGGAATACCCCGCGGGTAAATTCTTTGCGCGGGAAGAATTTTGTTGTTTTTGTTGGAAGCATAAGCCCCTTTTCTAGCACCTCGCTCTACTAGAACGCTATTGCAAGGCAAACGGCAAAGTAAGTTTATAGATTTGTTAAAAGGTCGTGCAAGTAAATCTTATGACGACAACACGTTATAGATTCAATATTTGAATTTATTTTTTTACATAGCTCACATCTTCCTGCATCTTTTCTGCCTGGCCACCACTTTCTTGTGAGTGAGCCAGCCGCCAAACTACTCCACTTAGTTTACTAATAATAAATGTGCTAATCTAGTAAGCAATTTAAAAAAAAATGTTTAATTAACTTCGAATTTTCACAGCAAAATTGCTATCAATCAAGGTAACTTATCTTGACTATGTGTGAAGTGACTAAGTGTGATAAAATTTTTTGATAGTACAAGTATTTGCATATGTCCAGCTACGACAATTTTTACGCCTTTGATGTTCTTCTAATCAGAACATAATATTACATAATTTATAATCTTAGTATCTCTGCGCTGCGTTAAATTATCACGTGATAAAGGCTATGTTTACTAAATATAAATATTTTGCTCTGTTTATTTATCATTTTGATGAACTTTGTATCTTTAGTGATGCGGTAAGTGAGTAATATAATCCTGATGACGTTTAGAACAGACATTTAGAAGATCTATTTGTGTCCCGGCAAACTTTGTACAGCATACTTTTTAATATGTAGTTGGTGCACTAATACGATAACAGACGAAACAAATAACACGACGAAACACGTGAATAGCAGAGGAACATTAGATTACAAGATAAATGTATGTAACTTAAACTCTTTTGGAATTACGTGATTAAGTAAGTCTACTTATATCAATTCACCTTGATTAGTAGATTTAAATCACCTGGGTGCATAGGTAAATAAAGTACACTAAAAGTAGACTTAAGACACCTGGGTGAATTAACTCAGGTGAATAAAGTCGACGGCACCGATTCTTGTCATAATTTGGAAAAATACATCATTGAAAATTTTGGCTAAATTGGTTATATTAAGTCGTTATTGAGATAAGCGGAAACACGCACATTAATAAATACTGGGGTGTTTAAAAGGTTTTGAAATAATCCTTCATGTTCAGATATCGATATATTGCGTTTTAATATATGGATTGATACTATGGATACAGTATATGAATATTCCGTGTCGCTTAACAGATTTTTTGCACCCTAACCTAGGGTTCAGGGTTAAATCCTTATGGTGTCAGTAAATTGTAGGAAGACTTATAAATCCGGAACCTATTGCGGCGGTTGTCGTACGGATTTACCGCTAAGCCTCTTGTAGTCTAAACAATACGCGTTTGAATAAGGAATTTAACTTGTAAGTTTTAATAGCTTGTAGAGTTAGAAGGAACATCTTCAGTATTTCACATGTCTTTAAATAATAACGAATGAAGTATTTGTAAATTATAATTGGTGTTCTACAAGACTATTGAGTCTTGTAGACTATCAGTCTGTAATCTTAGGCTTATTGTCATCAAACATAGGCTTCTTGTTAATCTCCCCGATACCCGTACAATCCGTGAAACAAATCCTTTTTATGAGAACCTATGATAATATACCCTTCCTTATGAATATCATACTCAAAAATATTGTTTCAAATCCTTCTGCCAGTTCCAGAGATTGAAACGTTCAAAGAAACAATTTATACTTCAATTTATTTATATATGTATAGATTATATTACTGATTATAAGAACCTTGAAAAAAATCGGCATAACATGCTACTGAGACGACGGATCCCCTAGAATAGGGGCCCTAGTTTTCACGACTTACTTATTTCATCATACATAACTAATTTCCACTCGTCATGGAAGATTCCAAAAGTGTAATGTGCACGGAGCATAAAATATTCCTCTTAATTAACATTGAATGCTATAATAATTTATCGACCAGTTAAATGTGGAAAAGCCCGCATTTTAGTCCAGACAAGTAGTGAATTCTTAGGTTTAGTCATGGTCTTATTTCTTATTCCAACAGTACAAATCCTTTTCACTAATTACAAAGATAAAATTACTAATTAGCGATCTCTTTCAGACAATTATCATAAACATTAAAAGAACTTCCGTTATAAAATAAATCCGAACAAAAACAGCTTCCCTGTAAAAAAACCGCACCAAGTACACTTCAAATTATAGTTACAAAAATGATAATTAAATTTTTACAAAAAATTATGAAATCAAAAAAACCCAAGTACATCATCGTTTTAGATTAGAAAAAAAATTTTGCTGGAAAAAGTTAAAAAAATGGTGTACTTGGTGTGCATAATTAAGATTTTCGATCATCTGACTTATTGGAAGATAATAATATTTGTTATAACTTTTTAACCCCCGACGAAAACAGAGAGTGTCATAAGTTTGACGTGTCTGTGTATCGGTGTAACTGTGTGTCTGTGTATCTGTGTATCTATGTATCTGTATGTCTGTCTGTGATATTGTAGCTTCCAAACGGATGAACCAATTTTGTATTCGTCTTTTTTTGTCTGAAAGGTGACTTATTCGAGTGTTCTTAGCTATGTTTAGTGTTAATAAAACTGTCGGGGATTTTTGAAATTTTTAATTAATTTAAGATTATTTGAAAAAAGCGCGTACTATAAAATATAATGCACACCAAGTACACCATTTTTTTAACTTTTTCCAGCAAAATTTTTTTTCTAATCTAAAACGATGATGTACTTGGGTTTTTTTGATTTCATAATTTTTTGTAAAAATTTAATTATCATTTTTGTAACTATAATTTGAAGTGTACTTGGTGCGGTTTTTTTACAGGGAAGCTGTTTTTGTTCGGATTTCATATCTTTTTGTACGCAGTGTGTTCGCAGGATTCAGTAAATTCATCCCCTTCCCAATAACTATCACCCCTTCAAACGGCCAATTTTGTAATACACAAATCAAACCTTTTTATTTGATACCCCATTTGAGTATGTTCGCGGTATTCAGTAAAATCATCCCCTTCTCCATAACTAATCCTCCTTTAAATAGCTAATTTTGTAATACACAAATCAAACCCTTTCATTTGGTACTCCACTCGGGTATGTTCGCGGAATTCAGTAAATTCATCCCCATCCCCATAACAATCCCCCACCCCCCACCCTTAAACAGCCAATTTTGTAATACACAAATCAAACCCTTTAATTTGATAACCCACTCGGGTATGTTTGCGGAATTCAGTAAATTCATTCCCTTCCCCATAACCACCCCCCTTTAAACAGTCAATTTTGTAGTACAAATAATACCCTTTAATTTGGTACCCCACTCGGGTATGTTTGCGGAATTCCATAACTACCGCCCCCCCTTCAAAGAGCCAATTTTTAATTAATACACAAATCAAGCCCTTTCGTTTGATATCCCACTCGGGTATGTTCGCGTAATTCAATAAATTCATCCCCTTCCCCATAACTACCCTCCCAATCCCACCCTTGAAGCTGACAATTTTAATACACAAATCAAGCCCTTTCATTTCATATCCCACTCGGGTATGCTCGCGTAATTCAATAAATTCATCCCCTTCCCCATAACTACCCCTCCTCCCCACCCTTCAAACAGCCAATTTTTTAATACACAAGTCAAGCCTTTTCACTAGATATCCCACTCGGGTATGTTCGTGTAATACAATAAATTCATCACCTTCTCCATAACTACAACCCTTCAAACAGCCAATTTTTTAATACACAAATCAAGCCCTTTCATTTGATATCCCACTCGGGTATGCTCGCGTAATTCAATAAATTCATCCCCTTCCCCATAACCACCCCTCCTCCCCACCCTTCAAACAGCCAATTTTTTAATACACAAGTCAAGCCTTTTCACTAGATATCCCACTCGGGTATGTTCGTGTAATACAATCAATTCATCTCCTTCTCCATAACTACCCCCCCCCCCCCCCCACTTCAAACAGCAAATTTTTAATACACAAATCAAGCCCTTTCATTTGACATCCCACACGGGTATGCTCGCGTTATTTAATAAATTCATCCCCTTCCTCATAACTACCCCCCTCCACCCTTCAATCAGCCAATTTTTAATACACAAATCAAGCCCTTTCATTTGATATCCCACTCGGGTATGCTCGCGTAATTCACTAAATTCATCCCCTTCCCCATAACTACTCGCCCCCCCCCCCCTTGAAACAGCCAATTTTTAATACATAAGTCAAACCCTTTCATTTGATATCCCACTCGGGTATGTTTGCGTAATAGGGATGTTGACACTAATTATAAATTAATATAAATTTATGTCTAAAATATTAGTGGTAACATTTAAAGGCCTAAAATATGATTCTTTTATTGAAATCAATTACAATAAATTAAATATCATTAATTTAAAATGTTAAAAATTGTACTCACTGTCACGTGACCTCAAACGCCATTTTGAGAATATGACGTCATTGGAACAATTTTATATGGAAATTCAACAAACTTAGTAGACAGATAGTATTGAATATCGTTTAGTGACGTCACGTGACGTTTTTGGTGGGAAATTTGATAGTGATTTTTATTTATCAATTTTTGTTTTTATAATGAAGATTATTATTTTTTATATATTTATTTCGTGAATATTGAGGTTCTATCTATAAAATAAAATTGAATCCTAAAATTAGTCAACATCCCTATTCAATAAATTCATCTCCTTCACCCCGCACCCTTCAAACAGCCAATTTTGTAATACACAAATAAAACCCTTTCATTTGATACCCCACTCGGGTATGTTCGCGGAATTCCGTAAATTCATCCCCTTCCCCATAACTACCCTCCCACCCTTCAAACAGCCAATTTTTTAATACACAAGTCAAGCCTTTTCACTTGATATCCCACCCGGGTATGTTCGTGCAATACAAGAAATTCATCCCCTTCTCCATAACTATCCCCCCCCCCCTTCAATCAGCCAATGTTTAATACACAAATCAAGCCCTTTCATTTGATATCCGACATGGGTATGCTCGCGTAATTCAATAAATTCATCCCCTTCTTCATAATTACCCCCTCTCCCCCCACCCTTCATACGTCATCCGTTTTCAAGTACCTTTACGAAGTTATGTATCCAGTTAGAGTAATATCCATGATTGTGAATTTGTGATCCAGTTCCACTTCTTTATCCATGAATACAAGCATTCAGTATATAATCTGTATACGCTATCTACGTATTAAGCATATCTGTGGTCACAACCATACTAATATCGAAATATTTAATACCAACCTTGTAGAAAAAATTCATCCAAAATTAGTAAAAATATTTCTCAGGAATCCCAAAACGGAGGTAGCAAAAATTTGCAAAATTTTTGGTCGCTGAAAAGAATTAAATAATTGAAAGATGGAAATAATTTTTAGTGTTTTATGGAAACAATTAATAAACAAAATGATAAGAGAATGTAAAAAGTGTTGAAGTTTCGCTAATAATTAAATATATGGAATTAAAAATTTGGTGAGTTGTTGTGTTGGTATATGTTAACTAGGTTTCGGGAAAAGAGACTTGTGTCAATACAACAATAATGTTGTAAGTGTACTTTGGTGCTTAGACACGATTGTGTCTCTTGATATATTTTTTTAATTATTCTTATTATTGTACCAACAATTAATAAAAAATTAATTGTGTACTACGTGTAACTTCAATGGACAAATGGAATTCAATAAAATTTTGTTTAAAAAATACTTCAATTAAAATAAAAATTCAAAAAAATATAAAGAGTATATAAAAAAAATATAAATAAAGTATATATTTTTTTAATATTATTTATATACAGTAATATAATAAATAAATAAAAAATATATAAATAAAATATTAAAAAAATATATATAAATAATATATATTATTATTTATATATAGTATATATATTATTTTATTTATTATTTATTTATTTTTATTTATTTATTAAATTTTTTGATATATTTTTTTGCATTTTTATTTTTATTTAAATAATTTTTAAACAATAAGAAATAAACATTTTAAATATTGAAAACGAATAGCAACATATTTATATTTAACTAGCTGACCCGGCGTACTTCGTATCGCCTAAGAATGTAAAAATCAGAAATCATTAAAATCGGTACAGCCGTTCTTAGCCGCTATAGTTTTTGTGTGCATATCTCCTCCCTCTCCCTTTCCCGCTCCTGCTCCCTCTTCGTCTGCCGCTCCTGCGTCTTTCTCTCCCCGTGTTTTAATTATAACAATTTCATTTTTGTTTCTAACTTATAAGCTTACATATTACCTAATTTTCGCATTTCTGAATTCAAAAATGACGAAGTATTACCCCTTAGGGGATGAATTTTGAGAAAACCGTGATACACTTATTTTTTGTGTTTAACTATAAGCTTACATACAATTTTTCACCCTTCTTACTTCAAAACTGACGAAGTTGCCATACTAACTTCCATCCTCTTAATTAACCCTTTAGGGGATTATTTTCCAAAAAAACGTATTACTGTTAAGTTTTGTTTCTAATTCTGAGCTAATAGATCAATTTTCATGTTTTTAACTTCAAAAATGACAAAGTTGCGTACTTAGTTCCATCGCCTAAATTCCTTTAAGGGATGATTTTCCAAAATATGTGTTAAAATTAACTTTTGTTTATAAACATAAACTTACATAAAAATGTTCAATTTTAAAACTCAAAAACTGACTAAGTTTAAGTATATGAAAGTGACTTCCAATCGCTATTTTTATCCCTAAGGGGATGATTTTCCAATATCTTCTGAATGGAATGTTCGATTTGAGTAATTCAAAAAGTTATCAATTGGTATTGAAACAGTTTTGAATATGAAATGATCTATTTGGATAAGGATTAATACGAAGGTATGGTTATCATGGTCTGATTTTGGTCAGCTTTTTTATTGACTTTTAAAATGTAAAAAGTGGTTATAGTGACATAACTAAAATAGTAGGACATATAGTATCGCGACTTTTTTTGTAGATATTGATATGTTCTCTAATATTGTAGAATATCTTTTTGTTCTATCATCATTAAATACAATTGTTAACAGAAATTTGTTCTAGACAACCCAAATAAAAGTAACATAAGTAATAGACACAAATATTTTCAATATGGACGTTTTTATAATGCATTTACTGAAATATAATGATCTGTATCTTCAGTGACGTTTGTAACAGTAATACGGATACACACCATACTCCACACACACAACGAAGAGCCGAAGTGCGGAACGACGGAGGGGGACAGACGGCATAAGAGAGCGTAATGCCGTTTTCCGTTTCGTCATACGAGTCGACCTTACCGGGCCTTACCCCCAAAGCGCACCAATAGATGCCTCACATCAAAAAGCTAGATTGATTACGGTAACGTCAACGTCCTTCAAATTTTAATAGCAATTTTAAATATCCAGGCACCCCAGCCACGAGTATTTTGGTCAGTTTTATCACTTGCCCACCACTTACCGCCGTAGCCACGGCTTCGATGGAGGACCAAAGTTGCAGGCTTTTCACTGGTGACGTAGCCGTGACTCAGGCGGGCGACATAGCCAATCGCAGCGTGTACCGCCCCATATATACTTGAACCGGCGACCGGTCGCGCTCAAACTTTGAACGCACGTTGCTCCGAACGCACGCACGGCCTCTAGCCCTCAACCACTTCATTCGCGGGTGACCGTTCTCACGTACAAGCATTCGTTCGTTGCGCTCGCTTGCGCGAAAGTGTTGAAGTTTGTGTACCTCTACCGGATAAACAGTGAGTAGAAATTTTTTTTCTAATAAAGCCTTGTGATATGACGCGGTGGTCGGCCAGACGTAGGCTGTAATGTGACACTGCAACTGGATCGTTTGGTGCGCGACAGTTGCATCGTATCTTCTGTCACGACTGCGGCCACTGCGGGCTGGTTCTGTGCGCTACGTTACATACGTGTATATCCGATTTTGACAGATGGTAGATTAGTGTGTCGCTGCAATACCGTTCGGTTGAGTGTTTACCAAAGTTTATTTACCCCTCCAACGATTATCTGATAACGAGCCATTTGCTCCTTCAGAATTGGCTTGAGTCACGAAACGAGTACCACGTACCACGACGTACGCTGCATCTTGTACAGTGCGCTGAGTGCTCCACTCACCGTAGGTTGGTTGAAATCTGAACCTAGTTTTATTTTCTATATATTATAATTCATATTAGCATATTTAAGTGAAATTTTCAGAGTAACTTGTTGATTTTTTAGTTCTGTTTGGTATTTTTTAATTTTATCAAACACTCAAATGTATATTAATATATTTATTTATGCTTTTAATTATTAATTAAACAATAATTTGAGTTTTATTACTAATTAAACATTAATAAGTTTTAAGTCGCTGCATTTGGCACTAAAATATATTAATTTTGCCAACATCAAAATTTTACTTGGATAGCCGGTCTCTTTAAAGTGATAATAAGATACCCGGTGTGTTCCACTACGCTAAAATACTTTTCTGATAATGACAAATCAGTATTTTTATGTTGACGTTGACGTTTATATCTTTACATATTATTATCTTCAAATTGTTGTATGGGAAAATTGGAAAATCGACTTTATCAGTAGACCGAAGTGCCTAATACATTGTTTTAGTAGTCTCAAACCACCTTCAGATCCTTTCTTCCTTCCTTTCAAATGAAAACATTTTGAGGCATATCAGTTGAACAGTTTTTATAAAGGACATCCGTCCAAACATTTTTAACGAAGTGTCTTTAGATATATTTATTTAACGGTATACAAGAACAATGAAACTAAAACTAAAAACCTAAAAAAATATAATATAAGAACTAAAATATATTATTAAACATTTTTTGTGTTTTATATAGGTATGCTGTATTCCATTTTATCTGTTGCGTAAGTTAGCGCCAGATATCTCGAAAAATGGTGGATATTAAAAAAATGTGATCTGTAGGATAATTGCATATCAAATGATTCCTAAGAGGGCTAATTATCTGCTTAGCTGGACATGAGCACATCACTTTGCGAGATCAATTATCATCCTGCTAACTCGGCATCATAGTTCCATCTTGTTCATGTGAAAATAAATATGAATCATTGAGAGTAAACATACAATTATAAGACGTACATTTGTACTTATTTATAAATCTATATCTATACAAATAAATAAAATTGGAGTGTCTGTTTGTAATATTAAAATAACCGCTTTTTACTAAGTGCATTTGGATGTATACACTGTACATATTCCAAAACAATATTTTTTACAATTTTTGTCTGTCTGTCTGTTTGTTTCGGCTAATCTCTGAAATGGCTTGACCGATTTTGACGGGACTTTCACTGGCAGATAGCTGATGTAACAAGTAAATTAGGCTACTTTTATTTTAGAAAAAACATAGGGTTAGAAAAAAACGTGATACGAAGTTCGCCAAGTCAGCTAGTCATATAATATAAAAATACCTATTACTGAAATCTTCGTCATGATGTACACGAGTTTTTAATTTTAATATCACATGCTAACAAATTATACTTAATTACGCCATATACTGACTGAAATGGGAACTTGTTATCTTCTCTCACAATCCGTCCTTTTCACGGTCTCTTTACCCTGTAAGGGTTCAAGTCTTTTATATAAAACATGCTACAAAATACAGTATGTAACAATAATATTACTCAAATATTAAATCCAATTTGATGTTTTATTCAACATTAGTTTACATTACACATACAATTCTGTAATTGATTGATATGCAGATATTGAATTACGAAATGATTTAAAGATGGGCGTGTCCATTATAACTTCTATTAATCACTTAGGTGTTCTTCCATTTCACTGACATGATGTTAAAAAAGTGTTCTTTTATGCTTAAATGGTGTAAATCTATAAGCTTGTGGAAGTAATTAAACTATCTTATTTATGATTAAAATAAAATTAGTTCAAGAAACTACTTCCATAAAGTCCAAGCCACAATATACTAACAAGTGAAGTAATAACTTGGAGAAAACTATGGCACTAGATCCTTCTCATTGGATGCTAAGCAATGCTAAGCTCTTTCACCCCTGACGGATCTAATGCATCGTTCTTTACATCTCTGGCTGGCACCTTCCTTCTAAAATTAATCTTATAATCTTTCTACCTTAGGGCAGTTTGAATAACTAATCGATGAGTGGAGCCACTTTCTTTTGATAACTTTGTTCCCACCGCTGTATTGAAAACTCGGCCTGAAATCATTTGTTTCGCTAAAGTTCGTAGCACCATCGTTAATCTTTAATGTTTTGACAGGCTATTAAGTAAATACAATTTCAGTATATCAAAATCAATTTATATCTTATCATCTCCCCAATTGATATGAAATGAAAGTGAAATAATCTTTAGTCATGTAGATTGTAGATATCACTGATACTCTTATGGACGTCATTTTTTTAAACTACCAGGTTTTCGGAAAAGTGCTTTGTCATGAAGGAGAAGAGAGATAGAGAAGTTATGCATATCTTTTATCCCACGATAACATAAGCAAGTCTCGTATACATTCCGAGATATGTTTTATCTATTTACGTCAGAATGAACCATCATTTTTAGCAGATTCAAGCTTTCAGTCTGAAGTTTGTAATTAATTGTTCATATTGAAAATAACATGATGAACTAAATAATAATACCTTAATTTAATTTCAATTAGTATTATAACATTAAGATTAATGTAATAAATATACAATTAGTATAATATGAGGTACTATCATATTCAAAATCTACATGATAAACTCTATTTTTTGCTTGTTATTTTATTATTTACAATTTCTATAAAACATTATGAACTGACTGACTCCCAGTCGATACGAGTAAAAGTAAGACGAAGTGACAAAGACTACCTACTAACTCTTGTCAATTTCTATTTCTGTTCTGTTACCTGTTTGTTGAAACAAACTACTGATAAAACTACTATTGATAAGACGATTTCATATTTGAAAACATTGTTTCACTTGACAACCGGTGTAGAACTATAAATCTTTGCGGCATTGCACTCTCCTGTAATAAAAGGAGATAGACATCTCAAATACCTCCTATACGTAAAGAATGTAACTGGCGATATTCTAATAGTTTTATTAACCCGACGAAAAAAGAAGGATGTTTAAGTTCGACGTGTCTGTGGATCTGTATGTCTGTCTGTGGCATCGTAGCTCCCAAATGGAGGTATCGATTTTGATCTAGTTTTTTGTATGAAAGGTGACTTAATCGAGAGTGTTTTTAGTTATGTTTAGTGTGAATAAAACTGTCGAGGGTTTTAAAAGATATAAGGCACTCACAAAGACTATAACTTGGAGTTAATTACAGGATATTCATGTTCTCGGAAAATGCATCTGTTCCCACAAAACGGAGGTATAACTTAGTATAAAGATACAGAGATTAGTCAAAATATAAATGTATTGTTTGAAAGAAAAAAAAACAATGACAACACACAATTAAATTAAGTAATAGACAAAATATATTCTACTATTACCGTCAACACGGTGTAGCATACACGACGAAACTAGAATATACTGAGGACCTATTGCATTTAAAATTCATGGTGAAATGAAAAGCCACATTTGCTTGCCGGCCCGATCCCCATAGCCACACGATATATACAGTGACAGATTTATATTTTTTATCAGTGTAGGCCAATTTATTTCCGTCGCCCCATGTACCTTTCTCAATTAATAATTTTCCATTCATAGTAAGGAAGGCACTGAATTAGTCACTAAGAAAGTGCGTAAAAAAACAAGAATTACAAGTTTTTACGGCACTTTTTAATAGCAAAATCATCTATAGTATCATCTTCTGAAATCTGCCGCCCCTAGGACGCTGGTGCCCCTAGGCTGCGGCCTATACGGCCTATTGACAAATCCGGTACTGGATATATATTATCGTCGATATAGCAGCTTCAATTACCACACAATAGTCAATATCGACGGCACATGTCGTTACCCGCTCAATCGGTATTATCCAGCGAAGAAAATTGTTATAAATTACACTTTAAGTATACATTGTTGACTTGATCTATGAATAGACCGCATATAATACATACATACATATAATCACGCCTCTTTCCCGTAGGGGTAGGCAGAGACCACTTCTTTCCACTTGCTACGATCCTTACATACTTGTTTCGCTTCGTCCACTTTCATTATTCCCTTCATACATGCTCTTCGGATGATTATAAATTAAATAAAATTGAACTGAATTCAACGCTACACACTTATAGCCCCAGGATAGGATTCCCTGTGTCGTGGGTGCCATGGACAACACACAAGACAAGGACATTCACACCCAGACCGAGAACAGAAATTCAAACTCATCATTCAAATTTCTGCCTCAGTGAGGTTTGAACCCATGAGTCATGACCCCTCGTGTGGCGATCCAGCATGGTTGCCATTGCGCCACATGAATGAAGTTTAACTTTTAAAAGTTGTTAGCAATAATATCGACGCTTGAAAGGAAACATTGACTAAGCGACATTGAGATAACTTTACAGGAGAGCAGTTTAAAGTTGAATTTTTAGAAAAGTTGTTGTATATGCCACAATATTCATGATAAAATAAGGATTCCAAATAGTAAGAAAAACGTCGGTTTTGTAATCCTCCGATTACAAAAAAAAATATGTTTTTTTTTCTAAAAATTCCAACTTTAAACTGCTCTCCTGTAAAGTTAGCTCAACGTCGCTTAGTCAATGTTTCCTTTCAAGCGTCGATATAAAATTTTCATGGTCGGTCATCCAATTGATTACATATTTTAATCTGTTGATATTGTGTTTGTATGTAATACTGGTGATGAGATTTTCTGGATCATCGAAGATGAGCGATCGGCTTTTTAGCCTTAAAAAAGAAGTAAAAGTTCAGAATCCAAAAATATTATTTCAAATTTGAAATTAATGTAATGTATGTGTATGTATATTATAAAGTGACAGAGATCCTGCAAAATACCTGCAGACCTGAATCTAGACGCAGATCTGTTTTTTTTTTGGTTTTGATAAGCCTATCAAAACAATCGTTTCAAATATGCATAGGAGCGATATCCAACTTGTCGCTGATCTTCAGAACGATCCACTTTGCCACCTAGCCCGCACCAATTACATGTAACTTGATATTTATTTATAAATTACATCAATAATACTTAATATCGAACGTTATAAAATATGAATAATGCGTTTTTTTTCTATTTTTCAATCGACTCCGTGAAAAAGACATCAACGCGATCGGGTGTAGACCGGACCCTGCCATAGAGCACATAATATTTTAATATAGAAATTCCAGTCAAAAAATATCGTTTTTATAATTATTACGTATAACTTATAATTGAACTAACAGATTTAAAACTAATTTAATTGTTAATTTGTTATATCACATTTTCATGTATTTTATAGGGATAGTAAAATCCCACACAAATTGACTTCGTTATCATTATTATCGTGGAACGCTTAAAAACACATCAACTTTGTATTAAGCTCGATGACACGAGGCACTAAATGACAGAGTTCAAGTTAAACATTGTTTTGTCATTAACTTGCCGCTTAAATCTAATATAATTTTGATTTAAAATAAATTATACGACATGACATCATGTAGTCGTTGGCAATATATTAAATGTAGTCTAACTGACGAAGGATTAGAATCCTGCCCTCTCTATAATGTATCCCATTAATATGAGTGTAAAAAATGTTTCTTATTTTATTTTAATTCATAATTTTGAATGAATTCAGGGAGCCTAACCGTATAGTATATTTATTTAATAATATTACTTACCAAAATCAAACGATCAAGCCAACATAATGATAAATATTATAAATAATTGAATATTGTTATTTATACAATACCTTCAAACGTTTCGCTATTTTTAAACCTCTTCCACGAGTTTTAAACTCTATATATACACTTGAAGGGTCAACCATTGACAGACACCATTAAACCCATAAAATATAAGATCATATGTCGGTTATTCGATAATAATTTAAAACTTCCAAACAAAGTATTAATTTCACATAAAATTTTAATATCAAGCGCACACCTGTGAGAAACATGACACCGCGACGAAGATTTATCCAATCGACGTGAATTAACATATAAATGATGTGTGTTTTATATTTTAATAGTTTTCTTTTAATTAAGGGTTACCGTCGTCCCTCTTTGACATTTGATATGACTGGTTATTAAGTTTCTTTATTGAACACATTTAATGTACGAAATAAAATAATTTAATAATATGTGTTGGTAATACTCAATGTAATACTTATAGGTTGGCATTATTGATTATTAGTAGTATGTTTAAAATTAGAATACAGTATAGACATTGTGTGAAGAAAAATATACAAGTCAATTTGTCATTGGAAAAAACTGCCGTTTATTTTAAAATTCCTTTACGATTAGACATGTCCGTCTAAACACGACTAGAAGAAGTTTTGATAGTTTTATTAGTTCAGTGAAAAGTTCAAATTGTTGAATTTATAAATACAATAATATAAAAAGTCGATGTAAATTCATTTGCGGTTCACTTCGAATACGGAAAATTCCTCATTATTGAAACCCGAACCTGACCTCACTACTGCGAGACTATAATATTTTGCGAATAAATCTCTCCACCACTGACAAGTTAGTCTATGGAGGCACACTTAAGGTTCTATGATTCTACCACTAGGTGCCGTATCGTTTAATATGTCTCTATCAAACTGTTCTCTACCAGTTATATTGAAACGATCTAATAATACTATTATTTACAGTAAAGATTCCAATTAGTTGGGACTCACAAACCTACCTATCTTCGAAGGACCCGCAGTGGATTTTCCTCTTTCAAGTAGGTAGGAAACTGGCACGAATATCCTTGAATGAGTCTTGAATTCCTAGTGTTCAGCTTAGAACACAAAGATAAAAATGACTTTTTTACCGTAAAACTTTCTATATTTCTATCCTTAAACCTTACTGACGGACTTAAAAACAATTTGTATGTAGTTCTGTATTATAGGTTCATATACATTATACGTAGAATAGATATGAGTTAATTTTGGGAGCGGTGTTTTAGACTTAAAACTTGTGTCGTAAAATATGTACCTAACTTATTTGTCATTTTGACAAATCAATGATCAAATTAAGTCGGTTAACAATATAAATTGATTTATAAACATGAATTGGATTAATTTAACTTCGTAACAATAATCAAATCAAATAAATTAAATTACAATTAAAAAAGACTAAAAACAACTAGGTACTTATGTAACCTAAAAAATACCTTTTATGTATTTTGTTACAACATTGATTAGACTCGCTCATTCGCAATTTGTACATCTCAAGTGACATTTACAAAAAACCTTCGCATGCGTCAAAGAATAGTCTGTAATGACGACAGACGAAACATGAAGCCTTTAACAATAGACGCATCATAAGAAGAAGGATATAGTCTGTGGATATTGGACGACTGGCTCGGTGGCGTGATACGTGGAAACACTACGAGGCTCGTCTGACCTATCCCACTCGTATCACGCCGGTATGTCTCGCATTCTCTGAACGCTGACTCCGATTACGAGGAATAACTTGACGTGTGCAACGTCACGTTGACAGGTTACTAATATCGAAATGATACAATCAAACCAATCAAATCGCTGAGTTTCAGGCTGTGATTGCTGAGCTAAGGACCAAGTTTGAAGTGATTGGTGATTTATATGGTATACGTAAAGGACACTGAACATTTTAAATGCATCAGACTCGCCGTGACCATCCATGTAACAGAGTCGAAATATAAGTGTTAATAATTAAAAAAAAACAAAACACTTGACTGCGTAAAATATACCAAAAAGAAGAAAAATAAGCCCAGTAGTTTATAATGTTTTTAAAAGTAATACTGAATAACTACACCATAGAAGGATTGACAATCGGGCCCAATCAACCAATCAAATCTTGTTCGTTTTTTCCCAAGCAGCCCTGTAAAAAAATGGTTTCTTACAGAACTGATAAAATACCTTTCCTTATTTACCTTGTACTTTTATTTCATGTACGAAAATATTTCAATTTCGGCATTCCGAAACGCTTCCCACGGCGTGCAATGCCGCGTATCCTCCATTTCCCTATAAATTCAATATTATCTGGTTATAGAAAGCTTGTCGGCCGCCGTAATGCATCGCAGTGATCCGAGACTCGGCGGCGACTCAAAGCCGACCGACCGCCTCGCTCCGCTTCTTGTCACATCACCAGCGAGAGAGCGAGAGAGCGAGAGAGCGAGCGATGAACCGCATTTATGCAGTTTGACTTAATAATTCTACGCTAGTAGTCTAGAATTAACATTACATTAACTAAACGGATTTGCAAGGAAAAGTCAAAAATCTCAAGAAATAAACTCACACTGAAGCGATGATATATTATATTTAATACGCAGGAAATTTATTAGGTTACTTGACTGAAACAAATGTGTTTGCTTTTAAGGAACATTCTTAAGTCACTGACGGGCTAAATGGTTGATATTTCAGTAAATGATTAATCTTACTATTTATTTCGGGCTTTCCAAAAGA
Organism: Thymelicus lineola; assembly: GCA_963932265.1. Lineage (NCBI taxonomy): Eukaryota > Metazoa > Arthropoda > Insecta > Lepidoptera > Hesperiidae > Thymelicus > Thymelicus lineola. The sequence continues at coordinate 13,003,559 of OZ010700.1, read as the reverse complement.
CAACTTTTCGTAGACAACGCAAGCAAACTTTTTACTAACACATAACGGACATATTCGCTCTCATTACTCGCTAATATCGTACATCTGGTGTTGCAACAAGGACCTTATCACCGACCGGTCCGGTGCAGATTATGAAAATTAACAAGTATACGCAATATATTTATACTCTGTGCTTTTAGATACCCCGCGTCGCCGTAAATACGCTCAGGATTATGCACGCTTTGCGAAAGAGTTAAAAGTGCCTACGTTTTGTCTCGACATACATAAGTTGCGTGTAGGCACTTGGGTAGGTAAATTAATAGCGATTTTATTTATATTGCCATTATGCTTATGCAGCAAGGAGTCAAGGAAAGCCGTGATAGTTTAGGGACGGTATGGTACGGGAGACGGGTCATTTAAAGACGGAATTATGTGGTAATAAAAAATATTATCACTAGGGCGGGTGAAGGAAAATATAAAGGTGTGGTGGATCTTACCCTTAACTCAACAGAGATGTCCTGTTTTGAATACGTAAAAAAGTATTACAGAAGGAAAAGTATTACAGAGGTTCAATTTATTATAGTAGCGGGATTTAGTAAAGTTTCGGCGTAGCAAATTTTTACGATATTGTATCATTCGCTACCGCTCATATATTTATTCTTTCCATTGATGGGACAAATCAATATTGAATTAAATATGGTATTAAGGAACCACTTGAAAATCCTGACGTTTATTCATCATTTACTGATAATCACCTTTTATTCAAAGAAAACATCAAACGTAAAACGGATGTACGAAATTAAAAATAGCTTGAACAGTTTGCCAAGTCAACTGCGCTCCGTTCATTTTGTAATTGTCTCGCTGAAGACATCCTGAGAGAGACAAGAGTTTCCTGAGCTTGCGCTGTGGGAAGTTTACGGATTTTAAATCTGAAAACTTTTAAGATTTTAAATCTGAAGACTATTGATCCTGATCTACTGATCTGAAAACTACTGATCTGATCTGATCTACTTCTCCACACGTCGAGAAGTAGAGGCATGCGAAGTCCTAAGGACACCCCCTGTGGAGTTATCTATATTAAGGAATCGATTTGAATTAATCATTAAATTGATAAGGATTAGGATAATAGCATACTGGGGTAGCGTAACGGGCCGAATAGCAGACGATATAAGGCAATTAATGTAGTCCGATATCGGTATAAGTATTGAGAATTTCTTTTTATGCTATTCGTTTAATTGGATTTGAAAGTTATGCATAGCAGTGTGTTTCGCCACTACCTCTCCTTTATAATAAAGCAAGATAAGTGTTAAATTACAATTAACTTAGTAACTTGTTTAATTTTCTGTACCTAAATTAAAAAAATCTCCTAAGAAGTCCTGGGAAATCACTTTTCGACGTAACTTTATAATGCAAGACTGTGTTACTGTTTTATAATTTTGCGCAAAGTTACATATCAGAGAAAACAGCCTACATTACGCGGACGAAGTTGTGAGTTCAACACTTCAACCTAGTTAGTGGCGCGATGGCGCGATCGCAGCGATCTAGAGAGTTATAAAGTGTAGCAAAATTAATCGTACTCAAGGAAATCAACGGGAGATTTAATTTGAGATACCAGTCACTCCCTTTCACTATGTCTCACATTAATAACTAGATGGCCGGGTGTTGCCCGCTTTTTTATTTATATTCAATACGCCCGGGTGCCCTAATGTTGTACTTGTACCTGACCTGCGTAGTTGAAAAAGTACTGGTTTAATTACTTCTGAGCTTTGTATAATATAATTATGGCATTTATTACTCATATTGTCACAAAGAAGTTACTCGCAATACTTACTAACTACCCAATTATATAATTGGGTAGTCATAATTGGGTATCATTGTTTATTTAAACATAAACATTTCTAGCAAAAATAGTTGTGGCGCTCAATATGATTCCATTTTTAATTTTACACCGTTTTATTCCAGAGACAAAATAAGTTTTTCCGATGGCAAAAGAAGCACTGGTATTCAGCCAGTGACAGGTTATTAATAACGTGTCATTGCATCAAATAATGTTATTTTTAATTAAAGGACAATTTATATGACTATAAGTATGCTACATATGCAGCTCCGATGCAAGGCGTCGGATTGTCTCCGTGTGTCATGTAGCAACTGACACCGACACACACACGTACACATGCTCATATTGTAACTGGCAAAAGGCGAGTCTTAAACCTGCTGATTCATTACTTTATTACACAAGTATTTCAATCAATCAAGTATTTCAGTAACGTAGGAAAATACGAATAATATTCTCAACCTCAAAATACAGAACAAACTTCTCAATATAATCAACAGGATTAGGTACAAAATATTGTAACAAACTTATCTCGGTTAGTAGGATTTAGTTTTCGTCGTTTAGGCAAGTCCAAATTAGTTCGGTTGTTAACTTCGTCCATTATCTGTCTACACCAATTAGTTTTCCCATTAAACCATATCTAGACAATAGCTCTTTTTAGTGCAGTCGGCACTCTCACAAGACCGGCTGCTCGAGCCAACGCATAGACAACGCCAATTATCCCGCACTAAACAAAAAACCGGACATAGCTTTAGCGATAAAGCTTCCCATCAATGGCACAGTAAATGCACTATTAGCGGCTATTAATAAGTGATAAAAACTAGAGCTCGATGTGGTATAAACGAGCCCTTACACGCTGCGTTGGCGCGCGTTGCCAAGAAGTCTGGCGCGGCTCACCCACACACGCGCGTCGCCAGCGTGTGAAACTCGATCCACGCACACTCCCGTCGGGGAAAATCAGCCGAGTTCCGCGCGTGGCGTGCCAGTGCAGCCAGTACTGGCAAGTGGCAATACGAAGCCAGCGTCGATAATATCTACTACAACGCTGCGACTCTACATTCAATCAAATCACAGTTATTTGCCTGCTTTCGAAGAAATCTGCCGCTTCAATAAAATAATAGAATAAATAAACAAAAACAATTATTGTCTTCACTTAAGGACTAAACAAATTTTAATTTAAAGTTTAATCATGACTTATATCTTCATTATATAATAATATTATTACGATCTATATGAACGACGTAAAACGCTTACACACTCATACGACGTGCTAAGCAAGTTGTTATAACATTATAACAAGTTGAATTAGGTACTAAGTTGAACATTCATCCAGTTTTTAAAATAAAGTTTAGTGTGTTTCCACCATTCAACATTCAATCCTCCCATTTGCGGGGAAGTAAACCGAATACGTCAAGTTGTTTTCTTCACAATTTAATTATTTACCTTTAGCACAACCCACATTACTGTACCAGCTACTAGCGATTTGGTAAACCATTGCTTCATTTACTCAATGACGCTTATTGACGTTGAATCATATATGTTTTTTTCGTCCATGCCATATTTGTTTTTTATTAACACTCCTGTCATCTCGCAATATCACCAGACAGTATTAAATATTCATAAAAACATGCTCTAAATACATAATTTCTAGATCGCCTTGAATTCATAGACCAACTGTCATTGATTTAACGGTATGTAAGCAGAGTAAGTAGCAGTTGAAGAGATCCTTTAAGTACAGATTAACAGACTAAGGTCGAGTCCGCGGTCAAAGAGTTATTGTAACACGAGAGGCAAATGTATTTGGGTCACCCAACCAAGTTGAGCGATACTTGATATTCGCAGATAGAAATCACAGGTATGCCGTTACTAGTGCACACTTTGTTTATTGTCTTTGGCGTTTAGGGTTCCGTAGTCTATACTAATACGTATTAAGTATAAAGCTGACGAGTTTGTTTGGTTGAACGCGCTAATCTCGGGAACTGTTGGTTCGAATTGAAAAAATATTTTTGTGTTTGATAGTCTATTTATCGAGGAAGGCTATGGGCTATATAACATCATATTTAAGAAGTTAGTTTTTTCTACAAATTAACGCGGGTGAAACCGCGCGGCACAGCCAGTAAATAATAAAATAGAAAAAAGTGTTTTAGCTTATCCGACCGTCCGTCTGTAAGCGGTATAGCTCATCGTCTCTCACGAGAGAGCTGTATTTTCTGGGTACACATAATGATCACGCCAACAAAGCAGTAAAATACAATTTAAAAAATTGGGTGAGGTAACTTAAAGTTAAAAGGGTTATCCTTACGGAACTATTAAACATATTTTAAGCGTACCTAGTCTTAACTAATTAACGAGTAATAGTTGATCAATTGCAACAACAGACAGACAGACATCAACTACTGCGCATTGCACGTTATGAACTTGACAGCCTTTTCCCAAATATTAAGGTCTTTAGAAAAACTAAAACAAATCCAGAAAAAAGTGACACATCACTAGCACAAAATAAAGTTATGGGTTAGAAATAAAAAATGGCAGCAAGTGTGTCGCCCATCAAATTAGGGAGGATTTATTTGCGATTCACTTAGAACGAATACGTACCTACATCCCAAAGGACGCCAGTAAATTGTCATCGGAAACGCACATCTAAAAATATATCTGCCAGACTGCCGCTTGTTAGCATAAAGTAATAAATACTACTTATAACTAATTATAGTCCGTGCCAACTGCACTTTCAATTTCATTAATTTGTTTCATGTGTTCATATTAAAATTTCTCATGCAGAATATGGTATATTTGGTTTTTGAACATAATTCTGTATTTTTAACATTGAAGTATTATTACTAGCGTATAGAAGCGACACCGCGAACACCATGTATGTCCCAATGCATTGGCGCCACGAGGCTTCAAGCTTCAATGGATTCGTTCGATTTTGAAAGGAGAACGGGGGCTCAATTTTGAAAATCGAACCTCCCGGCGGGATACATATTTTTTTCGACATGTCTGTTCTATGATATTATACTTCAATGATTTTAAAATGTTCCAGCTGAATTATTAACCTATTATCCAGTAGAATTCTAAGCTAGAGTATAGCTATAACTAAATATTATTATCTGTTATATTATTTCAGGCAGCACAAATATCAACAGTCAACATACTCTGTATTTGCTTAAGATTAATCTTAAAATAAATCACGTGACGAATCGGTTTCATTGTTCCATAAAAATTGTATGAAATCATGTAGGTACGCTACCTAATTGCCTGACAACAGTATCTTACACAACTTAATTAAGTAATCGATTAGATTAGATAAATTATCACTCGTATAGCTTGCCTCTGTTCTCTGTATGGTTGAACGTTTAATCTAGAACTACTAACTTGATAAACGAATTAATTTAAAAAACAAAAAAAAACTTGACTTATATGTCATCGTTTGTACGAATACGATATATCCGTGAAGAGCGTTGGTAATCATAATAGATTAGGTAGCCAGCCAGCATTCTATTGGCGAGCTAGTATGTTGTCTGAAAAAAAAATTACGTTCCATTTTTGAATTTGAATTTTTTTAAAACAAAGCAACGACTTTCATTATAGTCAGCCTTGATAACATGGATTGATGTAGCGTGCAGCGGCCGGCCGGGCACAACATGCAACCTCGGTGAGGTGACCGGCACCTCCGAGGCCTGGCGACAGTGGCGACGTAAACAGAAACACTCGACGCTCGACACATTGACACCACGTAAATTTAGAAGAGTGACGGAAGTAGAAAGAGATTATGAGAGATATAAGATGGTTTATTGAATGATTCATTTAAATTCAGATAAATTAAAAAACAGAAAAGATAAATAAAAAAAGATAAATAAAAAAAGATAAATAAAAAGGCAAAAAAAGGAAAAAAAAGATAAATAAAAAGGCAGATAACTTGAATTTGAATTTGAGAGAAGTCACAAAAACTACGCCACTTTCGTGTATTTACGCATTCACGCACACACGAACGTAGAAACCACGCAAACATTGTAATTAAAAAAATTACGTGGCAGTGATTTCCACGCGTAATACGTTATTTTTTCACACGGTTCTGACGTAATTATAGTTTTATCAAAATCGCATAACAATTATTATGAGATTAATGGACAAGTTACGACGGGCGACGTTAATAATGGCTATAAATTATGTTGCTCTATTCATTTTATTTATCAACAAGCAGCTCGAGCGTTGTATAACAACCTAATACAAATCATAATAAATTACATGTACCTTCCTACTACTAACTTGTCAATGGCGCCATAATATTCATAACTTTTATAATATTATAGCTTACTAAGGATTTCTTCTGAAGAATATAACAGGTTCACTGCGCTATGCGGTCTAAAAAGTCGCATGCGTGATTCTTCACAGATGCGGTAGTCAAAATCGCGCGCTATCATTCTGTGCGCGGGGCGACTATGTTCTAATTTCTTTATTAAATGGTTTTTTAGCCCTGTTTGGATCAAATCTTGGAAGCAATGGTCTTTTGCAAGCAATGGACCTACTTCCACTTATCCTAAGGAGTTGAAATTTTACACATTGCTTTAGGTTACCCAGGTCTGGTTCCAGCCGAGGGAACTCCTTAATGGTTAAGGCCACAGTCGCAATTTTTTTCTTCAGTCTACATTGACAAAACCATGTATTTAGTTTTTTAAACTATAACTTGTTGGAACGAAGTTCCTTATCGCGCGTTGTGAAAGGGGGCTAGACGGAAAATTTCGACACTTTTTGATTTTACGAATGACGACACTTTTTTTGAAGTGATTCAGTAAGTTTTACAGAGATGGCACTGTACAAACTGCGTAACTATATAAGGTAAATGAAACTAAGTATATCCAGAGCGAATTCAAAAAAATTTTTTTTTTTTTTTGTTTCCCCTCACGGGAGGACGAGGCAGAGAATGCTGTTTACGCATACCTGCGGAGCCGCCTCCGCAGGTTATGAGTGGGTCGGTCCAAAGTGGAGAATACACTCTAAACTCTGCCTCAATGGTTTTGGTCCTACGACCTTAAAACCTTCATCTAAAGCGACTCCGCTTGAAGAGGCGGAGCGCTAAAAAAATTTTTTTTATAGTTTCCTTGAACTTACGTATGTTACAAGTATAAGTTGATAGCGTGATTCAGAATTAATTTACTAACGCCATCTATACGCAACTAACCAAACTAAATATCTTAAGTCTGAACAGGCGCTGTACAACAATACAATACTTAAATCGAAAGGAAATTCCATCCGTTCCATCCGGGTGTACCTTGACACCTCTCATGTTTTTTTTTTTGTTTTATTAATTCATTAATTTATTTTAATAATATTTTACATATTATAATATAAGTTATTAGTTATGATAGTTATATTATATTATTACTTCCCTTACGAAGTTAGTTATATTATATTATTATCCCAACGTCATACATAAATTCCTGCGCTTTAAGCAAATTAATAATCTCAAATTAAAATTTCAAAAAACCTCGACAGTTTTATTTATATTAAACATAGCTAAGAACACTCTCGGTTAGGTCACCTTTCAGACAAAAAAACTAGATCAAAATCTGTTCATCCTTTTGGGAGCTACGATACCACAGACAGACATCCACAGATACATAGACATGACAAACTTATAACCCCTTTTTTCGTCGGGGGTTAAAAACAATAAATATAATAAAATTATGGGAGCAATGATTACATTAAATAAGCCGAGCTAACAAGAAAACTCGATTCGTGTTAGCTGGCGTCTCAAGAATATTCTACGGTTATGAATGGGCGGAGGCGTTTAAGTGAATGAGAGATTCAATAATAATATATCTCGCAACGATAACACTGTTTGGAGCACCGCCAGGTCTCAGAAGACTCAGGGTTCGTTTGGCGATAAATAAGAAATTAATGGCACTGGCCAGACGGCGTTGACAAGTTTACTTGGCCGCCAGACGGTTTGATAAAAACAAAAAATTACCCGCCAAGTCCGCCTTTGACTTTTTAGCAGTTTCAAAGTTCTTTTTTCTGCGCCGGCGACATTTCCGCTCGTCTCAGAGCCTATAAAGATAACGCTGTCACCGAACCAATAAAAAAGGTTTTCTAATATTGTCTGTAGTCTTCACTTCTTATCAATGTTTATGGTCATTTAATATTTATTGTCTCCTTCAACTTCAATGCGCATCAGGTCGCAAGTTTTTTTTAATGATGGCAGCGGAGTAAAGGCGAACACCTGTCCTCCACGGGCGGTCCCAGTTTACGATGTAAAGTTAAACATGACTTATTTCGGCCAACAAATTACGTAATACCTACTTAACACAAATATAGCCACTTAGGCAGGGCCACCGACCTCATTCTGAGATAGTCTGATAAAATCATTAATCTTATGTTACATAAATACTTATAAAATACAATAAAGTTAAGTAACATGTTATTAAAACGAGATTTACCGAATGTAATTTTTTCAAGTTTTTTTGTAATCTCGGGCATCTTGGTTGGTGTATCTATTTATAGCATGATTTTGTTTTTGATCTTAATATAAATAACGTTATAATTAGGATACGTAAAAATAAAGAATATTTTTACTGTACCATAATTATAACTTTGACTTTACAACGGCTCCGAGGAATTGTTTGACTTGATGCCTACTTCACCTTTCCATCATTGCACCACTAGCCGAAGATTGAAGTTTCATCCACACAGACTGGATTCGTGGAGAACCTCTACGGTCCGATTCTCACGGTCTTTTTGCCACGTACTTGCAAGCTGTGGAATGAGCTTCCTTCTGAGGTATTCCCGGAGCGCTATGACATGAGGTTCTTCAAAAAAGGTGTAAAAAGAGTTCTCCTTCAGGGCTGGCGATGCATTGGCGATTCCTCTGGTGTTGCTCACCAGGTGATACCCCATCTGATTATTCGTCAGCCCCTCAGGCTATAAAAAAACAATTCCAAGAATACAAGAACGAACCATACAAAGGAGAGATGTGTTGTGCAAAGCTTTACACTGTTGAAATAGTTTTATTTTGTCTTATTTTACTAGTGCAAACATTAACTCATAAGAGTCTTTATTTATGGGCACCAGCTTCAATTTGATCAAAAATAAAGGAAAATTACTGTAAAATTGCTTTGTACTCTTGACATTTCAAAGACAGGTACAAGAATACACGGCTAAGTGGTTGAATAATTTCAAAATACAACTGTGCATTAGCAGAATTTATAGTGTCGTAGCCGTTGCGGGGCGTCCTTTGATGTCCTTTTGGCTCATTTTCTTATTTGTATAGCCGTAATGGAAATTTTCGAGTGTTCCTCAGATTCACAAATTGTTAAAACAATTTTTATTTTTATTATTTTAATTTAATTTACTCGTATTGCTGTGTTTTTGTATTACTGTGGTTGACTTTTATTTTACAAGGGATACGTTTTTTTACATTTTTAAATAGATAAACGTTATCATTAAAAACCACGTAAACCTATAATAAAGGGCCGTAACGACTTCTAGTGGCTTTAAAGAAATCTATTCGAAATTCAAATACAGTATTAAAGGGACAGAGGAACGCGAATGTACGCACATAAATTTTAATGGTACATAATTACACACTTGGTATACCTAGTTTGGTACATAATTCAAAGATTATGGGTCTGAACACTTTTACTATAAGTTTATTAGGTTAATGGTAATCACCCATTCAAATATAATTTTCTTAAACGATGTCAGGGCAGGTTTGTGGTTATTGTAGCATAATTGATCTTAATTTTCTTTTACCTACTTTATTTGCTTATAAGTCAGAACCGAAACATAAAGATTAAATACATATAGATAATAATACTTAAATAATTATAGGTAGGTACGTTAATTTACTTTTTTATTATTATAATTCACCTATTTTTGTACATTGCAATGTGTCAATTAATTTATTAAAATAGATTGCAAATCATTATTTACGCTAAATGTTATGCTTTGCGGTTTCCTCAATAGCGTAATTTGGATTTACGCATTCATTCATAATCCAGTTTTAAACTTAGGGAAAATTATTATATTTAAATACATGTGCGTGTGTGATTGATTTATATACGGAATGTTTTTACCGCAGGCAGAAGATGATACCAGTATATTTGTATAAGAATACAAGCAACATCTAATTGTGTGATTTTTCCTGGTACATTACGAGTGAGAAAGCTGCCAGCTATGGGGCTTATTTTTAATTTTTAATTTTATCTTACTGCATAGGAACATGTTATCTTTTTGCTGAATAAGAATTTGTAATGGACCTATATTCCAATTAAAAACGATTAAGCCTATTTAGGCTATTAAAACGAAATAAATAAATAAGTACCTAATGACAGAAAAGACTACAGTTATTAAGACAGTAAATAATAAAGACATCTAATCACCTCCTTCGAAGATTTCTGGGATAAATATATTGCGACGAAGGAGCGGTCCTAAAACATTTTCCTTGAAAAGCAAATTACAACTTGTATGGAAAATACATGTTTGTTTCAAGATTCCTTTCTGAGCTATGCTCCGAGCTTGATATGTGCTTGTTTATTGTTACTTGTAACTACGCATGAGGTAATATACTAGGCTAGCCTATGGTTTTCTTTCATGTTTGTTTTTATTTTATTTTTGTTCGATTTGTTCAATTTCAATACGTAGATTTAATACCAATTAAGAAGGAAGGATAGAAGACAGTACTTTCCGTAAAGTTGTACTTTTATTCGCAAGTTTGCTGTCCCTTACTCTATCACCATTAGGTACTAAAATATATACTTCAGCTGTATATGTACATTTGCACGATCTTCTTAGCTTAACTTCCAGAAATAATATATGTGAGGTACCTACTATTTTGTTGAAAAAATATTACATTTAGATGCAGGGATACAGCAAAAAATAAATGAACATTTTTTGTATCTATATAAATACAGTTCATCTGTTTACATATATTTATTTGTATTTCTGAGAATTATATAGGTAGTAATTATCATTTACATAATGCCTGTAAGAATTGTTTATTGCTGTGTCCGCTTCCTGTATGCCGTTTCCGCCTTTAGCTTGACAATTATGCTGGCGTGACTCAAAACAATATATTATAAATATCTTCCCGTTTTTATTAAATATTAAATATATAGGTAAAATCGGAGAGACTAGATTCACGGGTTTTCCATAATTTTTCACACAAAATCCTATCATGTTATTCTGTGTCCACCTATCTATGAAATATCTAATGAACTCAATTTATTTTAACAGTCAAATTAGTATAATATTTCATTGGTAAAAATCGAATTGGAGTTCGTTCCATTTTCAAAATTTGTGCGTTTATTACGCAGAGTTGACATCCCGGTTATGGAAGGACAATAAATTATAACGCTGTACCTCTGTAATTACGCAGCAAATTATAATATAGTACCTAGTACTATGTTATGAACACAAGTCAATTAATTTACATATCATATTAGCGAGAGTCCATTTTCTCGCTTGTAAATAAACGTTAACATCCAAATTATTGCTATTAAACAGTAATTTGGGGTAGTAATAGCTTACCTATGAGAGCAATAAATGAGTTTTTGTTAATTACTGTCTAGGATTATAGGCAGTGACATACAAGGTTACTAAGAAATACTAAGAATAATTATGGATAAAATTAATGATATATTTTGTTGACACGTTAATTTGAAATGGTAGATTTATTTATTCATAGGTTTATACATAGGTAAACTTATTTTTTTTATTGACTTTAACTATCTACTTACTACCTACTTCAGCATGAGTACTAGTCAAGCAAGCAGTCGTCAAGCAGTTTTCAGAGTTATTCTAAGAAATTTTTTCGACTCTACATAGCTATAATGTCTGCCAAAAAGAAAAAATATCCGAAAAAAATCTCCCGTTGTAGGTAAATCACTTGAGCCGCATTTGAACCTCAAATGGCCTTCCCTTGCCGGAGCCCAGCAGTGGGATATTGGGTAGGGTTAAGTTAAATTGTCACAGTTTATCCTTTGTTCTCTGATCTATCGTGGTTGCAGAGACAGTCTTTCCTTAACTTACCACAATTTATTTAACCTATGTACTTAGTTATTATATACCGTGTGTTATCTGTGCTTTATTTTCCCGCGCAACCGTCAGCCGTCACACTCGCACGTAACTCTCGGTTTCAGTCCGATGAGCACCCAACACTATACCTATTACCTACTCATACAATCGGTAAGCGCTCTATTATTATGCCGTATTAAATTTATCTCTCGTAATCCAAGGCCCACCTGTGTGGTTCAACGGCACTAGACCGACCAGTTCGTCTGGTTATTTTAACCGACCAATATAAATTTACACCTATCGATTAATAGCTATACAATTTTCAACCTTGCTGCGATGGCCGCAGCAGCTACTCCGATGGCAACAATCACAATTTGACGTTTGCCAACAAAGCGCCATTTATGTATTTATTTATTTTTTAATCTGTATCGGTCTGGACGTTCGCGATTAATGCCCGCGCAGAAGAAGACGCGTGTTGTCTTTTTGTGCGGCGTTTTCAGGGTGGGCTCGCTGGCCTGGGCGGGCTGGGTGGCCTGGCCAATAAGACGGGCAGCCTACATGGTTGATGACCACGTCAATTAGATTTATGCATGCCTGCGGCGAGTCAAGCACGTCTTTTATGAAGCACAGATTATATGTTTAGAAAATATGGCGCTAAAAATAGTACCTACGTCATATTGCTGAACGTACTCCCGTTATATTAGATTCTACTTAAATAGGTGTATTAAAAAATTGATTAACGAGGAGGAATGTTTCAAAAACGTCAACCTGCTCCAGATATTTGCTCGTACAGTATCTTACAACCTAGGTTATCTACAACTTTATGTGTCCACAAACCGGTTAAAAGCGGTTACTTTTCGACTTTAAACAGTTTTAAATGTGCAAAGTGGATTTGCGGCAGTCGATTGCTCGTAATGAAATGTAAAGTTGTCGTTTATGTAAACGAACAATCTAGAACGTTCCGCGGCTTTCCTGGCAGAGTAGGTGTCGCGACAATTTTCCGATAGTTGCCCTAAGTTTTTATGGCCACTGCCTAGTTGAATCTGGTCTTGCGGAGCTTCGCTCGGCCGCTTTATGCCGTCGTATTTCCAATTAATGTGAAATGTATGGCAGTAAATGTTGTAATAAATTTTCTATGGAACGCTTTACGTCACCGCTGTAATAATTCATTGGCCAGAATGCCATTGCCGACTTTTTGTGGTGTACAAAAGTACTTACAAACAAACATTTCCTTATGTTTTCATAGGACGTGAACAATTGTACTCATTTGTAAGTTAATACAGTAATAAAACGTGTTCTCCGCATCCGTTTGCGGGCACACTTCTGGTTCAGTTTATTGTTCATTTATTGTTCACAAAATCACACATGATTGACATGCAATCATATGGAAATCGAAATTCCTTGAGCGTTACTCACCTAAATAATAGGCGTATGCACTTGTTGGATGCAAATTGAAAGACAATTTACGCATAGGTACCTTGGCATGCCAATCACGAAGGAGCACAACGCACTTTTGTACTGTAGTAGGCCTGTAGTGGTAAGCTGATTGTTACCCATTGTCAGTGCCGGCGTTAGAGCCACTGACGCCTCAGCCAAGAATATTGTGGCGCTCACATAAGAAAATCAAAATCGAGCTTTTTTTGATCGAAAAATTTTTTTCTGAACCAATGGGAACGTTTATTAAGAATTTTATTTTTCCTTTTTTTTTGCTTCTCACTCTAAATGTAGCGCGCCTCCAGATTTGGTGCCCTAGGCCGTCGCCCAACCTTGCCACCCCCTTCTAACTCCGGCTCTGCCCATTGTTACCATCACAATCCAGTCTTCAATGTTAGGTCTAATTTTCCATGGTGTCACTTTGAGGTCTTGCTAAAACATTTATCAAGTGCCATTCCCCACTTTGGACACATTTTAAAATCACCACGGCTATTAATATAACAATAAAAAATGCATTTTTACAACGTAAATTGTTAAAAATTATGGCAGTAAATGCTGCATTCGAAGTTCACTTAACCCAATGTTGGCTAACTTTCAATACAGTAAGTTTCACGTAATATAATTTATTGTTATATTTATATACTATTGCTGTACCTATTTATATATTATTTATTGTTAACTTAAATGCTTAATAGAGCTACCAATAATAGTTATGTTTAAAACCAAATACATCTTGTAACCTGCTATAGTCGATGTTCTCATACTGTACCTTGATGATCATAAAAAGGCAATAAGGGCCCTTAACTGTAAAAAACTTGACAAGTGCGATTTAAATTCGCTTGGAGGGTTCCGTTATTTTTGTATTTTATTTATTTTTGCGGTTTTGTTTAAGGGCCTTATCACACTGACGGTTTCAGAGCGGACCTTCGTCGTCAAGAAGTTCTTATAGGTTTTCCTGTAATATTTAGGTAGAGAACTATTTTCTGTATTTTTTCAAAATTCTAGCGTCAGTTGTTTTGGAGATAAGGGGAGGGGGAATGGTCAATTTTTGGATTTAATTTTCATTCTTTCTTGAATAATTTTAAAACATCCATTGTAGACCTATAAAAATATACATATATTTGAGATCATTACAAGAAGCCCTTTCATTTGACATACTACACGACAAGGTTTGTAAAACAGTTTTTGATTAATTTAGATTGTTTTTTTTTTCAAAATCCAATGTTTACTTTATACCTTCATCTTTGGGTCACAAAAAGTACATGAGTACCAAAATTTCACCTCATTTGGTCCAATAGTTTCCAAGTAAATTAGCTGTGAACGCCAGTCTCCTAGACGCACGAGTGATCCTATAAGGATTCCGTTTTTCTTTTTTTCGTACGGAACCCTAAAAACCATAACAGAATATTCTAGATCGCAAAACTTGTGTCGGACGTCGTCGCACAAGAATCCCACGATAACTTGATATGTATTTACATCATTTGTATTCATGATACTGCCTTTTCCGACTGGGAGAGAATCAATTTTCATTCGAGGTCGATAACCTAGCTACTCACAACTTGTAATTCAGTAAAAATTACAGATTTAAATTATTATTAGTATCAAAATCCATAATGGTGACTTGGGATTTCAGTCTAGATCTATTCTTTTCGACGCTAGCTGTATTTCGTATGACGGTCAGAGATTTATGAATAAATCTCTAGTCAGTAAGTTTTAAGCTAAGTAAACAGATTGGATAAATAATCTGTAATGTTTATTTAGTTATAAATATTCAAAATAAATAAATAATTCCCACGACTTCATTTAGATTAACATAAAAGCACAGAATACTAGTACCTACTGGTAATAAAAGCGAATTTTAATTGTTTTAAACAGATACCAAATCATTTCCCGCCAAAATCTACACAGATAATGGAGCGTTTAAAAACCGTGCACAGAGTACCTAATTGGTTTTGCAATGTAGTCAAGAAATGGAACCATACAGCCTCAGTAGAGCGAAATGAAACGTAACATGGATGTTAAAAAGTGTAGTTACGTAAATATTTAATGTGCGTCAGTGTGCGTACTGCGTACTGTCGGTGTCCCTGTTGTCCGCGCAGACTGCGAGGCGCGGCTCGACGCGAGCGCTGCGTTCGTTGGTTACAAATCGAAGATTATTTACCTCCGCTGCATGCTAATGCGCAGATAATCGAATGTAATAGATGTTTATTGCACAAATTCTTACTTTTCTCTGCATTTCCAGTTGCCACGCATACGTAATTAATGATTTTATAAACCTACTGGCTGGTAGGTACACAGATGAAACAGTTTTCAGTTTCGATGAATATGGTCTTGGACATTGCAATATACGACGTATTAAAAGGAAAACGAAAGGAGTCGCAAGTAGAATTAAAACGGAATATAATACAGTCCAATTGAACCAATGACCACAGACCAAAATAGTCTGAATAAATAAGCAGTGACTATTATGTACGTTCAAGACGATTGTACATTGAGTCAATGGACGCAGATATAAAGTGATGACGTTACTGGAAATGTCTTTTAATAAGTTCTGAATAAATAATTCAGAATTTATTGAGCATTATTAATTTCATCTATCTACTTAAAAATTTTAATTTTACGCAACGTCATAATCAACATTGGATGATAATTGATATCTAAACTGATTTGGTATGCGATCAGAGTCACTGGCTTCAAATATTGTATAGGAATGATATTAGTGCGGAAAAGTCACTCCGCTCATATGGGAATTACGTTATGTGCGGAGGTGACTATTTCAAACCTAATGTCATTCCCATACATTTTGAAAGTCGTAGATGGCGTGAATGCTTACAGAAAAGACAATTAGTGGTTGACTACAACTCTTCTTGATTTATAGGTAGTGAATATTTAGTGCATCGTACGAGTAGAATAGATAGAGATATATCGTACTATAGATAAACCGCATTATCCTCTTATGAACCTATTTCATTGAGCGAAAATCGCCTCATAGCTCGCGTAGTGCATTTGCCCCTTTGTAACCTATTACTTTAAGAAGAAAACTTAGGAAAATGTATAAAAACTATACTTAAATACTTGAGTGTAGTTTCAAGGTACGATTTATATTATATATAATAAATAAATATCGTTTTATGACTTACTACTACTACTACTACGTATTATGACTACTTGTCGTGCTATAAAGGAAGGAATTGAGTCATGTTTAGTCAATTCATTGTTACCTAAATCCCCTTTTCCTTTTACGTGTCAAATCAACGTCACCAAGTGTTACTCAATGACTACGTAGGTGAATCTACGTTCCCTCTATGCATTTTCAAATCAAATCGATTAATCAAAAGTTGGAGTTGAATTCTGGTCACAAATCAATTCATTAAAATCTAAAGTTTACATGTTTATTCATGCCTCATTCGTCAACCATTCGAGACCTGCTCTGATATATACCACGATTTAATTGAATCCGCCCTAAATCGATTAACATATCGAGCTTGTACCAAACTACCAACCAAAGCAGGTCAACAACTCGACAATTTAAATTTCGCAAGTATTCCTCGACAGTGACGTACGCGCACGTCACTTTCAGCGTCTGTAAGTCCATGTTGACCTACATAACGCACACGTGGCTAATTGCTCCTCATTGGCTGAGCGAGCAGTCATCACGCCACGCCGACCTAGGCTCTAATTGATACGCGGCTAACCGTTTCGGAATGTTATATAAATAACTGGGGAATGTTCGTTGCAGACTACCTGCTAAAGTTTCTAGTGACGTCCCGAGATGATAAAGAAGAAATTGATAGCTTTTAACAGTAACAACGTGGATATGACAGTCCTTCTTACGAGTTTGTCAATGCTTGCGCGTTTACAGTAAGACTGAGTGGGTTATGAAGTAATGGAGATACTTCTTTGTAATTATTAGACAAACAGTTAGAAAAGCCATCTTATGATAACAGTCACCGTCGCCCATGCATTGCTCGAGAAAAAGAGGAGAGAAAGAAAGATAAAAAAATATTAAACCAAGAAACAAAGAGGGTTAGATGGTATTATTGTATAGAAATATTTATTAACAATATGGGCTAGAGCCTAGATACCTCATCCCCAGTGAAACTAGGAAGTGAGAGCGCAGAGTATGCGCTAACGCAAATTCGTGCAAAGGCCGGCGAGAGGTCGTGCCGAAGGCTGCGCGCACCCACCGTGCCAGCTCCGTTTCCGTAGGGTTGACCCTTAACAGGGGTTTTATAACATAATTTTCGTTCAATTTTATGAATAGAGCATCATCAAGTACATTTATAAAAACTTAGAGCATCATGCTTACTGAGTTTCTTTTCGAAGCTGAGGAGGCACGCGTTTTATAAAGAGTATGAAAATCCCTAATTTAATGTGAGTAGGTAGCTAAATACTTTTAAAGGGGATTTGTCAAAAATATTACTTACTATTATATCCAGCTATTTTAAAGGGAAGCGACTTGGTAGAGTCGGATTTTACCAATGAACTAATATACTAACGTACAGGATTTTACCAAGTAGGTAAGTCGCATACCGGACGATATGATAGCATACGAATTTTTTTTTTCAGGTCATTATTTTAAAAGTTACCTCTCAATATAAGATAGTTTCGGAACTAGCAACCCTACCTACACCCGCGAGTCAGATAAAGTTATATTGTGTAGAGTTCATTTGAATAAACGCGTTCTATTATATCTGCCAACATATTTTTTGAATACAAATCATAATGTATTCATATTAATTATCGTGTAACTACGCAATCGTTACATAAAACAGAAGATATGATAAAATCAGTTTGTTTAATACTCATTTCAAATGGATGCATTCATTATAATATATCTAAAAGATTTATTTGCAGATTGACAATATAAATTTACTGTTTTTTTTCTCTACTTCAACGGTTTACCTTAATAAAGCATCAAGGCTCTCGATTCAAAGACGGAAACTTAAGCAGGCAAGCTTGGCAGTCCTTCACGGTATCCAATATCGAAACCAATGGCGTCGTCCCTACGGATTTTACTTTTAGAGTTAAAGATCTATATCCGTTCTTGTACAAGGCAATGATCCTTGATCGTGTCATCCTGAAAAGCTACGGAGATGAACTAACCGTAAACTCGTTTCAGTTGCAAATATTTGATAGCCAAATTGAACTCGCGAGTGACGCCCTAATGTTATGTTTTTTATGAAAAAAACTTATATTTCTCAAATGCTAAGCACTGGCTAGTAACAAGATACAATAATTATTAATCTGTATATTAAAGAAAAACGAGAATTCAAACATTTTCTTAAAATGTTTGCCACAGAGTACTTACGATGTTTGCATAGAATTTTTTCTAGAATATACATTGTTTTATTTATTATTTATTTATTTAATCTTTTTTGCAAGACCTAAAACAGGTTTTTACAAAGGGCGGACTTAATGCCTTGAGGCATTCTCTACCAGTCAACCCAGGGTGATAGTGAGAATTGTTTTGTCAAAAGGAAAAGTCAAGTGTTAACATTTAGCATCCAAAATAAAACGCAGCCTCGCCATTGCGAGTTTCATTATGCGAAACAACCTACAATATAATTTCCATTAAAATTGTGACATTTAAATGTGTTAATTAAATACATTACCTATTGCAGTTAACAACCGAACTCTTAAACCGTCGCGTTTATTGCGCCTTAAACCTACAGTTTAAATGATTGAAGTAGAGACTAATTACGTGAGTCACCATTATGCAAATGCATAAAACAATGCATCAATAAATAAATAATATCAAAATTGAATAAGGTCTAAAGTTCTAAACCTTAAAAACTTAAGTAATGGATGGATGGATGCATGGATTAGTAATCCAAGACAGCCTTACTCCGGGCCCAAAAATGTGTAGATACCTACTGTACATCTCATCTTTGACCATGACCAACTGAAACAATTGTAAACATAAGTTTATCTGATCACATTCAACAAATATTTACGAGATAACAGAATGGGTCACATAGATAACGGCCTTCCTAGCTAGCACCTGTTAGGTTATAATAGTTACTGGGTGCAAATAGGGACGCTGGTGGAAAATTTTATTAATCGCAGAAGTGCGAAGTAATGCCGATGTTAATAACAGTCCTGATTGCCAGCCGGTGCCGTTTCGTCTACGCGACAACCACTACAACAAGATCTTTGAATCTTGCAATTCGTTAAGCAATCGCGAGGGAAAGGAGACCACAGCAAAATGGTCTTCAGTAACGCACGGTTTTTGTAAACAGAATAAAGTGTAAATGTTTATTGCGCGCCATCTGCACATGCAAATGGACGGCCCATCTACTCAAATTTAAGGAGATCACAAGAAACTATGTTTTCTCGGCTCGCAATACGTTCTCAATGCAACGTGTATCCGGTTTTTGATCTAATTATACGATTTTTTCTAAATTACGACCCAAGACAGCGTTGAAAAGCCGATGACTTCCAACGTTAGGTATAATAAACGTGTCTGCAATTTGGCACCGTTCCCACAGTTGTCGACGCGTAACTCAAGCGAACTATCATGATGTTAACTAAAGACGTAATATCAAATTCGTAGATTGTAAACAAGAACTTTTCTCGTTACAAAGTTGTGCGACTTTTGCCGAACGGCGGGTAGTAGCAACAAACTATCCGGCACGAAGGACCAATTACTGCAAACCACATTCTCTTTAGCAAAAACGAGTGTATCCCACAAGGCTGCACGCATTTTATCCTCGCCTTGGGTGGCAGCCCAGCAGTCTAGCACGACGACCGCAATTAGTATGCGTTTGAGTGCGTTCGTGCACACAGACGTAGCATCTACACACACACGGACGGCTGCTAACGCTCACTCCTTAGAAACCGTGGAATCTGATGTTTAATTGATGAACTGCCTTATTGGGAACCTCTCGACATTCTATCTAATTTGGATTTTCACGTGATTGTGTTGACACCGTTTGTTAAGGTCCACTTAGATTCAGTTCTCAGACTCGCTTCTCTTTAGATCTGCAACGGGACACTAGGATATGACGGGTCAGTGACTTCCATCTTGACGTTCAATTAGATAAATAGAAAAATATTCGTGTCTAGCTATAATTTATCTGAATAAAATGGGAACTTATCAATGAAAGTGAATACTGATGTAAATTGGTTATTTAAATTTAAAACACAATAATTATTATGAGGCTCTTTAGACAAGTAAAGACAGAAGACTTTAGACAAGTCTTAAGCTCCAAGTAATCTAATAGAGATCCTTTGTGTTGTTAATTTTACATATAAAGTGCAGAGTTAAGAATTTAAGAGCTGAGATTTTTAACGAGTTCCTTATTAATTGGACCGTCACTTGTCGGCTCGCCGCAGTCGTCAAATTGGACCCGTATTCGCGTCGCGTCGTCTTCATTCCCAAGGCTCCGATCAAAATATTCCAATTGAGGCGGTCCACGGACCACACGCCACAGCAGTCAACAGACACACAGTTCCAGAGTTATTTTTAAACTCGTCGGTACTGTAAACCAGATTGTTGACTGCGGTTCTCATGCGAAACTCGATCAAGTTAATAACTTTATTACTTAGCCGAGCCATGAATCAGGGATGCACGCCTTCTTTGCACGCCTCAGGCCCGCTTCGGCCACCACGAATATAGAGGCCAAGCGTGAGACGATCATTTCAACTAGTTCCGTAGATTTCTTTGAGATATTTGGCATTTTTTTTCGGCAACCAGCAATAAAAAAATTAATTTTATGAAATATAAAACATACCGGCTTATTTGTAAGTTGATAGATATTATTATAATAGGTAGGTAATATGTTTTAAGCCGCTACGCGCTCGCTATGCAGTGTGAACCTCAAGAGATTTTAGTTCTACATAGATCTTAGTGGTAGGTACTTATAATAAGTTTATCATTAATCAAAACCTTCCAGAAATAAATTTGGAAATATATTTTGTAGGTTAAAGGAACTCATATGATAGATAATAATGTCATAGACAAAGGGCATTGAACCTAGTTGGCATACCTACAAGTACCGCCATTTTGAAAAAACTTCGTTTTTGTGTTTCATCACTGGCCGCCGAAAAGTATCCCAGGTTCCATATAAAAATGTTCAAACCCCTTTGTAGTTGTGTACCCTTAATAAACTGTATTCGCGTATTGTTACAAAGTACGTCGATACACTAGTTCAATACCAACTCAAAATTATTTCCATTGATCCCGTACAAAGCAACGAAGCCGGTGGGCGTGTAACTTTCAATAGAGGCAATATTAATATTATAAATAGGCACCACTAACTACCAGATAGTGGAACGAGGCAGGTAAAGTTATTACAGCCTTACATTTCAATCCAATAACCTCAAAGCGGAGTGGAGGTGGTCGTGGCTGACGTTGTCAATTGGACCACTATATTTACACTTTATGGCTGTTTTACCACTTTACTTAACCGCTACCATAGACTAGCTAACGGGTAGAAGTTAACGGTTTATCCTATACTTTCTGGATATTACTACCTCTAGGACACTGGCATTTTTCCATGTTTGAAAACATTTTGGACGGATTATACTAGATAGATATTATACTAGTAGATAGATTAGGTTACCGCACTCGATTTTCATCGTCAAATGTGGTTAAATAGTCGATACGCTTTGATGCGACGGCCTTTAACACGCTTGGGATAGTTAGTAAATTTTTAAACTATCTGGTCTGAATTGGATTAGGGTGCGTCAATAAACTCGAAGCTATTAAACAAGATCTGTAAGCACCAGCTCTTCAGAGGATCTCCATTATTTGAATTATTAAAACATAGTATACTACCTATAAGGAACATTTAATGATTTTCTGGTTTAATACTTAATGAAATCTTATTTATTTTACGTTAATTAAAATGATGAACCGATTTTCGTTTCTTCTATTACCCTCATGTTATAATTATAATATCTCTTTAATTGTTTTAAAAAGTGACCGTGACAGGGGCAAACGGCAAACCTATGTACCTAAACGGTTGTTCTCGAGTGAACACTGCACTCTGCAACACACGCCACTGCGAGGACATGAATATCTGAGCCTTTGTTAAAACCTGTTACATTTCAGTACCACCATAATGCCTTCGCAATCCGCACGGAACAGACACGCAATAGTACCTTGTTTATGATAGAAATAAATAGCTTTGTATTGAATATTATGACAAAACGTTTAAGCAGTTCGCGCAAATCAGTGTTCGCGTTGCCGTAAGTTACACTGCCTTCGATAACCGTTCAGCGTTCGATGATCTGTCGTAACTTGGTACAATATTGTTAAACTAGGGTTGTATAATTGTCATATTCTAGAAAATTAATGTCTTAAATTATTATGTCCCTTAAAACGATCAATTGATTGCCTACACCACGCCTTTCGAGTTTAGTCTTTGTTGTATTTTAAATGTGCTAAGATTCATCATGAAAATACTAAACTGAAATGAACTACCTATCTAGTAACTCATTATTCGCAGATAGGTACAAGTTAGAGATACGCACAGATATAGAAAACATAAAACTGCAGTTGACATCCCTATGCTTGCGAGCCAGTCCGGCGCGGGAATCAGCAACCATTACCATAGACTATACAAGTCTGCTTGCAATTCTATATTATTGCACAAACAGAAAACACAGATTCAGAAAACTTACAATTTATTTAAAAAATATTCAAAAACACTCAACTTTCACAAAAAGGAAATTAAGAACGAATAATGTTATTGAGAATTGCAATCAAAACTCAAAGTGTCAATTAGCGTTTTATATGTTTCTTCTTTAACAGCCTTCACAATGACGTTTTAATTTTAATTGGATATCAACAGTTACTTTTAAGTCAGAAAGCGGACTGTACCGTTTAAGATTTGGCAATGATTAATTGCAAACTTTTCATCATTGATATGGAAGTAGGAATATTTCAGAGGCAAGTTACAGTTCACGTGATGATCCCCTGGATTTCATTAATTTCAAGATGGCGCCAGTGTCATTCATTAGTCATTCATTAGTTATTACACACGTATTCTTAGCTATTAGGTAGAGATGTCAGTGTTGTGAGCATTGCATTTAAAGAGCGGCTAGTAAATATAATCAGAACTGTGTTTGACGTGGGAAGCAACTTTTACTACAATAACTGTTCAGAATTCCTTATGTATATAAAGTCTTAATACCCGCATCAAATAATAAAATGACATGATAATAACTGTCGTGTTCTCGTTATCCGCAGATGCATCTAAGCTCGTTGCAAGTAGCGGTGGCGGCTCTGTTGGCCCTGACGCTGGCGGCGGCTTCGCCCGCGGGCGCTCCGCACCACGTCGCGAGGCGCTCCTTCTTCAACCTCCAGTGCAAGGGCGTCTACGATGCCGCCATCTTTGCACGCCTCGACCGCATCTGTGACGACTGCTACAACCTCTTTAGGGAACCCCAGCTCTATACTCTATGCAGGTTAGTTGTCTATGTTTTTTTTATAATAATTGTGGCGTTTTTCAGCCAGTCACACTAAGACAGATCCAAACTGTACTTACAAATAACTTTACAAAAAATCTTATCACAGAAACTTGTATAAAATTATTACATTATATTATGTATTTGCACACTGTACAGATTTATTTCACTGGCTATGAATGAAAAGCAATATTTTTGGCGCGTTTTTGGTCACATTTTTAATACTTGAAGATTCACATTAATTCATACAGTATCAAAGACATGCACACAAACAATATAGGTACATACTACATACATACAGCATAACTAACAATAAGTATAAATAATGGACGTTAAAGCATTTGATTGTTGGGGCACAGGAAAGACTGTTTCACGACAGATTACTTCAAGGGCTGCGTGGAAGTTCTACAAGAGACCGACCAGCTCGAACTCTTCAAGACGTATATAAAACAGTTACACGGGGCGGATCCAGGGATTTAGGTACTTTTGAGTTTGATTTTACCTTCTCCCTTCCTTCCTGGGCTACGATTTGCACAGCCACGTTCCTGCAGTTAAAAAAAGAAATAAAATTTGTCGGTTTAGACAATAAAACCTGAGTTATGAATGAGTTTTTTAATATTATTAAACGAAGACATAACTAAACAGATTATGTACTTTGAAAGTTTTAAAAATTATAGTTATAAAATATTTGCCAGTTTGTAATTTGAGCTTCATTTGACATTGCCTGATTGAATTATTCTTAGTGACTTTGTATTGTCAAATGCTCATACAAATTCAGTATTTGTAATAAATAATTGAATTACACCTGAATACATAACATAAAAATTATTTAAATATTATTTGAAAAATTATTTATATAATTAATGGAAATATCATAAAACAACTGCGTAAAATGGAACATTAAGTGGCACATTCACACTTCTATCCACCCTCCTTTTTACGGATTGCTTGGGGATTGTTTCTCACCACTTCCGGGAACTTTGTCTATGGATTCGAAGACGCTTCGAGTACTTACCGCATGGCGCCAGTATTTCAGCATCTTGTTTCACTAACACTTTCTAATTCTTCTTTTTTTCTAATTTCCTACAAATTGTTATAATTACGTTCCTTATTACGTACTAAATTATAATAAACAATAAAAAAACGTCAATAAATTTCTCAGACTATGTTAATCCCTAATGTATTAAATATTTTTTAATTTATAAACAATATGTCTAATGACGGATATAACTGAAAAGGAACGTAATTAACTCATGTGTTTTTGTAATGATACAAATTAAAACTTTGAATGCTAAAACTTAGACTAGATTTAAGCACAGTATTTTTTTATGTAATTTAACAGCATGACTACAGTTTAATATTTCTTTACAATGATCACAGAAAATTTACATTATACTTACCTACCAACATGAATTCATTCTATATTTTTTGTGATCGTTGTGCCTACTTTTATTTTCACTTCTAACTTCTTACCTTAAATTGCATGTAGAACTGTAATAAAACTGATGCTGTATTATTAGATACTAGCGTATAGAACCGACACCTCGAACACTATGCATGTCCCAATGAAATGAATTGGCGCCAATGGACTTCAATTTTCAATGGATTCGTTCGATTTTGAAAGAACGGGGGCTCAATTTAAAAAATAGAACCTCCCGGCGGGACACACATTTTGTTCGAGATGTCTGTAGCTTAATATTTATTTTTACCTACTTTGTAAAGATTTAGAGGTTTTACAGGAATTGTTTAAAGCGCTTTTAGCAATGCTATTCGTTACCTTTTTGACCCAGTAATATTTTTTAAGTACTTAGTTAACATAACTTATTTTATAACATTTTAATGAAGGAACATCTTTAATTTAATTGATAAATCCCTATACATCTAATTTCTGTAGAGAAAATATATATTTGTTTATATGTTTTGAACTACGTAGTAGTCAATATTTTTGAGTTTTTTTAATGGTTTGAAGTTTCCTATATTATTATTATTTTGGTTTATCTCTAATTCATCTTAGGGACTGGACAGTAAAGAATGATTGTAACGTATGTTTATTATTTCAGGTCGAAATGTTTCACTACGCCCTACTTCAAGGGTTGCTTGGAGTCTTTGTACCTCTACGACGAGGAGGAACAGTTAGATCAAATGATCGACTACATCGGGAAACGCTAACACGCATACAGCCCAACATTTCGCGCCATTTCTTGACATATGACGCCATCTTGTATAACCCAACCGAGCGAAAACGCCGCCGCAGCCCACGCAGACACATACAGCGTAACGGTAAACAACAATCCACCGCTTTGCCAACAAAAGCAGAAACGAAATCTCAAGTTCCTCCAGATTGACGTCTGCTTTCTATCCTCAACGTATTCTAGTCTTTAACGCGACATAAAAATATTTATGTTTGCAACTAATTGTAATGTTTTATCATAATTTGTATTAGATAATGTGTATACAGTGTTAAGGACATTTATTATTTGTGTTGTAATATTAAAACAAGCACATTTGTGTTATTAAGTGTTGTAAGCTTTGCGAACTATGAGAGTGTAAAGTACATTAAAGATTTATTTAAAAAATATCCTAACACCTCCTCTAAGGATTTAAAAATATAAAAATATGAGGCAGATGTTTTCCTGGATTCGATGCTGGTCATCTTAATAAATTCTGTCTCCGAAATCGCCAACTAAAATGTACATTGCGACGCATTCCAATCACAGTATTTATTAATCAATTTTATTTACGCTTTTTATCTAAATTTTTCATTTATACATAGACTCGCAGTTCTGATTGTACATATCTCGTAATGTACGGTATTAGTATTGTTTTAGAGTGGCTGTATAAGCCTTATTATAGTTCTATTGTCGCTAATCGATTCTAGCAGCGCCTTTACTTTATGTATTATTTTGACTTCGTTCTTCTCTGTAAAATAGTTTTAAATTGGACACATTGTATTTAATTCATTTTATACAATCAGACTCGGCCACGTATCGATAAAACAGGCATATAGGCGAAGATCTTTAATTATGTCAACTAACTATAATAGTATTATATATTTTTATTTATAATTAATTGCCTTTTCTATGAGCCTTTAGAATAATATTAAATACTACGAATTTTCTCTCACATCTTCGCATTTATCCGTTCCTGCATTATCGAATGATGGCTCGATAAGTAATTTAATTAGTTTTTAAGTATTTATAAAGATTTATTTTTATATACATACTTCCGACCTATTTATTATTTGTTACTTTTTACGTATTATTTATTGCGCGGTATTTCTTGCGACCGTGGAGATTACCAGTGGTATTTTGTGTATGGATACAAATTGTACTCAGTGGAGTGTTTCTGACGTTTATCTATAAGTTGCGGTTTATACTTATTTGACTGTTTGTTAGTTCCGCTGAAACTCTTCTCTGTTTTCGAATCTCAACATTTTTTAGATTTCTTTTAGCGTTTCCTCCCTCCCTGTTCCATGCGGCACGAGTGGTGACCCCGGCGGGACTCGGGAGGGTTTATGTTTAGTGCCACAGATAACAATCTTATTTAATACTGTAATATTTAGAGAAATGGTGCCAAGTAAAGTCCCAAGAAAAGTAGGTTAACGAATTTAACTTATGGTAAACGAAAGATGTAAAACGATTAAAGGACCTGTGAAGTATAATTATTGTAAATTGAATTAGTAAAATTATTATGTCTTTGTATAAATTTTATATAAAACAGCTAAGAAACGCTACGGGTTCCACGAAATATATTTCATTTGAAAATCGTTCACGCATTTTATTTATATTTCCAAACTAACCGAGAAGATACCAATCAAAACGACATGTAATTATAAGTTATTTAATAATGATCAATACTTGAAACATAATATAAGTACCCAATATTTGTCAAAATTCTATATTACCAAATAGCGACTGTAGTAAACCAATACAAACGTTGAAATGACACTTTATATAATCATATTTATTGGGCCATAGGTACGTCATAACTACATTCACTGATGTTGAACTACCCTCTTAATAGATGACATTTCAATCTTTTCAAATACATATATAAAAACAATTCACTGCAGCATATAAACCAAGAAACTAGAATACACTACTATACTTGTTCCTTCTGCTTTGCCAAAAAGAAATCGCTATAAAATCTTTTGGTGTTTTGATATAACCAAAACTCAGTCTCATATGCACAGGCCGCTGTGGAAATGTCACCTACAACTCATTCACAACAGTCCTTAAAACTAAAGGCGTGGGCAGACGACGGAGTTTCAACAAATGCTTATGAGTGCCATTATTACGCGATAATTTTATCCCAAGAGTTATTGCTACGACAGACAATTAGATTCTTTGTCAACAAGAATATTTCACAAGCGGCAAACAAGAATATATATCCAATACACATAATATGGTCATTCAAAGACTATCCAAGCGCAATATGTGAAGGTGTTGGACGTGCTATCTTTGATTAATCGAATTATACTCAGGAAATTATTACCAAATTGTTTAAAACTATATCGCACCCTCAGTGGAAAAAAGCATAAGTTATGTTACGTTGAATTTTAGTCATTAATATGATTGGAAAGAGGGACAAAAGCTGCATTTACTCAATTTTTTCCCAAGTTTTATCATTAATCTTGACGGTTTTGGGCAAGAAATCGTAATGTAAATTCCTTTGACTGCTTACTGATATTTTAACAGTTTTACACATTGCTCTCGTGTAAAATTTCAATTTTCATCTTATGCCTTTTTTCCACTGAAGGTGCGATATAATGTCGTACATTCGTCGTATGAGCGACTGCGCGTGCGCACGTGTCGACTGGCAACTTTTAAGCCCCTTGTTTCCTCATCCGTCGTCCACGAGGACCTAAGTCCTAAAGGAACTAAACATAGAGCTAATCCACTTTGCAACTTTAAGACCAGTATTAATAAACCGATATTAAGATCTCTGCGATCTCAAGATTCGGTTTAGGATACTGAAATAGTAATATGTCAAATCGTTTATCTCAGACCGCGATCTTCAGCCGAGATCGGTTTATTCATATGGGCTTAACATTGCAGATTTACTGGAGATAGTCACATATATCTGCAATTCTGCATACTATGATCAAACGATCAACTCTAAAACAACAAAACGTAACAATAGCATAACATATAGAACAATTAGTTTGTTCTCAAGACTAAATCTACGCAACATACAAATAAATTTGAAGTTATGTTCTAAAAATAATTCACGTACAGTCTTTGTTCAATCACACAGTTCAGTAAACATAAGGACAGCGTTAAAAATAAGTCACGTTAAAAATCAAATCAATTTTGAAACAGCATGTAATCGTTAAGCGCCGAAAAGTTTCCTCGATACTTCAAGCATCAAGATTACAGCTTAAAAAAGGAAGGAAACAGTTTGAATATAAATTTGAATCTTTGTAATACACGTCATACAGGAACTTTTACTGCTATAACAAAATTATGAAGAAACGATCGAGACACTAAACATAATGTTTACAAACTGTATATAAATCTATATTTTTAACTAAATGTCAGTTTTTGTCAGTGACAGTTTCTTATTTTTTTTTTGAAGGCCAATTTGCTGTCTTTCTAATCAGCTCTATTCAAGAGATATTAATCAGATAGGCAATGGAATATTTAACCACGCGCATACGTTATGCTAATAGAAAGAAAATTATTCTAATTAAATCTAATCTAAATTAGTTTAGTATATCATTAGGTAGACGAATATTTTATTACGTTACATAGTTCCGCTTTGCGAATACTTCGAACTATCTACACACTAAATGGAATTAGGGTTAAGTTTGGCCGAATCACAAAACACATCAAATCTTTATAATAATTCACTGATCACATTCAAAAATTCCACAGTTATATTTAAAACAGAAATGTAATTTTCACATACATAAAAAGGTTTTCATTAAAATTTTGGGACTTCTTAAAATAATTCCAATTTCCTGATGTTTGCTACTTCTTTTAAACGCGTTCAAAAAAAGAACCAAGCTAGTCGTTGCGTACTTTTTTTTGGTATTTAAATATTAAGAATATATGTTTTACTAACTAAAGCTACAAACGGAATGGCACTTATTCAATGGAAGATGTAAAACTGTATTTTTATAACAACAATATTGTGTTTTACATAAATCTCTTAGAACAAATTAATAATATTTTCTTACAAGCTTAGAGGTAATCAGATAAAATTTATGGTAACATTAAAATGGTCAATCCAATATTTTATTATATGGTTGCGTTTATTACAAAACACTTTGTTTTATATTTAAAAATAAAGAGTAATAACACAGTAAAATCAACATCAACATAATATCGAAAAATAAGTGCAAGAATAACGATAACTTTTAACGGTATGTTTAGTAAGACAGAGACATACAACGTGGAACGAGATCTCTTATCTACGGTTAATTAAAACAATCATACCACAGACCATAATAGAAAACGAAACGTTACGGCGTAGCCATGGAGTATAGAGATAGAAGGAGGGCCATCTCTGTGTATGAAAAGTGTCCGTAAAAACGCGTCCAATTACGGGTGGCGCTGCCATGCGGTCTACAACAGCTATGTTCGAACATCCATTTCTCAGACATTAGCGCCATTCTGGAATGGCCATTATTGGCACCTCTATTTTCAGTACACAGCTGGACACTTTTTCAACTTTCCCCGCATATGAGATGGCTCTCCTTCTACTCTATACGCCATGGGCGTAGCACATCCAAGGGATACAGGCGCATATATTATTAGACACATTTAGCGCCATCTCTATTTGATTTCTGGTGATAGTGAAGTAAACAATTTATCTGACGTATGTTTTTAGGTCGAGTAACAAAATAACGCTGAATTTATTTATAACAAATACTATGATCAATTACTCCCTAATGAACAATCATAAGAAATATTGAATGGTTTTAATGAACTTTTACATGAATATTTAAGGTAACTAACACATTTAGATTTCAGACGTTTCTCAAACTTGACATGTTGTATCTAATATAATATATTAATACGTATTATCCAGGGGGTATATATTAAGGGACTCTACCACGGCATACACAATAGAGAGGTTATCATTTATGATATGAAAGTTTAGTTTTTCAGCCGCATTCACTATAATCTCTTAGGAAAATTGGCAGTCTATTACATTTAGTATTTCATCGACTCTCTAGTGGGGCATATGTTTCGTGGCCAAACCTTAAGGTTTATAAAATTTAGCAAATAATCTCGACACCTTAAAAAACAAGAAAGCCTGTGGCTCACGGTGTTTCTAACGAATGAAATATTCAGTAACTTGCTACCGGCTTCTAATCGTATACAATACAACACACACAACGGACAAATATGGACGATTCACTTTAGGATTAAGCGGTAAATCCATAGTGTCCATACTATACCTGATTGCCTCCAACCGATTTACGATTATCTGAAACGTATTACGAAGAATTGAATTTAAACAATATATTTATATAGGAGCTGGAACTTTCTAATTTCAATTGAAACTGCAACCAATTACAAATGCTTTATGCATTCATTGTAAAAATTACAGAAATGACATATTACTTATAAATTAACTAAACAATATTTCAAATGGATCGAGTAAATATCAATCAATGTGAGGTTTTTCATAGCTTTATTCTCAGAAATCTCGAATATCTGGACGACAAATAAATAAATTATTTAAAAATACATAACTTTGAAAATTAAAAATTTTAACATCAAAGTGTTAATTATTCAGACTATCAAACCAGATCTTTCAAAATATAACAATAACATTATGTTAAAATGCAATCAAGCCAGTGCAACGAACATTACAAAAATCGGCTCTAGAGGCAACCATTCACTAAAGATTTTAGTAATTGCGCGCGAATTTAATAATGCAATGTATTTCTTTCATCAACAAATACGTTATTCTGTGTTTCCTACCATCAAAAGGGGCTAAAGTACGTCTATTAAAATTAACTATTTAACATACCAAACGTCACACCTCGAAAATTTGCCACTAATCCAATACTTGAATTCTATATTTTATCTATGATTTGGCAGTACAAGTTCGTTAAGTCTGTACTTGTGTATCCATGACTCTTTCATATTACTTGGAATCGGATTGGAACCGTCCAAGTAAAATAAATGAATCGTGAATATGTATAACGAACGATATCAATAAAATTTAATCACGAAATTGTATTCACATCACGAAGTAGGGAATATAAGATGTTCTAACCAAGTAGGCCTACATAAACTTATCTTAGTCTTCGCTACATAACTAAATCTCCACTCTCTTTACACCAAAATTTCTAGTTTTTATCCACCATTATCTAAATATAAGGCTAAGTAACCAGAGATCTGGGCGAAAGCGAGGCGATGCAATTCACCAATAGGTTTAAAATGGGTTTCACGTAAGAGTTCCGCTAACTACAATACAGAATGGGAACTCTTACATGCAACACACTATAATTTATTTTCCTAGCCTCAGATCTTCCTATAGTCCGTTTTTTAGAAGTCTCGTTTGCTAAATCTTGGCACTACTTTAATTTAATTATTAGTTTCCCCCCCTTTATTGTTGTTTCCATAAACTAGGTATGTGTAATATTGTATTTTCTTTCCTTGTTCTTCACAGAAGATTGATATAGATTGTTGTATAAATATAAAATATATAATTATCATATCATATCTTGATCGCAAAAATTCTACCCAAAGGTTGTCGTCAGGTAGAGATCGTTGTGTAGCGATAAGACCGCCTTTTGTGTTTTATACTTTAAATTTTTTTTTATTTGCTCCCTGGTGTGTGCACAATAAGAGTATTTAGATGTTGTTGTTATAAAAAAAATAATAGTAAATATAAATCGGTTTTATGATAATTTATCTTTCAATTCTTTTCATTTTATGCCTGCCTTATTTTTAAATTAAAAATGACGACAAATGGACCCTGTAATTTTGTTAACTAAATAAGACCCGTCTAAAAAAATGGACCATAGCTACCTACATCTCTGATACTCTGCCTGAATCAATACCATCTGTATTCCTTACTTCGTGAGTGAGATCCTTTCAATCAATCAATCAATCTTTCTATCCCTTTCCCACAGAACGAACCTCCCAACGAACTGAAGTACTCACTGGCTTCTCACGAGCACAGAGTAAAGTCGTCCAGACAGTAGTCGAAGTGGTCGTCCATGGCTTTCATCTGGTCGCTGGAGAACCTCAGGCACTTGGGACACGTGTACACCTGGAAACAGACGACACAGGTCAGCCAGCGGGCCTTTTATGAACTTTTATAAAACCATTCATGTTCCAGGCAATTCATTTCTCGGGCTTTAAACGACGTATGATTGGCTAAAAAGTGTCACGTGACCGCTTTCGTGACACGAATTTGACGTTTACATTGGAACTGGGCCATTCATTAATTACGCAAGGACAATATCAGCCATTACCCATTAACCCCCCCCCCCCTCCCTCCCCCTTCCCCATGTAAGACCACATAAGGTTTCTCGGACTCGCCTTCTTGTTACGTAAGATTTTATTTGGTTTTCCAAAAGTATTAATGCAGAAATAATTATTAATAAAACTCATAATTTCACCTAATAAAATTAATAATTTTTTATGTCATAAATTACTTAAGAATGGACCACCCCCCTCTTATGAGATAAGGGCATGTACAGATATTGTGAACCCCCTCCATCTGGGGACCCGACCCTTACGTAATTAATTAATGGGCCTTTAGCCAGGTAAAAATTACCAGCGGGCCTATTATGAACTCTTAATTCCAGCCAAGTTCCAGTGTAAACCTCAAATTCGTGTTACGGAAGCGGTCACGTGACACTTTTTAGTAATCAATCATACGTCGTTTAAAGCCCGAGAAATGAATTGCCTGGAACATGAATGGTTTTATAAGAGTTCATCATAGGCCCGCTGGTCATGCTTGTGATTCACGAATTCTTAAGATCTAAATTACTGCGCATCACCAATGAATCATGTAATCTCAATGAATAATTTTACATCTCAAATTATTAGGTATCATTAATTATAACCATTACAAATGCTCAAATGATTGGTTAATAATCATTCAGTCGTAAAATCCATAATAAAAGACCTTTATTAATTATATTATAATGGTCTAATTGATGAAGTCAGCAATGAGTTAGATCTCTTAGCTTAGTTATGTGATTATATTCTGACTTTAAAAAAACAAGATGTATTCACACATAATAAAAAAAAAAAAATTACATTTGTATGTTAGATAGAAAATGCAAACTAAAACAAAGAAACAAACATTAGGCGTAAACATTCTTAGTTGAGTTTATTATTTGAAGGTATTAATAACAAAAAAATCACTTCGTTGTTTTCATGCAAGATTCGCATAATACGCTATCAATACAACGACACCAAACAACACCAAATTTCACATAAAAAATAAAAGTATTACCTTAAACAGTAACTTATGCTTTTTCTTTTCGTGAAATAATACACTTTATCACCTAGTAAATATTTTTATATATTCAAATTATAAAACAATAAACAAAACTTAAAAAACAAAATCTATATTTTCATTAAATTCTACTATGGAATTTACTACCGTAGAATATTATGTTCAAATATATTTTAAACGTATTATATATGTATAATTACAATATTTTTTATAATTATGAAACCCAAAAAACTTATTAAAGTTACAGCAAAAATGAAAAACCCATATATTGAGTTGTACATAAGAATGCAATTCAGAAACATACAGACAGGAACAGCAATTTATTTCACACCATTTAAAGATTAGTATAATAATATGAAAACAGATCAATAATGATCTGTGAATATAAAAAGTAAAAATCAACAATGTAAAAGTATCAATTACAATAAATTAATAATGTCCGAGTGCCTAGTTAATATTTGAACTAAAGATTCCTCATTAAACTAATTAATTATTTTATTTTAGATATAATATATTTATACCTGTTAAATACATTCTTTGGTAAAATGCTCAAAATTGATCATAGTCATCGTAGTCCTTCATCATAATCGTAATGAAACACTAAATAATATACCAACAAAGTGATTAAAAGATTCTCAATATACTAATATCAATTAATGTAATTGACAACTGATTTCCATTCAATCAGCAACGAACATAGATTTTAAGTATCTTTGCAACAAAGAACAGTGGTATAATAAGGGTGTTAAAAAACCGCTCAGACAGCGACAGCACCCCACCCTCCCCTACCGAAGTAGGGGAGCGAACGATCATCGAGGGCTGATGGTGGACCACCACCGCCCGCCTCACGCTCAGGGCACCGCGCCACGTCTCATCTTCGCGGCTGGCGACATCTCACATGGTGTGATAGTCTCGTGAAGAGCTTACTATAGAAATGATCCTATGAAGTAAGGTCTTGTCGAAACTAAAAACAGTGCCGAGGGTCATTATTCTACGAGAAGTCTCAACAGCGTGATTCAGAATGGAATTTTGTAGTGCCATCTGTTGGCGGCGCGGTGAACTAAAATAATGTATCGCAGTTTCAAGGTCGCGCGCCATCGCGATTCACGATGTGACGTAAAAGACGTGTGTGACGTCAAAGTGCGCCATAAGCAGTTCAATGTCTCATTTCAGACATTCATGTTCTAATTTGTAAACAATAACTAATGAGGACAATGCTTTAAACAATATTTCAAAATGTAAGTATCAATTCCTAGCTTTAACATAATTTACTACTTAAAAATTAAAAAGCATAGTATTTAATACAGTATGGGGCTGATTTCTGCCTTACATCACAGAAGACACTATAGTACTTACATTACAGTTTGTAAGGAATAGTTAATAATAAATTACAACCGAGACCGGCAGTTTGCATTTGGTAGGTAATTGAAAAAAGAGTTCTATCTCTTCTCTTCTGTTAGTCGACCAATTTGCTTTATTTTGGTGTGGTTTGGTTTAGCTTAAGAACTTTTTTTATTTAATAAACAAACCGTCTTTGCAATTTCATGAAATTGATATTGAACAGTCTCGTATTGCTAGAACATAAAAAGTCTATGGTCTCAATATTCAATTTACTAAATTATATTAAATATGTTCGAAACATGCATATTCAAGTTATCCATATTATGTTCGAATTTCGACCAATAATCGAACCCTATGCTCTGTTTGGACACAATAAAAAAAGCAAAACAAAAGCAGCGTCACTAAACTCGTTTTTCTCTAGAAATTGCGGCCCGCTAATAATTTTTCGTTGCGTTTGATTATGCCCGTGTCAAATGTAGCCACCGTGGACTATAGGCCTTAGTCTACAACAAACAGGTATCAACATGTTGCTGCAACAATATCAGCGACTTGAAAGGCTGGTCACACACGGGGCAGTCGAACCGCAGCGGCGGCGGCGTCGTGTGTCGCTCGTCGTTCGCCGCCGCCTTCGCACCACTACTTATTTTCTTCTTTTTGCGTACCTTATGTCATTATGTATATACATAAATATATTAATGAATAGTACGGCAGTAGGTGTGTATCAAACATAAAAATAGTATGTACTCGAAATAAAAAAATATAAACAAATAATTAAATAATTTTTTTAAATGACTATAATAGGCTCACGTCCACTAATCGGCATCGCACGCAGCGGATTTTATAGTGCGTTTCAACTAAATCTGCAGTTCGGTATAATGGTGGTAGTATTGAACTCACTACTTATTATTGTTTTTAAAATTTCAAAAACCATAATTACTTAAACCATAATGCATTAAGCTCGCCATTTGTACCCTGATATTTTATTGTGGTCAATAAAGGTTAAATAAATAAATACCAATTACAGAGCGATAATAATAGCGTTCTTTTAAAGTTCATCAACGGTAAAAATGTTTTTTTTTTCAAAATTAACGGGTTCGATTCCTGCTCTGAAACATTGATTTTTCGTATATCATTGCTTCCCAGAACGCGATCCTTGTTAGCAATACTATCGAATGGTGTAAAAATATAGGACTTTTTTTTTCAAAATCAACCGGTTCCATTCTTGGCCTGGAATATTAATTTTTCACAAATCTAATGATGCACTTTTAGTTTTCATCAACATCGGCCCATAGAATTTGACCATTTTTCGTTATTCGTCATAGTTTAAGATAGAATTTAGGCATCCACGTACACTTGAAAAATTCACCCCTGTATATTACGAGATAATATAAAACATTACGACCCGTGTGGCGCAATGGTTACGATGCCGGATCGCCGCGCCAAGGGTCCTGGGTTCGATTCCCAGCGAGGCAGAAATTTAAATGATGAGTTTGAATTTCTGTTCTCGGTCTGGGTGTGAATGTCCTTGTCTTGTGTGTTGTCCATGGCACCCACGACACAGAGAGTCTTAGTGTGGGGCTATGAGTGTGAGGCGTTATTTATTTTTATATTTATTACATTAAATGTAACATTTTTAATTTATAAACTCCTATTTCAATGTCACCAACATAACAGCGAACTGCTGATGAGCTGATTTAGTTGAAACACACTATAGTATTCTTTATATAGAAACTCATAACTCATACTGCGTCCACTGATTCAAACTGCCCTACCCTAAAATTATATTAATACTTAAATAACACTCAATAATACTCTATATACTCTTAAATACTGTAAATACGCAAAAGAATATCTGTGCGTAATCAAGAGCGGGGTACAGTCAGCAAAAGAATTAGGTAAGCAGGACATTATTAAAAAACCTGTAATTATTGATATTACAGATTATTTTTGTTATTATCAATCATAAACGATACTGTATACATAAGGTATGATTTAACATTGATAATAACATAAACAATATGTAATATTAAACATTACTGAGGGTTTTAGAATCATGCCCTGCATACTTATTTTGTCGACTGTACAATCTGTCAGTCAACACTCACCATATTGCCAGTGGTGACCCCGGCGCCGGGCCGGCTGGCGGACGGGGCGGCCGGGGCGACCGGGGCGACCGGGGCGGGCACGAAGCCGCTCGGAGACGGCGGCGACGGCGGGGACGGCGGCCCGGACGTCGAGGGGCGCTTCTTCGTTACGCTGCCGTGGATCCGAGGACTCAGGATGCGGACTTCTTCCAACTGATGAACACAGAATGTGATTTTTATTGTCGAATGGGCAATCGCTGTTGAACGGCGTGACTGCCATTGTGGAGTAAAAGGTATAATTTGAACGTATGTTAGTACTTTGAAAGTATGTAGTATTTGTATGTAATTTGATGGTATGATTTCAAATTTAAAATGTTGTTGTACTCAATGTAGACAAAAATTTAAGTTTTCAAATAATATTATTTTCATATCTGTGGGAGCTTTTAAGTCAAGAGAAATTGAAATCTTTCGGCATGGTCATCTAAAGTAGTAACGGGCAAACTGGCGGCCATTCCAACGGGAGGATTCCAACTAGACCCCCACATTTTTTTTATTAAATTAGGTATATTTTATGCCCTCAAATTACCGCTACTTTATAACCGGAAACTATAGATACAAACACTATAGATAAAATACTACATCTGTAAACCCTAAACCAGTAGACTTAAAAGTCTACGGTCTAGTAATTCAGTTAGGGTAGCACAATACCTGGGTAACAAGTTCCTGTATGCGTCGCTGGGCGGTCCTCAAGTCGGTAGCGAGGTTTTCCTTCTCGCTCGCCATCTTTTGTCTCGCTTCTCGTTCAGCCTCAAAGTCACTCCTGTAGGGTAAACGATAAACGATAACGTAATGGCTGTATTTGTTGAGCAAATTTTTGCACACGACCACATTCTACAATATTTGCGACTGTTTATTATTTGTTGAATATTACACACCGCTATGAACAAAAATTAAGAATAAGTCATCTTTTGCAACAAGCATTAAAAATACTCATAAGACCTTCAGGACGGTAACATCAAAACCAAATGTTACATCGAAATCATCGAAATCGGTTGACATAATATTGAGTTATACGAACATTTGTCGCCATAGATTACCCCCCATTTGTCGCGCACATACTTAATGCAAATTTAAGACTTATATAGTTTTCTCATGGATGCCATTATCAGATCTCGCTCAAAAAGTGGTACCACATGACACGCACCAGCTTTCGATAAAAAAAAATATCAAAATCGGTTCACCCAGTCGAAAGTTGATAACAAACATAAAAAATACAGTCAAATTGAGAACCTCCTCCTTTTTTGAAGCCTTTTAAAAACGCATCAAGATCACTGAGCTGCCATGTCACAGCCAGCCACACACACGTGAAACTTAACACGATGTAAATAAAAGTCCAAGTCAAACTCAAGTTCAAAGTGTCACCTGTAGGCGTCGACCTGCGCCTGCAACAGATCCACGTCCTCGTTCCGCCCCATGGCGGCGGCGAGGTCGGTGCGCAGCGCCTGCACCTCCTGGCCGCGCGCCACCAGCGCCGCCGTCAGCGCCTCCACGTTCACCGGCGGGGACTGACCGGGGAGAGAGAGAGAGATATGAGATGGAGAATGTAACACGTCAACACCAATAAACTGTAAATGAGCCTCTAGGCCAGTGTTTCCCAACGTGAGGCCCACGCCCCACAGGGGGGCAATTTGATAGTGAAGGAGGGCAATGTAAAAATAGACTCGACACGACTTTAGCTTTGGGTTATTTAAATGCAATGCTAGTTATCGGTGACAAAATTATGTGTGGCGGGGCATAAAAATTTTAGAAATGTTAAGGTGGGGCATGGTCTAAAAAAGGTTGGGAAACACTGCTCTAGACAAAACTCTTGTTAGCCAAAACAAAAAACAAGGGGAATGACATTATGTGCGAAAAAATGAGAACGTGACTTTTGTCATGAACATGTTATCCCTAGAAAAGTAAAAAACATACAAAGCAAACGTCAACATCGCGGCTTCTATAGCGTTACTAGTATTGTAGCGTCAGGTGTCACGTTGGATATTTTGGGAAAAACTTTACAAAAATCTTGTTGATTAGTGCAATTAAAACGAACTAGACGAATTAAACGAATAAGCCTTACATCAATTAAAAATTTTAATACACTGAAAACTCACGTTTTCTTGTTTTGAAACAACTTTCTTCAGTAGCTCGTTGAAGTCCTTGAAAATACCTTCGAATATTGATACTATTGCCCGTACTTGGCCTCTGAAAACATGGATCAGACCGTGAAAATAAATAAACAAAAATTCACAAAAAAATGGATTTCCTTAATACTTAATTATTGAAGGTTATTAAGGTATTCCTTAATACCTTATATGACCCAAAAATTAGTTTCTTTAATACCAGAGTTTTTAAAGAATCATTTGGAAACCTACTTATAAATTAAGCATTATAATTTCTTCAATGATCATCATAGTTATGAATCCTTTGCGAGGGTTCGTGCATAGCTTGTAGCAATGGGAACTCGCATACATTGAAAAAAATTTGGTGGCAGCGGTGGGATTACTAACATGTTAGCCAAGGCCAAGTCGTGTTGCTTCTCAAGCTGCTGCTTGAGGTCGGCCAGCCCGCAGCGCACGCGTTCTGCCGATGATCGCTCCAGCTTGAAGTCGTACAGGCTAGACACCACGCCCAGGGTTTGGACTAGGCTGTCCGATAACCTAGAATATCAATAATATCAAAGATCAATAAACATTTAGTTGGGAATAAAAGGAAAAATTAAAAAGCGTTGTTGTCGATCGAATGGTTGACTGACGATACCGGTGGCTAACTTTCGTTATTTTAATAAAAATAAAATATAAGCGCTACTGAGTCAATAAACATAAAATCAAATTATGTAGGAAAATGATCGCCGTAAAATTTTATCATTAAATAATTAAATATTAGAAAGAATTACTTTTATGACCTTTTGTAACCACTGATAAACGTACATAAACTGTTAAATAAATAAATAAAATAAATAAATATTTTTGACATTAAATTATTTTATTTGTCTTTAAACTCTTTTAATTTTGTTTCAGCCATAACTTTAAAACACAAATTATGATAAATAGACAGTACAACATTGTTTATTAAATAGGACTAAAAATGGACTATAGATAACGCACTGTATCCGGTATCATGCCGCATGACCAAATCAGCAACCACGTCAATATATGATTACGGCGATTAAGCTTCAACATAAAAAGATCGTGTTACACTTCAAAAACAATGAAAGTATGAGTCTCACCCATTAGCCAGTCCGTTGAGGAACTCTGCGAGATGTTTCAACGTAAGGTCGTACATTTTGACGTTGGCCGCGTACTGTGCGTACTCTGACGTGGGCGTACTCGGCTCCGAGCCCATTGAGAAACGGGCCGGTTGGAACACCTGAAACATAATCATCAACGGTCAACCATGTTGGTTTACTTATAATAATTTGGCTAGGATTCCCATACTAATCAATATAATAGGGACGTTGACACTAATTATAAATTAATATAAATGTATGTCTAAAGTAACATTCAAAGGCCTAAAATATGATTCTTTTATCGAAATCAATCACAATAACTTAAATATCATTAATTTAAAATTCAATAAAAATTGTACTCACTGTCACGTGACCTCAAACGACATTTTGAGAATATGACGTCATTCTTCCTATTTTATACGGAAATTCAACTAACTTCAGTAGACAGATAGTATTGAATATCGGGTATTGACGTCACGTGACGTTTTTGGTGGGAAATTTGATAATGATTTTTATTTATCAATTTTTGTTTTTAAATTGAAGATTATTATTTTTATAATATTTTTTTCGTGAATATTGAGGTTCTATCTATAAAATAAAATCGAATCCTAAAATTAGTCAACATCCCAAGTATACGCCGATTCCATTTTTCTCTGTTCCATGTCATTAGCCGACTCCAAAATTTTTTTTAGATTATTGTTACTTCAAAACTCCGTCATATATGAACCGATTTGGGAAATGTATTTTTATTAAAAAGAATACCTACTTGCAGATTGGTCCAATATTAATCAAGATTTAATTCTGATGAAGGGACCTATAAGGGTCTTGGATGGTAAGATAGACTAACTTAGTAAAATGATAGTGTCACTCACCGTCGTTTGTGCTTCCTTCAGCCTGTTGTTCAAATCTTGAATCTGTTCCTTGTACATTTTAACTGTTTCCGACACGCCGGACTTGTGTTGTGTGAATTCCAACTAAAAAAAATGATGTGTTTTAATTATGCAATTTCTTTCTAAATACCATTTAAGTGCAGAACATTATTATGAATAACAGAAAATATTTTAAATACGAGTATCTTAGAACCAACCTTTCGTAAACTACAATGTTACAAAAATTTCATAAACCTAACAACACTCAAAAGAAGTATGTATTTTTATAATTTATAACTGACTGTATTTATTACAAGACGGATATACCAATTTGAAGGAACTTATAGTCTATGAATTTTATAATTATAATGTATATTTTGTGGCTGTAAAAAAATAGTTAAAAATGCATATATATCACAAACATAATAATAAAAAAAATAAAAAAATCAAATATTTAAATAAAAATATATATATAAATATTTAAATAAAAATGATTAACAATAATAATTTAATACTAGTATGAAATGAAAAATAAAAATGTGAAAAAAGTTCTCTCCGGCGGGGAATCGAACCCCGGTCTCCCGCGTGACAGGCGGGGATACTGACCACTATACTACCGAAGACTTATTTACGAACCTTGAAAATTCTAACCTTAAGCTATTGTAAAAATGATATTAATAATTTTCATCTTTTTGACATACATACATTACTTATATATTTTTTTACATAATTTTTGTAATTAAAATACACTGCGTGATAATGATGAAACAAATTAATACATAATACGTTGATAATTAATACATAGTAAGTTTTTAAAAATAAATACATAAGTTAGATATTTTTACTTTTATTTTATAGAAAAAAAAAAAAAAAAAACTAAAATCTTAAGATACCTAGTATACCTACGATGATCGCGAGGATGTCGTCCTACAAGAATATCAAAAATGGTGTCGGAAAAAGTGTGGATTGTCCCTTCTACAAAAAACATAGTAGATTTTTCCAAAAAATGTTGAGAACAACTTTGAAATTTTGTAAATCAAATAATAATAATTAATATAAAAATTAATTCAAAAAGTTCTCTCCGGCGGGGAATCGAACCCCGGTCTCCCGCGTGACAGGCGGGGATACTGACCACTATACTACCGAAGACTTGCAATGCTTGGTCGAAAATATGTAACATAATAATTTTTTGAAATAAATATTATTTTCTCTTTGTCTAAGAGAAAAAAATCACCTAAGAACAAGTAATAAGCTTTATTTTTATAAGTTAATTGATCGTATTATTATAAAATTTGAAATTCCCTTTTTATTTTTAAATGAAAAAAAAGATAATATTAGTATAGCATTAAGTACACACAAACAACCACGACGCAAGGAGAGTGCTAGTATATAAATATCTGTTCAGTATAAGTGTGTATAATGAATAAGTGATTTTGAGTTTGGTATTGAACATTACATTACATGCACCTTTAGATTATAATTAATAGCAACCTGTCGTCCATAAAGACAAACGCGACGAGACTTATTTAGTAAATAAACTTACAGGGTCTTTTTATTGTAATTTAAAGGCAGATAAATAATATAATTTAATGCCAAAAGTTTTTTTTAAATGGAAATAGCCGGCAAACGAGCTGACGATCCATCTGATGGTAAGTGGCTATCGTCGCCCACGGACATCAGCAACACCAAAGGCATCACTGATGCATTGTCGGCCAAGAAAGAAAAAAGAAAAAGAAAGAAAGAGAAAGAAATATTTTTTTAACTAAATTAAATTTATATTTCAATTTCAATAACAAGTAGCGTCAAGATTGTTTACGAAATAAGTAGCATCTAATAAAATGGATTATACCTTGATATTCTCCAAGTCGAGTATCTTCATCTGCGCAGTCTTCAGGTCGTTCTGCAGCGCCGCTATCTTCCCCTCCAGCAGCGCCACGGTTGCGTTGCGTTTCTCCAGCTCTTCTATTGGAGCATTCTGTTCACATATGGACACTTTTATTATAGACTAGCTGAACCGGCAAACTTTGTACCGCCTATCAATCTTTCCCTCTCTCTCTCTCATATTCTGTCAATCGCGCCAGCTATCAAACGACTGAATATTTCTAAAAAGACGAAAGACATCAAATGTTTCACAGCTAGGAACATTTATTTATTTATTTATTTAAATGAACGCCAACATAGTGAACACCAATACAATGTAAATAAAATAATTATATTTTGTATTGAAAAATTATATTGTCGTATTTTTTTTATATTTTCCGTTCGTTATTATTTATGTTTCTCACCGTTTAAACCTTCCCTGAAGTTCGATAAATATTATTTCAAGATCAAAATTAGCCATTCGGCCAAATCCAATTCGGCAAAATTAGCCAAATCGGTCCAGCCATTCTCGAGTTATAGCAGGACAAACGAACAGCAATTGATTTTTATATATACAGATATATAGATTATAGTAGTCGCAATATCTCCCTGCACTCGTTGATATAATATTGCGCGCTCACTCGCACTTGGGTCTTAGGTCCATCTGATGGTAAGTAGCGATGTAGTCATGGGTGTTAAGACACAGTAACTTAGTAAAAGCCTATTCACTCTGGTCTTGAAGATATACACATTTTTCAATAGTACCTTGATACACATCGGAAAACCTGCACCTTAG
This sequence comes from Thymelicus lineola, assembly GCA_963932265.1. Taxonomy (NCBI): domain Eukaryota; kingdom Metazoa; phylum Arthropoda; class Insecta; order Lepidoptera; family Hesperiidae; genus Thymelicus; species Thymelicus lineola. The sequence goes on along the minus strand of OZ010700.1, from coordinate 12,959,230 downwards.
AATTTATGTTTTATTAAAAAAAATGTTTAACTGTATTAAATTAGTACTTGACTGGATTAAACTACTGTTGCTAGCTGATAGTTATACAAAGTATCATTAAAATCTGTCCAGTTTGCTGATTTACAGTGACAACAAAACACAATGGACAAAAAAATAAATGTATGTATATCAAAAAGAATGCTTAATTTCAACAAAGGTTCACAAAATATTTTATGACAGATAATGTACTTCCTCACACTTACTGTAGTTCCTTACACAGATTAATAAAAAACAGTTGACTGCTACTTGCCTCGTTGGACTTCAATTTATGCTGCAATTCTTTCACCAAGAGTTGCATCGTGTTGATCTCCTGAGCGTGTGCACTGTCCTTGGAAGATAGCTGCAGCTGGAAATATTATAAAACTATTATAAAACTAATACTATGATAAAAAGCGTGTTAATATCAACAAGTTTTATTCCAATTTCCCCAACGCTGGGGAGTGTTGTGTCTCCAATTTTAATTACCTCATTTTACCGTCAGAGCTATAAGATTGTCAAAATAATTGTAAGTGAATGGGAATTCAATCATGATAAAGATACAAAAGACAATTAAGAACTTTAAATTTGAAAGCTGGATAATATTGTATTACAGTAGATAATATTGTGTAGGTACTATTAGGTAAGGTAGGTTTTCTTTATCTTTCTTCTCTCTTTCTTGCCCGGCAACATCAGTAATATCTCTTGTGTGGCTGATATCCATGGGCGACGATAGCCGCTTACCATCAGGTGGATCGTCAGCTCGTTTGCCGGCTATTTCCATAAAAAAAAACGCACAAAATGGACTTAGCGACGATTGTGTTCGAGACAGTACCTCAAGGTTGTTCAGTTTCTGCTTGAGATCATCTCTCTCCTTCGTAGTGACGTCCACTATATGTTCGAGGGATTCCTTCTGCCATGTCAGCTTCTCGTTATCGACTATCACCTGTAATACAATATTGCGATTGTAAGTCAGACTTATTAAGTAACTGGAGACACACGCCAAAGATTATTATCGCAAGCGTAAAATCCTATTTTCTCTTTTCTTGAAGACAACCAGATGTATGTGTGGGTACTGGGTACTCGTAACAGGCAACCTATTGCAGTCCTTCGCGTCGTACTTTCTAGTGGGATGTTCAAGATAAAAGGATGGATACCTGCCGTGCATTTTATCGTTCGATGCAGAAACAGGAATGGGAGAATTTACTCGAACAAATCACGCGCACACTCTCCAAAATAGGGATGGATATCCTCATTATGGGTATAGAAAACCAAGTGATACACATAGACACCGTTCACACACACCAAAAGTATCTCAAATAAGATCCATACTGAACTCTTTTGATTTTACCCGACTACCAGGAAGGGTTATATTTTTCGCGCGTATTTTGTATGTATGTATGTATGCATGTAATATCCTTTATTACCTCATATCTTCTAAACCGCTGAAGGGATTTAAATAATTAAGATATCGTTAGATTCGTCTTGATAACCCAAGTGTTCTTAGTGACATAAAAAAATAAATATGTTAGCTATGAGACGCCATTGTTTAAAGTATCAAAAAATAAAAATGAATCAAATAATGCAATATGGGTATCAAATCAGCCCACCTGGATTTAAAAAATGTATATCATGATACCTTTTTTGATAACAGGCGGGTCTTTTTATAAATTTTTAAATTTTTAATGATCTTCAACGGTCTCTATCCTGTGTTAATCTATGTAGTGACGTCACCTGTCTCCTCTGCTTCTCGACAAGCTCAAGCTGCGCCGTCAGCTTGTCGATGGTATCGTCGTCGGGTGACGTCACGAACTCCACGCCGGAGGAGGCGCCGGACTTGGTCTCTGATGCGACGATCGCGTGATGCGCTTCGCCCTCCGCCATACGAACCACGTCGAGCTTTAGCTTGCGGTTCTCTTGGCGTAACTGGAATCAATCACCATATAATATAAATTATACAATAATAAAACAATAATAAATACAATAATAAAACTGACCCAGTCAACTCTCTTGTTCTTATTTCTATCTTAAACTAGTTGACCCGGCGAACTTCGCACCGCCTAACAATCAATGAATGTCGTGTTACTTGCAACTAAACTTAAGTTTTCCTTGGTTCAACAAATCAGAGCTCATTAAAATCGGTACAGCCGTTTTTGAGTTATATGCTAGACTTTGACGCGAATTTCTTTGAATGCTTCAGTGTCATATTATTACACTCAGTGTTATATTTTTAAAATATTTAAATTTTTAACGATGTTAAAACAATGAATTCATTATTCCACCTGTTCAATCGACATTTTTGAATATTCAATTTAACACATTTTATGACTGTTATTGCGAAGTTTGGTGTACTGTAAAAATAAAAAACCGGGCAAGTGCGCGGGCCACGCGCAATGTAAGGTCCGAAGTAGTAAGTTTATCGACTATTACTCTATTAACTACAAGAATGGTCTAAGAAGACCCATAATATTTTTGGAAGACCTTTTCAATGATACCTCACACTATAGGTTACGCGACGAATAAAAAAATTCATCCTCACGTTACCTGTAGGGGAGGTACCCTGAAAAAGAGTCAGTCAAAATATTTTATTCATATAGGTATCACTTATACACTTATGCACATCATTTTTTGGCTTTTTGGAAAGGTGCTTTGTCGTGGATGAAAAAAATGTTTTTCAATATTTTATTCTACGATTCTAGAACTTTAATAAATATATCCATGCCAAATTACAGCTTTCTAGCAATAAGGATCTAGGCGCTTTGCTTCGGCCAGACGGACGGACGGACGGACGGACGGACGGACGGACGGACGAACGGACATGATGAAAGTATAAGGGTTCCGAAGTAAAATCGGGAACGGTTTAATACAGAAAAAGAAATATCAGATAGTATAGGTACTACATTTTCAATTGGTACTCTATTTCGAACAAACTTTATGTAATGTAAACTAATTATTAAAATTATTTTTGTACATGTATATAACTAAATTTGTATAATACATATATTGGTTATTCAAATACACAAAACGGCGGAACGGATTTAGATGCAATATGGCACACACATTGTTCAAAACCTGGCCTAGACATACAAGTATAAGAAGATATAAGGGAGAGAAAGAGACTAGCTCTTAAACTACGGCTATAGACCTTATGCGTGGTACATAAGGATCAAATTCATCTCACAAATTTAAATCATCATTCATAGAACATCCCATCAACATATTTTAAAATGACATATAACACTCACCCTCTCAACCAGCTCCTTAGTCTCTTCAAACTTCTCCTTATGAAGCTTGTGGGTCCGCAGCATGTCCTCCTGGCAGGAGGCGATGAGGAGGAACTGCTCCTTCATGGACTCGTTGTTCTGCTTCAGGGTCTCCTTGAGGACCACATTCTCATCAAGGAGGTCCCCGAAACGCTTCTGTAACTCCTCGGTGCTCCTATCGTCCGTGATGATGGTGCTTGCTACCATCATGCTTGCAGCGGAAGGCTGGAACAGGAAACATGTGTTTATTAGCTTTCTTTTCTTTATTTTTGGAAAATTATAGCCTATGTCACCCGGGGATAGTGTAGCTTCCCAACAGTGAAAGAATTTTTCAAATCGGTTCGATACTTTCGGAGCCTATTCAATGCAAACAATCAAATCTTTCCTCTTTATAATATTACTATGGATTATATAAGATAAGATAAGCCCATGGTTTGAAAATTTATGGGGAGTAAATCAAACTTTCTCCGTTAAGTTATGCGTTATATTTGTAACAATGAATCTTGATGGCGTTGTTACTGATTTAACGATCGCAAACTAGATCTATGGATCTATGAACATCTATGGATACTCAGTCTTAGATTACAGTTATGAAGTCTTTTTACAACTGAATTACTTAATCTAAATTTAACAAAACGTATGGTTGGTTTTTTTTTATTTTTTATAACTAACTGTAACTTAAAAACATCTGCTAATATAGTAAGTAGGTAATAAAAAATACAATATGTGTGTAAATATCGCTTAAATAGGCAATAAAAAGTCTACAACTTGAATAAACATTGTGAACAACGAATAAATGTCTCGTCGTTATAATTTTTTCCAATGAGTGGCTTTGCTGATGGCACTAGCGTCTTTTACAGTTTCACGTCCACAGAATGTTAGGAATAACAGTGCTAGTTTTTAAATTATCTACGTCCACCTGTACATATTTATTTATTTATTCTTTATTGAACCTTACACAAGTAATGGAACAAAAGGCGGACTTAATGCTAAAAGCATTCTCATAAATATAAAGTGTACATTTAATTTCCTCAACTGGTTCAACAACAAAAAAATCTATTCAAAACAAAATATATAACTGATAATAATAATCAGTTGGATTGTCTGTTCATTTGTCCTCAATATACATTTAAAAAATACCAACTTAAGTAAACTACAAAACAAGACAAACTTACTCAAGGAAAATCTCCACAAAAACTCAGATGAATTAACAACCAATTACTCAAATAAAAAAAATCCAAACAAATAAACCAAATCAAAGTAAACGCCTACCTCGACTGATGTCATATCAACAGTTCTGCAATCACTAGTACAATGCTAGTTACTGCACTACTGCTTACAAATAACATTAGACGCTGGATGCACTATATAAGCACGTGTGTCGCTAGCGGGACATTCCCTGTCAGTACAAGGCCTATGACGTCACGCACAAACAACCCTCTTCATAGCGACCCACAAACGAACTTATATAATGTTCGATTTAATCGTTTTCCTCCGGCTTCGATCAGGAGTTAAGAAATATAATAGTGAACGGGTTAGAGTCGTCGGATCGGAAAAGGAAGGTTTAAACCAAACTTTAAACTAGTTATTAGTTGCAATTCAAACCAAAAGAACAGGACTCTAATTGGACCAGCACTTTTATTTTAGTACTAGGAAATCGCCTTCGCTTCGCTTCGGGAAAAATAGTAAAAAAAAATATGTCACCCGGGGACAGTGCAGCTTCCCAACAGTGAAAGAATTTTAAAGTTGGTTCTGTAGTTTCGGAGCCTATTTAATGCAAACAAACAATCAAATCTTTCCTCTTTATAATATTAGTATAGATGACAGTTGCAAAGGGATTTAGTTTCTTTTACACCTGCACTAAATGAAAAAAATTCCACCGTTATATCTAAGATATCAAGTCAGATCATTTAAATTGTTAACGTATATGGCAACCTCTAAGAGAAAGAAATGTGTCTTGTTAGCTGATCAGTTCAACAGTCCTGCTAGCACCGGCTAACCAGCTATGAAGGAAACCAGGGGCCTCTTTTATATCAGTTAAGACTGTATAAGTCATTGATAATTCACGAAATAACTTTGTATGATGATATAAACACGGTACGGTGAAATCCCTTTTTAATGAACTCCATACCTAATATGTTATAAGATAACATACGATTTTATATATTTTAAACGGTGCAATTTACCTTATTTAATTGAAGGTAATAGCATAGTGTTTACTTAGGGCGTGCTACACGCTGCACCGCTCATAGCCCGGCGGTTTGTGTCGATCCTAAGTTGATTCGGTATTCGGATAAGTGACCGTTAATGGCAAAAATTTCTTTTAAGTCGTTAAGCCATGTCGGACATGTCGGTAGCCCTCAGGCGACATGAAAACTTCCGACACTGGCTTGACTACTAACCCCTGCATCAATAGGGTGGTATTGACAGATATGAGTAGAAGGATTATTATGGGATCACCTTACAAAATACATGTCAATTTACAGGCAATAACGTCTATTCTCTACTAACCTGTAAAGCATTCTGGCGGCTTAATCGTTGTTACGATAAGGCCCTTTTTTAAGAATAAAAAAAATAGGGTGGTTTTAAGACATTATCAAAATGATAATCCTTCTACTCATATCTGTCAATAAAATATTTATAACTATTGACACCATGCACCCCACGCTTTTTTACAATAAATAAGAAAAAAAATCTTATTTACACTATTCTTAAATTTATTTTCTATTTTTTAGTTGTATTTTCTATAAAAGCGTATTTTTTAGATTTTATTAACTATTATTTACTTAAGGAAATAGCCGGCAAACGAGCTGACAATCCCCCTGATGGTAAGTGGCTATCGTCGCCCATAGCCCATCAGCCCATCAGCAACTCCAAAGGCATCATTGATCGAAAACCATAACTTGTAAAAAAAACCAAGTTATATTATAAAAAGTTGTGAGATCAATGTAATACCAAGTGGGTTAATTTATTCAGTCCCTACTTAAGGGTCCTTCTGTCTTAAGTTATTACGTAATTAGCTAACCTAACATCTTATAGTGACCAATATTAAATTAATATTAAAAATTTTTTGTTTTAAATAACTAGATTATTTGTAACTCAGATTAAAGAAATAAAAGGCAGATATAACTTTCGCAAAGAAATGCAACGAATGACGTGACGTGAAGCCGCTTTTGTTGTGCATGACAACCATATTGACAGTTAGCAGTGGCATCGTAGAGACACATACTTCTTTGTGTGTGTAAGTTGCCACATTGAAAACAAAAAGTCGCAATCTCCCGCAATTTAGTAAATATTTTTTGCCATATTTTCGACTTGAAATATTATGCAAAATTAAATTGGCAAATTTATTTATCAAATTATAAATTATCAAAAAATATAGATATTAAATACACACAAAATACAATACTTAATATGTTTAATTGTTTTAATTTATGGTTTTTTCACTTTTGGGTATTTTTCATTGAAAATTATTAAAATTTTAATACTTTTATTATAATTAAAATACATGAAATATATATAATATACGTCATCTTCATTAAAATGCAATGAATAAACAAACAAAATTTGGATTGCCAATCATTATCTCGCCTATTTTGAGGAATAATAAAATCCCATTTATCTCGTTTAATAGCATTTGTCGGCAATCTGCAAAATAAATTAATTTATTGAGTAGGCTAAACAGGAACTAAAATAGAATAAAATATTTTCTTTCAATCGTGCATTTTATCGTAGGCAAACGTGATATTTTCAATCAACCAGGTTTACCTATGTTAAAATCCTTATTTTATCCCTTTAATCCTTTTTACAATCTATCTTATGTTTGTAATAACCCAGCGACTGGTATTTATGCATTGGCTGCATCTCCTCATTTTTAGATTTAAATAAATACAACGATTTACTTTTAAAATATTTTTTTTGATATAAATTTATAATCGATCAGTGTTCAAATAACCCATGCATATTTCCCTAATTTAGGGTAATCGATTTTCATACAAAGCTGGTATAAAATTGAATAATTGTCGAGGTTTTGTGTTCCGAGCGCACCTCAAAAATATTATTATAAATAAATAATAAAATAATGAACAGTTACCTGTGAAAAGATATCTAATCTTCTTTTGCTTGATTTTGGGAACAACTTTAGCAGGTTTTAAAATTGCAAGACAGCATTTTATCTGAGAAAATTATTTTATAAATTTTGACAATTGTGACATGAAAGCTATTTGACGCTTTCTTTAGTACTGAATCGGGTTTGTATTTGCTTTTTTAGTTTGTATTTGCTTTGGTAGCTCCACATTTTAGTTGAATGAATATATCTGCCTTTTATTTCTTTAATCTGAGATTTGTAAATTCATTATGTATTGTATAACCTATTTTTGAGAATTTTTTCACTGCTCCAATTCTAACCAAAATTAGCACTTTGAAGTCAAATATTTCGCAAACGGACCCCTAATTCCAAAAATGGTCTTAGAAGACTCAATATTTTTTGATCACATTATAGGGTATGTAACAAATTCATTCTCACGTTACCTGTAGGGGAGGTACCCTGAAAAAAATGTTTTTCCATATTTTATTCTACGATTCTGGAATTTTAATAAATATGTATAATATATCCATGCCAAATTACAGCTTTCTAGTATTAAGGGTCTCGGCGCTTTGCTTCGGACAGACGGACAGACGGATGGACAGACGGACGGACTTGACGAAACTATAAGGGTTCCGATTTTACTTCGGAACCCAAAAAACCAGCTACGGCCCGTCTACGCTCTCCCAACGTGGAAACAACATAAGAGACATGAATCAGCCACGTCATTCCCATCCAGATACACCACTCACAAGTCATATCACATTGATTATTGCTAAATCACTACCGCCGCCGTTATCAGCGACATAATACACTGGAGTTACGTCACGTGGAAACTACTGTTATCATAACAAAAAGCTACTTGGGCCAATTCTAACAACTCATTATAGATAACCATTGGAGCTTTGGTAAGTCCCGAAGGAAATGAGTCAGCTACAGCCACATACTATCTCCCTCATTTTTTATCAGACTAGGTCATTTATTATTGTGGATGCCAAGAAGAAGTTCCTAATTTTATTTTACAGATATATTCACTATTCAAAAATTCCAAGTGATCAGCTGAATGAAGCAAGAGCAGGCACAGTTGGTACATAGGTAGTCTGATGGGCTCACCCATCAGAGTGGCAAAAAATTTTTAAGTACTTCCGAGATCATATGTCATAAGAACAGTCATTAAGTGATGTCAGAGGGCATCAAGTGGCATCTTCATCAAGTAATTCTTTGTCTTGAAACTTTTTCGGTGCGCCAGAGCGTTCTCTCTCTCCAAGATCAAAATCATCGTTTTTAAAGCGTCGAAACCAGTCTCTGCATGTTGTCTCTGACAAAGCATGTTCTTTACAAGAATTATGTGTGATTCAGTGGCAGATTTCTTTTAAATAAAAAAATGCAATAAAATTCCCCGCAAATACTTTTTACTTGGTACAAAACTCGACATTTATATCACTACAAAAAACACCGTTGTTTACAGCGTGGCTGACTAACACAGACTAAAGTTCAAGACAGTACAAGTAAGTAGTAAGTTACAGACAGTAGTTTAGGGTCCATGCTTTACCATCATAAATCACATGCCTAATCACACTCCTAGTAATGTCATGTTTAAAAACAGTGAGATCTTATTCAAGGACCTAATATAATCTCTGTTTATCATGATGTACATTATTCTCTCCTTTATAATGGTTCTTTGTAATGCCCCATGTGAAAAAGACAGTCACAAATACCAAGGCTATTATATTATATTTATACACCATACTTCATTATTCTGAGTGCTCAGAATGTGCTCAGAATAATGAAGTGTCACTCCACTTAGTTCCCACTAAAGATCTAGTTTGAGTATAAAAGTACAATATTAAATTCAACGCTGATTCCTTTACCATAGCAATATTAATGGATGATTTATTAACGGTAAACCCATAGACTAAGTTTCCCGATCCAATAAATTTGGTATCATACTTATCTGTTTTGTATATAAAATTATTTTATTACAAGAGGCTAGTTGAAAACAATACAATTCACAATAAACACAGTATAAAGAATGCTAGGACACTTTCTAAATATTTGCATGTATGTTTTGTCAATCAACTGACAATTAATATCAAAGGAAGATAAAAACTTAATATTGTTATGTTTTAAACTAATATTATGTATTTAGGCCAAGTACCTCATTAGGTATTCAAATTGTAATCTCTAAATATTATGAAATGAAATGAAATGAATTTTCTGTAAACATGAACCTTATAATGCTCCATTAAAAAAAGTTTTTGAATTTGAACACTTACACTATCGCCGAGTTTGAACTGCGCCTTAAACGCCATGTGAGCCTCAGCAGACATATCCCTCATCGCATCCTCTATCTGCGACTTGTCCAACATTCCGTTTTCAATGCTATTGTGTTTCTCCACATCCATACTGGCTCCCGGTGATGTACCCAAGACTATGATGAAGGAATCGTCATCAGCATTATCTTGATTTGTTGTCATTCTCATGCATTAACTCTGTACAAACGATCACAACAATAAAATAACGAGATAAAAACTATAAGCAACTGCGAAGTTTTGCTACCGATTTAACCGATTTGTAATTCAATGCAAAATAATTACCTATTCAATAACTTTTAAAACTAGTTATGGCATATTCATTATTTCAACGATCTCGAAACGAGGATTGAAACATACCAAGGACTAAAATAAAAATAAACTTTGTGATTTAATACATCTCTATTTTTAATGGACTTACCGGGTTATTCGATTATTGAACTTAAAAACACTTCAGCTAAACGATAATGGGAAGATATCTAACTAATGCCTGACAGTACAGTAGACACACCAATAGTCAAGTATTTTTCTTACTGGTGCTAATACTGCTAATATTTTGTAATCAAGGATAAAAATGTAAGTACCTAATAAAATACCTTTCATTTCATAGGATAAAATTGACAGACAAGACAACTGTCACAGTCACAACACAAACTTCCCGTATATCAGTGTTGCCAGACGTCGTGAAAGTCGTATTTCTTAAGAAAGCTACAAAAAAAATCACAGACATAGATAGTAAACTTTAATTAGGTATACACGCTACGTAAAGAGTTTTACTGTTCATTTTGCTCATTATTTCTTGTGTTGCAGTTGGAAATAATCTCACACAACAACCAAATATAAATAGCGTTTTATAAGTCGTTTTGTCATTCAAAGTCTCGTTGCTAAGTTTATTTCAAATCTTGGTTTTTAAGAGATTTACGGAACTGAAGCATTGTTCACAGTCAGTGTTCGCGCTTGCTATCAACGCCACGGGACGAAGGAGGTGAGGCGGGGGCCCCAGCCTGCCATTGGCCGTCTTGCTGATCAGACCACATCAGCATCACACCACCGTCGAGTGCAGCCCGCGCCCCGCGCCCCGCCGGCCAAGGCCACGTTCAAGGCTCCTAGTCTTCCCCCCCCCCCCGTGAAGGGTCAAAGGCCTGTGTATCGGATTCACCGGAATTAAGCGGTCCACTCCCGATGACTGTGTGTCTAAGTCCAAATGGTAAAATCTTAGCGGGGGGGACTACGGAGTCCCCCCTCGTGTCGTGTCAGCGGTATGTTGTACCGGATTCATATTATGTCGAATCAACCGGTCCACTCCCACTGACTTGGTCCCAATTTTCAGAGTCTCCCTCCAGGACCCGCCCCAACGTCCGCGTTAAGCTGTAAAGGCCAGTAGGACCAACAGCAACTACTCATTCAAAACAAAAAAAAAAGGTGAGCGGCCCCTACACGCATTACCTTGCTCCCATGCGTATCGCCATCATATATTAATTACTATAAGCAGTATCGTTGTTATATTATAATATGGTAATTGTTTTACAATAGATACTGTGAAGTTTAACTTTCTTTGATTTCTCTCATGTACATGCGTGTACCGTCAGTATTAGAGTGAAGAAGGCATAGTAAATCGAGAGCAAATTTAATCACAAACTGTAACTAAAATTCATTAAAATTTATATAACTAGGAATAGTCAAGAAGTCCGATATAGTGAATGGCTGTAGAACACTTAAAAATAATAAAAAACATGAGAGGTGTCAAGGGTCACCCGGATGGAACGAAGTTCCTTTCGATTTAAGTTTTGTTGTACAGCGCCATCTCTGTAAAACTCACTGAATCACTTCAAAAAAGTGTCGTCATTCGTAAAATCAAAAAGTGTCGTAATTTTCCGTCTAGCCCCCTTTCACAACGCGCGATAAGGAACTTCGTTCCAATATTAATTGCTCTGTTCACTATTCACACAACTTGTATATTATGCTCCTCCTATGTAAAAAGTGGATTAAATTTTTGAATTATGCTGCCTTTATGAAGTGATTCATAATTTTTTTTTTTTTTTTTTTTTTTAAACAAGCAATAGTTTATTCCATAATACTTAAATGAATTACAACTCTTCTTGTGACTATACATAAAAATAAAAAACCTCTAACTACTTAACACACATAACACAGAAAAATATTATCTTAACTAAATGATTATAAAAATAAGAATATTTACAAGAAATATATATCATCCAAAATCCCTAAATTCGGCATTGTACCCAGAACGCTGGCAGCATTGCCCCGCTGAATTGCTAAACTAATTCTTTGAGCAAAATAGCTGCCAGCTTTCGGGTCTCCAGAAGTCTGGATCAGACGTTTCGACATGTCTCTCATGAAACACTTCATGTCTGCCGACCACGTACCCAAAGTTTCAACTGCCAGCGCCGCAAACTCGTAATCTACTGTAATAGAAGAGTATTTACGGCGCTTTAAAAACTGGGCGCGATCGGCTGCGGCCCCAGCCTTATTGCAAGTTTCTTGCACATAAGAAGGGGCCAAAGTGTCTACACAAGTGACATCCCACACTAAGGTGCGACCTAATTTCCATGGCACAAGAGTTGCACCGTCTGGTCTCTTACCATCGTCCCTGCACATACCACATGGTTCTAATGTGGCAGGTACAGACACGGTGACAAGAGCCCTACGGATCAGGTCATTGATTGTGCCATGGCGATATAAACGGCCAGCACTCTTAGAGCAGGATAGACCATGTCGACCCAACTGATCCACACCTTGGCCACAAATGCAAAAGTGAGGCTCACAGACTTTGGCACCGAGTCGGAGACATATGGAGATGCGTAAAATCGAAGCATCTAAGACAGTGCCAAGATTATGTGAAGGCAGAGCGTACAACCAGTAACTTGAATTTTCATCAGAAACTGCTAACAGTCTCGCCCTATCCGTGTTGTCCTCTAACTGATCAAGGAGAGAGGCAAACGTCGACTTGATTCCAGGAATGTCCCAAATTTTTTGTTTGGAACCGTCAACGGGGATACTTTCCAGCGGAAACATGGTCCTCCAAGCATTCAAAGCCTGACTCAAGCCTGCCACCCGAACATCAACTTGATTTAAATTTAAAATATTGCTGATGAGGGTGACCGAACTGTGGGTCGAAGCCAAGAAAGCCGGAAGAGCCACACTTGCGGTGGAACGAATACCCAACCCACCTAATTTAATAGGTAGGCATGCCTGTCTCCAAGCATTATTTTCGAAATTTAAATTTAAAATTTTAGAAACAGTTTGTTTTAATGTTGTGTCATTCATAAATTGGTCAGATTTTATTTCAGGTCAAGGGGAATCCTCTACTTGTGAAGTGAAAATATATAATGCTGTGCTCTGTTGACTAATTCTATATCAGTTTTTACGATATTTACAAGGATCTTTGTGTACATGTTGAAAAAGCAAAAAATCGTATGAATACTACTCAAATCGTAGATCTGGCAACACTGCCGTATATACAAAGTTACTCTATGGTCACAAACCTCTAAAAATTCTGCAGTTGGGCGTAATGTTGGTAGCATTGAGTTAAGTGTCTTTTATGTTTCAAAAACCATTTTGTGGCTATAATAATATCGTTAATCAAGTTCATCAAAGGTATAAATGATATATATTACGAGATAATATAAAAAAATATATAGAATATAACATTTAAATTTTTAAAATTGGTTTTTAAGATTTAAAAGACACTTATTTCAATGCTACCAACATTACGCCTAAGCGCAGACGACTTTGACAGTTGACTCAAATTTGACTTGGTCAGGGTCACTTCACTGTCACTTGTCTTGTCAGTTTGCTGTCGTCAATCGTCAATTCAATTCATTTTCATTCGCCGAATGTCTGTCGTCGGCAGACAGATATATTTTAGATAGTGGTCATTGATTTTTGGAACAACATCTGTTTATTAGCTTTATTGTATAATTTAGTGGTAAATTTTAAAAGAAATGTCGAACGGGAAATTCCTTGACTTAGCTTACGTTCACCAATGTTTTCGAAACAGTCTGAAGGAGGAGGATGATGTTATAATTGAAGCCTATTTGGACGGTTACAATGAGCTTGTGAAGTGAGAATTCCGTGAATCTAGAGCGATGTCTTATTATCTCCTTATGTATACGTGCTAATTAGAATTTGCTTTGTCTAGGTTTTTAAATCTCATCGGAACAGTGTTTTCATTCGTCAGTAGCGATGTGAAGAGTAAGATAAAAGTTATGGACAAACATCGGACTGGAGACGATTCGATCTATTACGAATCGTTTAAGAAAATGATGAAGTATGAACTGGAGGCTGGTCTACATGATAAAATTGACTTCGTCTCTGGCTCCAGGACAATGCTGCGTTTGCACAGGGGCTTAGGTGAGTAAGTTAAACTAAAACTTATTTATTTAATTGCAATATTTGCAATATACATACCATGTTTTTAGCTTTAGATACTTTTTTAGAAGTTGTGCCTGAAAAGTATCAGCCTCTTTGTTATCCTTAGTAAAAAAAACAAAAAATATATTTATAAGACAAATTAGGATGAACAAATAATGAGATTTATACTGAAAATTATTTTTGAAGTGGCTGGAGCAAATCCAAGAGTAGTGCCAGCTTCTCAATCAGGGAGTCATCTAGCCTTCTGGTCAGTCATGTGTATGTTCTAGGGTTTAGTCAGAAGACTCCTAAATCTCCAGGGAATATATAATTGATGATTAAACGAACTTACCTGTACGTGAAGTTCAATCTCAATTATTCGAGAGCTTCGTTCGAAGATATTAGCATGGCAACACTAGTAGTATCACTTTACGGGCTCGCCATTTCGCACTGTAGTTTGGAGGTAGATAAAAAATAATACATAAAATTATCAATTTTTGTAGGGTAGATTTATAAACCTCACTTAGCTGGGGCGCGCTCCTCTTCGGTTCGTCATTTAGTTCAGAGATTTGCTGAGCTGTTTCATGTTTCACGACTAGGGGTGTAGTGTATATGACATGTACACTAGGGAGGAAGGGCATGCTAATATCTTCGAACGAAGCTCTCGAATAATTGAGATTGAACTTCACGTACAGGTAAGTTCGTTTAATCATCAATTATTCTTCGAGCTTCGTTCTCGATATTAGCATGGCAACACTAGTAGATGTTTAGAGAAGGTAGTCGTGGAACTAATGATATTTTTAGCTTTTCAATTTTTAATTGTAATATGATAGCAATATTTTACTCTTTAATTTCAATCTATTAATCAATATATTGGTGACACAGTATATGTACATCTAATAACCATAATATATAGCACACTCGGTATATGTTACTGATAGGTAGTAAACTTTATTTGATAATATGAACATGAGTGATACGTTAACTAAATATAGTGGAATATCTACTGAATTCCGCAAGTTTTATATAAAATATCCAAATCCTTTTAAAAAATGGTTAATGACATAAATGAGGTAAATATAAATTTCGTAATATTATTCATAATATATTATATATGGTGTTTTTCTATGTAACCCTTGCCAGTACTAAGAGAATAAGTAATTTGATGATAATTGTATTCACTGAAATTAGTTTTTTCCCGAAGGATCCAATTTTTTGTAGCTAAATTAGATCACACTACTACAGCGTGTGTAGCAACGATAGCAGCAACTATGTCATCAACTACAAATAATTCCTAAACCTGTAAAAAATATCTATATAAAAACACTGTTTGTTTAAACATTATCTATCTATATATGTAAAAACATAAAAATGCCTGTACAGATGTACTCCATAGACTGAGATCATCCAACCGATATGCCCTTAAATAGTTTAATTTGAAAGGCAATAATCCGAAAGTGGTTTGAACCACTAAAACAAAGCATCAGGCACATTCAGTCCATTGATAGAGTCAATTTTCCACTTTTCCATACAACAGCTTGAACAGACTGACAACATAGAACACTGATCTATCATTGTCATAAGATTTTTTTTTTTTTTGCATAGTTCTGTATAAAATAAAGTAAATGCCGAACCGAAGAGGAGCGCGCCCCAGCTAAGTGAGGTTTATAAATCTACCCTACAAAAATTGATAATTTTATGTTTTATTTTTTATCTACCTCCAAACTACAGTGCGAAATGGCGAGCCCGTAAAGTGATACTACTAGTGTTGCCATGCTAATATCGAGAACGAAGCTCGAAAAATAATATTTATCGACAATCGAAGAACCATGGCAATGCATGTAGTCATTATTATATTTATTTGATAGAACTTACCAATGAGATTTATTTTATATTAGAAATTAAGAATCAGTACCCTCCACTAAGAGGTAGTGCCTACTCCTTCAGAACAAGGAAAACCCAGTTGTGTACTTTAACCCAGGATCTCAGGATCTTTTGCCCGACGACACAGAGCACTCCATCCCATACGTATAATAATTTATCAACAAGTGGACATAAGAGTCTTCTTACCCTACGAAATTATGATTTTAATTTTTTAATTTCATTCTCGTTTTGCAGATTTCATCCGACTGTTCCTGAAGCGTCTCAGCGATGCAGAGGAGAACATAAACACATGCACCACATGCCAATTATCATACAATGAAACACTAGCAGAGTTCCACCCATGGTACATTAGGAAAGCAGCAACACTTGCCATGCACGCACTGCCAACAAGAATTGATCTCATGAAGAAGGTAAGCTATTGTGAGTTGTAACTATTGAAATGAAATGAAATGAAATGAAATGAAATGAAATGAAATGAAATGAAATGAAATGAAATAATCTTTATTCATGTAGGTATCACTGATACTCTTATGCACGTCATTTTTTTAATCTACTAGCTTTTCGGAAAGGTGCTTTGTCATGGAGGAGAAGAAAAGCCGTAAAGAAACTCCTCAGCACATCTTTTAAAAATAAAACTTATATCTATTACAAAAATAGGTATTCTTTAACCTGTGCAGAACTGGTTGCCTAGCTAGTCATTTCCAAGCATCCTTGTCATTTAAATATTCATTTATGCTATAGTAGCCCTTGCCTACGAGCTGAGCCTTTACACGTTTCTTAAAAGATTGCACCGGTAAGTCATGTATTTGTTTTGGGACTTTATTATAAAATTTTGTACCTAGTCCCATAAAAGAACGTTGCACTTTAGAAAGACGGTACGAAGAGGTAGCCAATTGATGCATCCTTCTTGTTTGACGATTTGAAAAATCACAATTTTGTTTATATGCAGTTATGTTATTCCGTATAAACACTAAATTATTATAAATATATTGGGAAGCTACTGTAAGTATACCTATTTGTTTAAATTTGACACGCAAGGACTCCCTTGATTATATATTGTGAATGAGACATCAGATATTAAATGTAGGGTTAGTAAAAAAAATAACAGAACCATTACATGATGGCACATATAACACATCACAATAACACCCATGGCCCGAGTATAAATATTTATCTGTCACATAAATATCAGCCCTGGCCGGGAATCGAACCCGGGGCCCCTTGCTTGGCAGATAGGATCGCCACCAACTAGTCTACAAGGTTAAATACATTATTATAATTCAGACGCTCATGTTAACGTAATATATTTTATGGCATTGTTGTAATATCATTATCTGATATGTTAAGTTTTCTGACTGATAAAAGATAGTAAATGTACAATGGTTTGTACTTATAATATTATGAATTGCACGATTCTTATTATAATTTTAAATTTTAAGGGTATTATTGAATTTTATACTGATATTCCCACCCCATTCAGTCACAAGGATTGTGGTCACGGGATAGCTGTGGGGCCTGTGGGTGTAAAATATGTTTGTGAATACACATTACAGTTAATTTTTTTCCTCTTTATTTGGGTTAACAAATGTGTTGTAAGGTCCATGGGCAGCTACCAGGCGAGCTAGTTACCATCAGATTCAGGTAGATTGTCAGCTCGTTTGTTGGTTAAATAATTTTTTCTGGCTTCCTTTTTGCCTTTACTAAATACTTACCAGAGTTCACAAGTCATACCCAAAGACCTATATGGTCATACCATTATAATTGTAAGTAATTTTTCTACTTTACTTTTATAGGTAAGATCTCACTTATCAATTGTTTGTAGCAATGATTCTAAATTGTAGATAATTCGAATTCTTTACGTCCAAGGTCGAACCCATTAAAAGGCGATTGAGTTCACTGTTGTCTGATATTGTTTCGCGATCTTAGACGTGGATCACGTGGACAATTGGACGTATTGGTGATTTTTTTTGTTTACAATAGATAAATGGTGTTCTTCGACGAATCCATTATATCTATAGCTAACTGATAACAATATAACTAATTTTGTTGGTACTTCAGTTTTCTTTTAAATGCTAAGTTATGTCAATATTTTGACCGATAGCAAATGTTTATGTTGCATTGTTAAGATGATAACTAAACCATCCAATTCCACAATTTTATCTATACTATAATAAAATTCAAAGTGTCTGTTTGTCTGTCCGGGCATCACATAAAAACCCTTGAATGGATTTCGATGAAAATTTGTAAAGTTGTTACTGATACCCTGGATCATATTTTAGACAACTTTTCATCCCGGAAAATTAAAAAGTTTCCTGGGAAAACAGGATAAAAGTTTGAATGAGTTAAAACATAATTTCCGTATGCAACGCTGGGGGCAACAGCTAGTTCAATGATAAGTGGAGATGTAGTTTGGCTGTCTTCTAAAATTTGCTGTATTTTCCTAAATGTATAATTTATTGCAGAATACTAAGAACTCCGAGAGGCAACCCTGATTGCGTAAAAATTACCACTTAAATATATGTTAACATGAAGTGCTATGGTTTCCAGATTTTCGGCACTGACCACGAGTTATCGGAGGCCATGATGAACTTGCCCGATACGCTGCGCTCTTGTGACGAGGTGTACCGGCGCGTACAACAACTGTACTCGGACTTCGACTTGCATGGTTTGCCCTAAACTAGACCAACATGGAATTATGAGGATGTACTATGTTTATATCAACGATATTTGAATGTTACGCCTCTACACTACTCGCGAATTTGATCGAAGTTGGGACTATCTATTGAATAGATTCTATCTATAGACTCTGGGTAGCATACAATCACAGACTTGAAAAAAGAATAGACGTCATCATGTATTATCGAGAGTGACGCCGCCCGCTTACCATGTGTGCGTAATTTTTAATGCGGTCCGACGCGGTAATGGCGGCGGATTAATAATAGTATGGTGTCAATGTGTGCGTGTAATACTTGTACGAATAGAGAAGTTGGTATTACTAAGGGTGCTTCACTGAATTTGTTGCTGACAATCCGTCTGGTCTTTTTTCAAGTCTGTGCATACAATGTAAAGGATTAACAACGATAAGGTTGTATTGTGACTTGGCAGTCGCTAGGTACCTAAGTGACTGAAGGATTGACAGGGTTATGTATAGATTGAATATTGGGATAGTGTTGTCTTTTTGCAGTTGTAATGACTAGAGGATTATGGGTAGTTAGGAAGGCAAGTGTTGAAAACTTGAGAACCACTTCGAATAACATCGTGTCGCATCATTTTGCCGACTTTATGTCATTGTCGGTTCTTTGCGCGGATCTTTAGCGAGTAATGTAGCTATGAAACCTCGCTGCTATTATACTTAACGGGTACTTCGATGAGGATTTTGACGAGTAGTGTAGTGGTATTCGGTGCCGGCGTTAGAGCCACCGACACCGAGGCAAGAATATTGTAGCGCCCACCAGTGCCAGATTTATATTTTTTATCAGTGTAGGCCAATTTATTTCCGCCGCCCCATGTACCTTTCTAAAATAATAATTTTCCATTCATAATAAGGAAGGCATTGAATTAGTCACTAAGAAAGTGCGTAAAAAATAAGAAAGTTTTTACGGCACTTTTTAATAGCAAAATCATCTATAATATCATCTTCTGAAATCTGCCGCCCCTAGGACGCTGCCGCTCATAGGCCGCGGTCTAAACGGCCTATTGAAAAATCCGGGACTGGCGCCCACATAAGGAAATCAAAAAGAGCCTTTTTGCTCGAAAACTTCCTTTTTTGTTGCTCCTCCCCTCAAATCTAGGCCATCGACCCCCTCCAACGCCGGCACTGGACGTATTATAATTAGCGGTATGAATTTGATTGAGTCTGGTTCTAGGAGGGTCGCCTGCATCGATCTCTTCATGGAGGCATCGATTCAACAGTAAGTTCTTGTTGGGATTCGTGTTTTAAAAGTTGCATAATATTATATATGTGAAATAAATGTTACCAGTGTATTGAAATTTGAAAGATAGCTAAGTGTTTTTGAGGAATTTTAGCGACTTTTATGCTTTTTAAGTGGAAGATCGCTGGCTCAAATCAATGTCGTATCGTGAGTTGTCTATACCTATTTGATAGTATAAAAGTATCATTCCAGTATATTTTTATCACTAACATTTGAGGCCAAATCCAAAACTTTTTTGCAATTAAGTTTATTGTTGTTGTGATAATTAAAATTCCAGTCATTAATAGTTATCGCATTATTTTAGCGTATTTTTAAAGGGAACAAATTAAAATAATAATTTAAATTAAAACCCTTATTTTCTGAAACAAATAATTTTTACTAATTTTAAATTGAAAACTTAACGAATCTATTCTTGCCTTAAGCATTTCTTTACTTTTCCTAATATTCCTCCACGAGGATATTTAAATGAATAAGACGAGAAGTGAGCGCTAATCTCACAAGTAAAACTCATTGTTCCTTCGTCTGATTATTATAATCGTAATCTAGCCATTTATTGTGGATTAAATAAATATTATACAATATTTTAATGTTAAAAAAACAAAGCTTTGAGTTTGATTAGTGAGATTACAGCATTGGTTATATTATCAAAAGAAAATTAAGATCATTGTCATTGAATGCAATCAATAATAGTCATTATCCATCCAATAGAACTTACCTTTATGTAAAGTCACTTAGGTTTTTCCTTTTATCGATTTGCAATATAGATAAGATTTCATGAAGTGTCTGCAATTAATTGATATAATAGAAAATACATAATACGTGCGTGGTACGTTATCGTCGCATTATTATTTTATAAGTTAACTTTCCACTAATAGATACCTTTAAAGTAAAATTGACGCGCAGTAAAAATTAGGATTATCTTAACGTACTTAATTATTTTTCTGTATTTATTTTTATTTCCGTTTTTATTTATATATCGCTGTATTTTTTTAAACGGACGTTACAATGAAATGCTTTGAAAACTTTACACCCAAGTGATTTATTAGGGAAATAATTAAACATTAGCAAATGGTACTTAAATAGATATTTTCTTTCCAAAGATAGACAATGTATCCTTTATGTATTCGTTTATGTTAAAATGTATTTATATTGGATTACATTTCAAAAATACGTATTTAGGGAATATAAATGCAAGAGTATCGGTATAAAAATAATGTAAATTATTATTATCAAACTGATCTCAGAGTTATAAATCATTGTAATACAAGTATATTTAGAAGTGTATAAAATGTATTACAGTATTATTTCTTTCAAAGACGGCTACCTAAATCCATTGACTTGTATTATAAATAATTACATATAAAAGAAGTCATTGGAATTTCGATAATGCCAAATGTTTGTTTCGGTCGTAACCGACTTCAAAAGGTAGTTTCATATCAGTTTTCTATACAGTATTTTTAAGTAATATCAAGTTACATTTGAAGGCCTATTCCATTGTTGTTTTAGCTTTTAGATCATATTAGTTAAGTAATAAATAAAATTGTACAATTTGATGTGTAGTAATGTTAATTATCGTATGTATGAATGTAATCATAATGAAATTATGCTGAGAGCGACTATTTCTCCTATGGCTCTTTTTCACTGTCTCATTTCACTTATGGCCATAAGTAGACACAATTTTTTCATAATTCTTAAAAACATTAAAAAACGTAAAATTGAGCTCAATTGAAATCTTTGCTCAGGATTATTCTATGTACTGTAGTCACTTATAGAAATGTAATTCTTCGATTTAAAATATTTTTAAGATTTCTACGATTTGTAAAAGTACTATAAAAAAAACTTTCCAAAATGTTTCTTTTTATTGTTAATTTTTTCATCTATTTTAGAACCATCAGAGGCTTACATTATTGTTTAAAATACATAAAAAATCATTTTGTTAATTAAAATAAAATTATCTACCTATATGCTGATTGTAATATGTCTACGTTATAATTATGTTACTGGCTATATGTGGGTAAGCCGAGTTGATTGCCCATCTAGGGGGCGCTAGTATTGCGCCATTTGATTAATGATAACAATAACTTTTAAATTGTGGCTAGATACGGCAATCAATTTGTGATTTATTATAAATGAAATCAAGGACAGCTAGAAACATTGCGTATTTATGTACCAACCTATACATGTCGTAATCTTTAAACTCTATTTTAAAGCTTACACTTTTATGTGATTCTATATCAAAAGTCAGTGTATTGTTATATTATTATAATATATTAATTTAATAAGTGCAATGTTTTGTTTTATTGTAGTTTTTAAGGTCGATAGCTTCCATACAGCTATAAATAGGTACATAGACAAAACATTTCTTTTCAGTATTTTAGTAAGATTCTATAAAGGTATGATTCAGAATATGCAAGTCTGTCACGACGTTTCAGATACCAAAAGCATATAAATCAAACAACAATAATACGTTACTTTTATATTTATTGCATTAAAACAAACAAAACAGATCGCTCGCATCACAACGTGTCAACAACCATTCTAAATAAGGCACTAACTATTGGCGCCCGGCGATTACTGAAGAAAACTACTCATACTGCCAGAGAAAAAATTTAAATACATCTTTATGTGTATATTTGAATAAAAACTTATTTTATGTACAGTCAGGGGATTTTTTTTCCCTTGACAGGGTTTCAGGGTTCCAGAAATGTGTTGATTTCTGGATATTAACAGTCTCAAATAAACAACTATCAACAACGTAAATGCCAAAATTTATCGATATGTCCTTTTTCTAAGTATGTACAGAAAATTATATTGCATTCCTTTAAATTGATTTGAAATTCTAAATTACTTACGACTTGGGTATTGTCCAAACGGAAAATATGAGTAGCACTCTTAAAGATACTCTTCAAAGCCATCGCCGAGCAGTTTACGGAGATAATTGCTTAAATTAAATACAACTATACTTAATAAAATGAATCTATTAGCTCTGAGACGAATGCGGAAGCGGCAGTAATAACATACAATAGAAGAAAGTAAAATACAAGAAATTTATAATACTACCCTTGTTAAGCTGTAATGTCGTTATTTACATGTTTTTTTTTTAATTCGATAACATCATAAAACATTTCTTTTCTTTCATAGTGTCCGAAATTTAAAGGACTTTAAAATACAATGAAACACTTCGAGATGGTAGTTATGTTAGGGGCACTGCCTTTCCCTCAGATATGTCGTTCGAAATGTATCCCCAAATGCGACCAAAATTGATGTTTTTTGCGTTTTACAAACGTGTTTTATTTTGATTTCATTTACTTATCTCACATGTTCTATTTGATAGATGGTTATCCCAACAAACCACGACAATTTGGTCCCAATTTGGTTCAAATCTTCAAGGGATCCCAATATTCCCAAAACATCTATAATGTACGACAGTTTAGTTTAACAACGGCAGACAACTAATTCACACCAAAACAGCAGACACTATACATATTCACACGTATAAATAAAATAAATCATACAGGTACTGTAAATAAAGCCTTTATTAATTGACATAAATATTATAATGTAAATTACGAAATTATCTTATTAACTAAATAGCTACGTAGCGACGCTACTGCGATCTCAATTATAACAACGACCTAATACTATACGATAGTCAAAATGAGATGATCTTAATATTATATTAAGTTTACGATGACAATCTCCTATTTATCACATATCCATTTCATTCATTACGTTTGATGTCATTTAAAAATGGCTCACTGGTACCCATTATAATCTAAAATTTTAACAAAAAAAGAACCGACTTCAAATGAAGTACATCCAATAAAAAAAAGAATCATCGAAATTGATTGGCGCGATATTGAATTATTCGTCCATTTATCGCGCACATACTTAATGCAAATTTAAGACTTATATGCTTTTGACACGGATGCCATTGTCAGATCTCGCTCAAATTTAAGTGGCACCACGACAAACACCAGCTTTCGATTAAAAAAAGAATCATCAAAATCGGTTCACCCAGTCGAAAGTTCTGAGGTAACAAACATAAAAAAATACAGTCGAATTGAGAACCTCCTTTTTTTGAAGTCGGTTAAAAAATGTAAGATCTTAGAGTTCTTATATCTTACGCTTTAAAATTGCCATCCCCTCTGAAGTGAGACGCTACGCCCATGATTTAATATGCTATCAGGAAATCGAAGGATAACATAATGATCGCCAGATAAATATTGAGTGGGAGCTCAATAACAGGAACCGCCTCGGGAAGTTTAAGAAGGTTTTAGTTAAATTATGAGATAGTACGAAAAATGGATGGACTATTTTCAGGCTTACCGATTGTGGAAGTCAAGTTTCTATTGCAACTGTCTTTATTTTAATTTTATACAATTTTAATAGCATTGATCAACTCGATCATGCTATTTAGATGCTTACTTTTAATAATTATAAAGGATACTAAATCTGCATAATATAAAACAAAGTCTGTCAGTCTGTCTGAACTGAAGGAAAAATGAATCATATTGTGTCTGTATAAGAGGAATACGTAATTTACGAACGTCCCCTATAACTGCATAGGACATTAAATATAGATGGATAAGATACATTAATAATGACACCAGAACATTTAATTACTGAAATTTAATACAAATATATATTCCAAAAAAAACTAAACATAATATTCAATCATTATACTGTGGTTAACTGACAAAAATAAACTTAGTGTTTTAGTGAAATATTCTATTGGTTACAATTATAATATTTATTTTAATTATAATGAAACAAAAAGATATTGTATAATTTTCCATAACACATTAGTAATAAACCCATGCAATGGTTCATTCGATCAATAGAATATGTCGCTGTTCACACAAAATTAATTTCTCAAGAGGGCACCATATTGAATTTAGGGCCTTTTCTCATTGCAACCGCAAACCGCGATATCATGGTGATATCGAAACTGCCTGAGACAAAAAAATATTGTATCTCGCTCTACCTGTCTGCTAACTCCTACAACTGTATTTCATGACATGGCTTGCCATTTCGCTGAAGTAATAAGTAAGCCATCATAAGCCTATGATGTACTAACATATGGGTTTATAAATGAAAATCATAACCCTCCTTTTGACTTCACTGAAATTCAGTAAAAAAGCCTTCAGGCCGTGGTCCAAGATATACTGTAAAACTCATAAAAAAAACTCCTTCTTATGGATATAGAAGTGAATCATTCAGTACAGCGAGCCTTACAAAGACATTTTCAAACAAAACGAGTATCAGCCGTTTCAATGTTTTATGTACCCATAAGAAGTAATAAAAATTAACTTACAAAGTATTATGGGTAAACAGAATATTGGTAACGGTCGTACGGTTGAGCCGTGCATTCTCTCTCTCTATCTATCTCTCTCTCGTCAAGCCTGGGGCGGCTCGTCCATGGGGTTGGCTCGCGGCAGCTCGTCGCTGGGCGGCTCCTCGCGAGGCTCGAAGGTCGCTGATGATGAACCGCTTCTGCTGGTCGACGTGGACGTAGACTGTGAGCTTTCTGCTTCAGAGGTACTGGATTCCCTGGAAAGATAATTAAGGGAGACGTGAGAATTTTGGAAATAATCTAAAATTTTAACAAAAAAAGAACCGACTTCAAATGAACATTAAATGTACATGATGCCATTGTCAGATCTCGCTCAAATTTATGTGGGACCACACGACAAGCACCAGCTTTCAATTATATCTGAATTTCATTAATAAATCAGGCTATCACGGCCACTCTTTTTATTTCATAGGTAAGAATGATGACAAATTCGTCATAAAAATCATTGAATCATCATCTGAGTTGAAGTATTTATATAAATAATATCCGGATGACCGAGCTTTGCTCGGTTCAGTGTTGCTTAACAACGCCATTTACTGAAGTGGCTTTAGTATTGCTACTTGCCAATAGATGTCAGGAAGAGTATATTGTAGAAGTTTATTATTGCCTGAAAACACCGATAAAACGACATTTTCTAAAAATGAATCCTAGCTAGATCGATTTATCGCCCCCGAAACCCCCTATATACTAAATTTCAACGTTGGAGCCGATTGCGAGATTCCAAGGTATTAGATTTAGAAGTTTATGTATATTAGTAGTGGACTATATCACATCCCTCACATTGTGAGAGGAGACCAGGGCTCAATGGAGAAGTTTTTTGTCTATATTGTGTATAGTATAATATTTTAAACATCATGAAACTTCGCCAATATAGGGCAGTTATTGATTGTAAAATATGAATAGTAATTAAAGTTATACAAACTTGTGAAATCCGTTTGTCTGGCAGGTGTTGTACGCTCCACAATGCTGACACTTTAGCCCGACCACGTGAAATTTGACTGTTGATAGCTGGAAAAAGTGAAGAAGAACCTTGGTTTTTGTGTACATAATTGGACATGATATTTTTCGCCAACAAATCTCATAATAAGCGATCACCTCTGTTGTTATCGGCTAAGGATAAATTAATTTATTAGTGTCTACATTATATATTTTTTTCTTACTGAAATAGCCAGCTAACGATTACTATCTATCCATCTGATGGTAAGTGGCTATCGTCACCCATGGACATCAGCAACACCAAAGGCATCTTTAATTCGTTGTCGGCCAAAAAAGATAAAAAAATAAATAAACTGTCTGTCTCTCAAGCCCCCAGCCGGAACGAGAAGAATTGTTTCGGGTGACTCTAGCAAGAGAATGGTAGCTCTCCAGCTATTCAGGAGAACCTCATGGAGAAATAATAATAGCAATAATAGTATTAAAAAACTATTAAAATCAATTTCACCAATATATTCCCTTTAAAGGGCCTTGCAACAACAATGGGCCGGATTTCTTCTCCTCTTACGACACCTATCCAGCGTGGGACTGAAGCTAGTAGTCTAAGCCTAATAGGACAAAATAATGTAGTTATAATGATTTCGGCAACCAATTCATCACACAACACTTAATACATCCATCCTTTATGACTTGATTGTATTTCACTCACTTTATGGCAGTCTTTGCACAGGATGGTGGTCTTATAGTCCGCATACTCCGGCGGCATGGGCGTGGCAGCCACCTCCGAGTCCAAATAGCTCCATAACTGCAAGCAAACATTATATTTTGTGATTTGTAGATGGATTAGTGTGTAGGTACAGTACGGCCGACGTATCTTGGCGCGTCTTGGTACGTACCTCGTACCTTGGGTGTATTTGTATTCGTAAGTTGAAAATGACACAATGCTAATTTTTACTTGTTATTATATTTGGCCATAACGACCATACTAGTCTATCGGTATAGCCGATACCTTGGCCATATCGACTACACTAGTCCTATCACTCGTCCTTACCTTGGCCATATCGACCACACTAGTCCTATCACTCGTCCATACCTTAGCCATATCGATCATGCTGGTCTGGCAGGTGGGGCAGGCGTAGTGTCCGGAGTGCAGCAGCTGCTCGAAGCACGGCCGGTGCAGCAGGTGGCCGCAGTCGGGGATGTGGCACGGGATGCGCGACGTGTGAATGTCCTCGAGACACACCGGGCAGTTCGAGCGGGAGACGTTCTCCACGCACTGGAGGACGTGACGTTTGATTACATATAATAGAGTTAATAACTAATCTAACAATTTAACAAAAAACCGACTTCAAATGAAGTACATCCAATGAAAAAAGAATCATCGTTGGTGCGATATTGAATTATTCGTCCATTTATCGCGCACATACTTAATGCAAATTTAAGACTTATATTATATGCTTTTGACATGGATGCCGTTGTCAAATCTCACTCAAATTTATGTGGGACCACACGACAAGCACTAGCTTTTGATTAAAAAAAGAATCAACCAAATCGGTTCACCCAGTCCAAGTTCTGAGGTAACAAACATAAAAAAGTTATAAAAAAACAGTCGAATTGAGAACCTCTTCCTTTTTTTGAAGTCGGTTAATAAAACAAAAAAAAAAACAATTAAAATTTTTGAAAAAACCCATGCAGTATCAGGCTACTGCAGCGCCCCCTGGTTGTCTACCGCTATAAAACATATCTATGTAGCTGATTTATAATAAATGCAATAAACCGCAATGAAATCAGCCCAGTAGTTTTCATAAGAAAGGGTAACAGACATATACATAAACAAACAACCTCTAACCCCAAACGCATATACCGCCTCCGTTCCGATCCGTCCGTCGTGGGTAAAAAACTAAATACACGATGTTTTACTGTATAAAACAAGAAATATGTATTGTACATAGGTTCTGCTTATTCCTATAAGAAATGACTTCCAGCAGACCTAGGAATGAAAGCTCCGAAAAATTAGCTACATACTACTACAGGACATTCTTCATCATTGACCATACTCCACCACGTTGACCAATGATCCACTGGGTTTTGGTGTAGCCAACGTATGTTGATTTATTTTGCATGCAACTTCACTCTACTCCACATCTCATTGGAGACTAACTTCATACTGTTACATTAGACCTTTCCACACAAACTTTGTGTTCTTCGAAAAAATAAAACACTTTCCATCTTATTTTCATAACTCGCAAAATAAAAATCTACTAATTTTCACAAAAACATCGACATCAACACTGGATTAAAATCCGATTTTTTCACTACACGAGAGATTAACTTAAGCCTCGCGATAATTAGCAATGGACAATCGCAACAAAACCATCAATCATAATAATCACCTCGCTGTTATCGATGTTCTTTAATCCTCAAATGTTTTATATGAACTAATCTTGTACCATTAATATTATGTATGAAAATTTATCATGTATTTACATTAAACAGATTTTTATCACAAAAATTAACTCATGTACATGAGCCTACTTAAGTAGGTTTACACATAGTTATTACTACATATCGTATTACACCCGGAATAATTGAAGTGAAAACTTCTTTAGCCACTATGTGATTTCAAAGTCGATGAAACGAAAAAGCGTCATCAACGCGACAGTAACTGTCGCTAAGTTGTATTCATAGATGGCGCGAGGAACAAGATAGAAGATTCGTTTTATTGCTAGATAGATGGCGCAGCTGCTCATTTTACTCTTCATATTATGTTAAGAGATGGCATTGCAGCATTCGCACTGTATCAACAACAAGATCAAAAACAGTAATTGACGCAGTATTCCAAAGATATATTGACCATATTAAGATCAAAGTATTTATTTCAAACTTTAGTTGCCATAAACCTCTTGTATCATTTATCGAAAATGTAAGCTCTGAGTCTGAATAAATCTATGTAATATATACGAATAAAATGTAAAATAATTATCTAACTTTGCATGACTATGATCATTACTAAAATCTACAATTACATTCATCTCATTATCTTGAAACTAAAATTTTTGAAGATTTCACTTCTACCACGTGTGAATTGCACACATTTTATTTTTTTATTTGAACAGCCGTTATAGGAGGAGATGAACCACTTGGTGAGTGGTCCCCGTGAACCATGAACGCCCATGAACATCAGTAACACCAAATCACAATCACTGATGCGTTGCTTTCCAACAAAGAAGAAATAATAACATTTGATTAAATCATATCAATCGATCAACGACAAAGCAAAAAATAGTGTCAAGAAACATGGAAAACAAAATTAATTGCGTCTTTAAGGCATACATAATCAAGTTTATACGCTGTTACTAAATTACATTGTAGTTAAGAAACAGTCAATATTGAACCTGTGATTGAACTACAGACATCCAAGTATCTATGTTGATTCCAATAACAAAATCGTGACGTAGATAACACATCTCACAATTGAAGTTGATTAAAAGGCAAACGACAAACGTATTACGCTCACTAAAAAACAGTATGTGTAAACAGCTGGGCAGTTGCGATTTGTGGAGGGATTTTAGTAAAGCGAATATCTTCTGAGGAAATGCGCACAATAGTGAGGAAATATTATTAATTTTTCTGCCCCTCCTACACATTTGGCGACATCGCAACTAAACTAGTAAATATCGCAGTTTGACGGAAATTCACCCATTCCCTACTTTTATCTTTGAATCAATAAAAACGTTCGCGATAGCAGATTTCCTAACATATACTTACAATACGTCAGAGAAAAGAAGCGTGTTGATGTCAAAGAACGAATAAAATGGTGCTGTAAATAAACACACATGTTGTTCACACACTCCACAGAACATCTAATAATTAGTTAGAAGGGGCATAGCACGTAATTTGTATGGGAACCGCTGTCGCCGTTTCAATAAACACTACTAACGAAAATGAACAAATACGCACGAGGATTGTTATGTGTGCATGAAGTAGACGTGACTCTGTAGCTAGGGATTGATTGTCGATAAATTTTTATCGGTATTTATTTTCGCAAGGTATACTTATTCATTATATACTTTTATACTTTTTGATTGAAATTACTTACTCCGTCGACAGACTCATATTTCATCATGGCCTCCGAAACAAAGTTTTTTCCAATTACCGCACATGAAGGCATTTTTACGTAATTAAGTCGCAGTATTTTGCAGTACTTTTCTCCGTTGGAATTTGCGAGTCACTAAACAGCGCAATCGCGTGTTTTTGTGCGATGTGCGCATTTGATCACAGTATTGGCGCGCCTACCTTGCCCACAATTCCTTTCTAACTAATTATTAGATGTTCTGTGACACACTCCCACGCTAAAACTTTCCTGTGTCGCGAGTTGCACGGTCATAAAAACACATTACACACACAGACAATCCTAGAACTCACATCTTTTTGGCAATCGGGATATAAGAATATAAGTAAATAATATATCGCACCCTCAGTGGAAAAAGGCATAAGAGGAAATTATCAATTTTACAGGAGAGCAAAAAACCTGTTAAAATATCAGTAAGTAGTCAAAGGAATTTACATTACGATTTCTTGCACAAAACCGTCAAGATTAATGATAAAATTTGAAAAAAATTGAGCTTATGCAGCTTTTGTCCCTCTTTCCAATCATATCAATAACTAAAATTCAAAGTAACACGACTTATGCTTTTTTCCACTGAGGGTGCGATATATTATTTACTTATGATCTCGGAATACGCTGGTAAAGTCGCGGGCAGAGAGCTGGTATATGCAGTGTTGCCAAGTCAGCCACTTTTTGGCTGGATCTGGCTACATATTTAGCCACAATTTTAGCAACTCATGACTTGACAAGCTAATAATTACTTGTTATT